>SSNU01000119.1:116406-515944 GCA_012064415.1 Gyrodactylus bullatarudis | reverse complement strand
TTTTTGTAATTTTTCTTGCAATACAAATAAGTTAAAGGAATAGTTTTTAACAAGTGTTTAGTTAGTTTATCTCAGAAAGCAAGGAATTTTTTCTACTAGATTTTGAAGCAAGCTTTGCTTATAATGGAGATTAAAACGTAAAAACGGAAAAACTCTGTCTAAAAACAGATTTCAAAAATGCGATTTTTACACCTCTTCTAAATTAGATAACCAAAAACCAATGGCAGATTCGGAAAGCTCACAATAATTTGATCATGATAGCCTTTTAAAATTTTTAAAAATCTCTTCGGAAAGTCTATTTGTTCTCTAAAACATGGTGAAAATTCAACAAAAAAACCCAAAAATTCGAACATTACCTTTATTTGGCGTTAATTTCTGAAAGCCGATAAAACTCCACCCCTACAAAAGTCATATCAATCGACGCAGAATTTAATTTCTCATCTAATTGCGAAACAGTTAATACATTAACATTTACGGTTTTTGCGAAAATTAATTTTAAAAATTTGGGAAATTTGGAATTTTGGGAAATATCGTTTTTTCCAATTATCTCAGAAATTATAGTAAATTTTACAGATCTGAGCACAGATTCGGGATCAGCGCAAAATTTTACTTTTTACCGCAATTTTGAATTTTTCATGACCCTCTGTGTAACCAAGATTAACATTTTGCAACTGCTCAAAACATAAATTATAACTCATTGTTATTTATAGATTAATTAGTTTTATTACGTCGGATATACAAAAATAATAATTTATATTATTAAAACAAAAGCAAAGCGCTTCTGTAAACAATATGGTAAAGGAAATACCAATAAATCTCTCATGGAATAAAAAGGAAGAGAAATCAGAATCAAATCTTCCCTTCTTTTTATTCTGCAAGATAAAAAGTGAAATGTATAATCAGTGCTCAGATATGCGTACTAACTTCAGTCTGATCATTTAGCATTCCCTTTACTCTAATGATAACTTGCAACTCTTTATTATTATCTTAATCTTGAGAGAATAACTAGAGAAATCCAAAAATTGTATATTCTATTACAATTAAGTAGTAAAAGAATGCAACGAGTTCTTTGTATCACAACGATCAATCCAACTAAAAGAACCCTAAAAATAAAAGTAAAGGTGATATAAAACAAGACAGCATTTAACCTGTATTTGTACAGAATTGATCAAGAACTGATCACGTTGTTTGTAACTGATTTTTTCCAATGGTACTCTCACCCTAGGGTGGTAATACCAATTAACATACAAAACATACAGAAAACAATTGACTATGTGATAAATTATCACTGATAAAATACAGATTACACCGCCCCCAAAACACCTATTGAAGACAGCCAATCAGATCAAGTTTCAATTTTTCTTTGTATATTGTATATAAAAATATATCTGGCATATATCTGATGAGTATGCCTGAAATAAAGCACTTATTCCTCGCACTTTCGGCATCCTTTTTACTTGTGATCACGTTGTCTTTTTTCCACTTAAAGATACAAAATTTTGCGACTTTTCAAATTTTGATTTTACGCCAAACTCTCAATTATGACAATGTTTTTCTGAGAAATAAATTTCCCAGCTTCCTGTTAATAAGCTTTTTTGAGTAAAGAGCCAAAAACATGTGAAAAGTATATAATCTTTCAAATGCTAGAATAAAAAACAGCAGTTTCTGAGTAAAGTGTTTTATTCAATCAGAGTCTGATAGATCAACATCTCTCTGGCCGAGGTACATTTTTCTAGCGAATTCGACAATATCTGAGTTATGCAGATCCATAAAGTCAATTGGTACCCGGTAATTACCGTACTCTTCCCCATTTGAATTCGGATCAGTTTGTATGCGCATAGTGAATTCTTTCAAAGATATCAGCTCCTCGTAGGTGAATAAAAGTGGCTCAGTTGGCTCGCCAAGCACATTAAAGTCGACTAAAGTCACATTGAACGATTTATCGAGGTAAACATCAAAAGTATCTGGAATTGATAAAATCTATTTAGAATTCTCGTTTAAGGAGACCATTAAATAACTTAATGATAGGATGAAACGCTATAATTTTTTGTAAACTTCTAAAGTCATTGTTTTGTATAAAAAATTTCATCATCAAATTTGATCATTCTGATTGAGGTTCTCAAGAAATAAAAATTTAATCCCTTTCTCAAATGGAAATCAAAAATCTTCAAAATGGTACAAGAACATGGAATGTAAGAAACGCAATCAGTTCAATAGGATCTTCGTCTTATAGTATGATAGATAATCGTTTTAAAGAGAGAGACCAGGATGAATTTTGAAAAATTAGCATCCCGTTAATCCACAATCATTATTGGTAATGACAATTTTTCAATTCTTAAACAAAGAAGAGATAAATTTATGACAAATTCAATGCCTATTCATTTCTCCGGATGTGATGATCTAAAAAAAAATAAAAAGGAAATTTTTTCATCCATTTTTGCTGATGGAAAATGTCTCCTGAAGCTAAAAATGAATGCTTTTGAGTTCATTTGGCCAAGAGAAAAAAAACATGATAGAGCAAATTGATATATAACCACTTGCTTCAATTTCAAATTTTTCCGTTTTATATAAAAACCCTGGAGATGACAGCATAGATGTGTGGGTAAAGGAGAAATTCTTTATCAATCAACACAAACCTAATCTATGTGTTCAGAAAAACTATTCATATAATCTTCAACTACCTTGGCCGATGTGAGCTTTTTCACTTTTCTCTCCATTGTTGCTAATTATTGGAGAGTTTTGGTGTTTTTTCAGCTTGCATTTATTCTTATTTCTAAAACTTTAACTATTTCTTTCATATTTGTTAATTATTATTTTCATTCAATTATTTAATTCTTATCATTTTTAAAGTGATACCACTGATGATCCTTTAAGAACTACGTATTTGGTGTTAATATATCTTTTTCTTCAATTTTAATATGATATGATAAGTTGGGAATCATTGATTTTTAGAGAAATCTCGACTTTTACCATTTGAAGAAAAATCATTTTTCAAAATCCCATTTATTCGAACTTTAAGCTGAAAATTTTTATTGATTTGAACGTTGGAGGCTGATTGAAAGAGTTTATTTCAGGATCAAGATTGGACAAGAAACAATTTTTTTTTCTAATTTCATAAAGGAATAAGCCAATAAGTTGTGGAAATTTTTTTTAATTTCTGAAAAAATTCAATCTGGCCAAAATTTGGAAAATGCACCAAATTTCCACTTTTTCAACTTTCGAATTCAAAGATATTCGAGATCAGACAAAGAATTCGAATTCAGATGCAGAAATTCGTCATTATGGGGGGAAATCGAAAAATTTGAATTTATTCATTATCACGAAGGGGAATGATACAAAATTTAAAAGTTTAGCTTTTTCTCGATTCCTTTCTACCTCCACGGCCCAATTCCAGTTCTTTGTCCAATTCTGATCTCGAATATCTTCATTTAACTGCTTCAAATCTTTGAATTCGATAAAAAATATTGGATTGAAAAGTTGAGAAAGTGGAAATTTGGTGTATTTTGGCCTGATTTTGGTCAGATTGATTTTTTCTGAATTTTTTTCAAATTTCCATCATGGAATTCGAAAAATAAATCTTTTCCTGACTTTCCTGAGAAAAGTATTGAGTATTTTGTAAAAAATAGTAAATTCTCATCTTCATGAGAACTAGGTTTAGCTTCATAATTCACCTCAAGTTGAACAGATCATGACTCACAATTTGAAAGATCAAATTCTCCCTTTATATTTGTGGAGTAAAATGTTTGAATAGACTGTGAAATGTCGTCTTTACTGGTGGCCATTTCCTCAAAGTATGACTTGATGTGACGCTGGCTAACTGCGATTAGTTTACTCTGAAAGATGAAACAACGAAATTCCCTACATGGATTCATCTCCACATATTTGCGTAATACGAGATGATATTTGATATTGTTAATTGTCTGGTTCTGCTTCTGAACATCTTTACATGAGAAATAGGGATTGGTAAGATCAGCTGCAATAAAGTCCGATGATTTGAGCAGGAGCAATACTTCCGAGTAGTTGTGACAAGCTAAGGAATTGTTGAAGCCCATCCATTTGGCATCCTATGGTGTTGTGTGTTTCAAAAAAAGAAGAAAGTTATTGATTTCCTAACAAAGTTTGTGTCAATTTAATTTAATTTCAAGTAGCCAACGTGATGCAACAGTAACACAGATAATGTAATCCTAGATTATTCCATTAGTGAAAATTTCCGAGTGACAGTCTATAGAAATTAAAGATTACTTTACTATTTTTATAATTCAAATCTAAAGCTAATTGATATGAAGTTGGGAATCTATGATTTTTACAGAAATCTTGATATGTTCATCAAGAATTCGAATCTGTTGAAGATATTTTGAAATCCTACTCATGTTGCCCGCTTTTACCACTTGAAAATATGGTTATTTTTGAAATTCCCATTTGGCGCCAAAATCCCATCTTTTCGAACTTTGAGCCGAAAATTTTTATTGATTAGAAAGTGGGAGGCTGATCAAAAGAGGTTTTTCAAGATCAAGATTAGACAAGAAAATTATTTTAACTGAATCTGTTCTTATGCATAATCACATTATCGTTTGGGAGCGGAATTTCGATTTTTTGATCATTTTCACTACTTGAAAATCAATGAAATTTCGATAATTCAAAAATCTCTCGAAAATGGAGAGACTATCGATAATTTGACGCCGCTATTCAGCTTTATTATTTAATCTTGTTCCTGAAAATCAATTTTTGATCAACCTCTCACTTTCAAATCAACAAACATTTTCAGCTCAAAGTTCGAAAAAATGGTATTCCGGCGCCGAATGGGAATTTGAATAATGACCATATTTTTCCTAAAAATAATTTTTTTCAGATTTTTTTTTCTTCTAATGGTTAAAGTGGGCAACATGAATAGGATTCCAAAAAATCTCTAACAAATTCAAATACTTGATGAAAAAAGCGGGATTTCTGTATAGTCATTGAAATTAAAATTAACATGAGAATTCAATATTTTCGTTCTATGAGATGTTTCAGAACATTGTTTTTGAGCTGAGTCGCCAGAGTCATGTTAACTCTCGTTTGCAATTAGAATCCACGAGTAAAAAAACATTTGCGCTTGTGAAATAAATATTTCTCTCATGAAATTCATCTTATAAAATCAAAGACAAAGAACTTAAATTCATCTAGAGAAGTTCACAGTAGTGTGACAGAACTTCGTCATTATTGTCACTTTTCGATTGTAACAAGGGAAAATTACCCTTTTCTTGAAGATGGCGAGTTTTTCATCAACCTCTATGGCCAAATTCGTATTCTTCGTCTAACTTCGGAGCTCAAAATTTTTGTCAATGTCATAGATTCAAAGAGATGAAATTCCGAAAACCCCGCCATTATTATGGCAGATTAGTCCAACGGAACAACCCAAAAAAATGACAGGGGGAATGAAAATGTTTACCTTGGGGGCACTCCAGTTAAGCTTTGGAAAGACCGGTGATCCGAGTTTCCGTATTGCCTCTTCAACAGACTGTTCGACATTTTGAAATGCATCACTATCATTACCATCTTCCTGGCCGTCCTGGCTAAAATCATCCTCATCAGATGTGTCCAAATAATCTTGTTCTCGACTTCCAAATGTCCTGTTAAACGGAATTGCATTTGAACCCAATTTTTCAATTCACTTTTTACAAATTTATCATCTTTAAATCTTCAAGGGTAGAACAGCTAGTGATTTTTAAGTACTTATCAAATGGTTTCTCTTTTCAGGATGCATTTAAAAATGTCAACTCAAAACTTGAGGTCTATTTCTCATGTTTGTAGAAATAATTTTGTAAAATTCTGTACAATTAATTGAGTAAATCTTTCCTAGAAGAACCATGGCATATATAGAGGTCAGTGTTGGAACCTAAAATGTTTAGCTTTTTATTTAATAAATCACGACTAGTTCCTCAAAAAATTATGTCTATAAAATTTATTTTTAAATTCGAGAAATTATATGTTTTGTTTTCAAGGTATTATTTTAATAATTAATCGCGAATTTTCCAAAAAATCTTACATAAACTACTTACAAATAGTACATTTCAAGATGCTATAACTTTGAAAATTGATGTCATAATTAGAAAATTTGTTGTTTACAAATGGTTTTTAAGTCACACAGGGAATAGGTGGTTAAAATAAGCATTTTAATACTTTTAAATAAGCCTTAGACTTAGACAACTCAAGAGATGTACTCATAGATTTCTGAATTATTTTGTTATACATAGTCTATGATCGCCTAGGGGCGGAGTGGAACTTAAAATCTGATAAAATCATTTTAGATTTCTTAAATTAGATAATACTTTTCCAAACAAGTTTCCATAATTGAAATGCCTTAAGGTGAAAAATTAGTACTCATTTGATGTGTAATGCACTGGTATAAAGGCATATTCAAGTGATCTTGTAAGGAATTTACAAGGAGTATTGCTAATTTAGCTCAATAACAATGTGGAATGACAGAAACCATAGGACTAGTTGGTTGATAGGAAGCTGGGAATTGATTATTTTCACAAAAACTCTTGAGAATGATGATTTAAAATTTCTTTAAATTACCTTGTATTCTTGAATTTAGAGGGAACTTTGTATCAACTAAGCTTATTATTATATCTCTTTTGTTTCATGATTTTGAAAATATTATTCTTATGAATGGAGATTCCTATTCGTAAAGGATATTTTCGCTCATTGATGAGTCATTAGTAATGTACTGATTAATATTAATCTATATTCATAATAATGAAATCTGAATATGGGAATCCGTAATATGAATGGCAATATAGGTGAGATCAATTATAGGCAATGATTTGGTTGTAGTTATACGCAAATCTTTTTTCTATTCACTCACCCATTTGGTAGTTTTATTCCATCAGAGCAAATAAATCGACAGTAATCTCCGTTAAGAGGAATTATTTCACTGGGGAAAACCAAAAGGAATTAATCTCAAATTGTCAATGAGTAATAATTAGTAAGAGCAGTGCGTACCTTTTAATTGTGACATGGCAAAAGTTGTCGTACCATGAAGGGAAGGAACATTTGTCAATATCAGCTACACAGACTTGCATAATTCGACTATAGTTCAACATACAATAAAAAAACCATTATGCAATGATATACTCAGCATATACAGAGAAAAGAAAACAAGTTTATAATTAACAATTTATTTATTTATTCAAATAGGAAAAAAGGGTAATTTTATGAAATTTTTTTGGATAAAGTTTGATTTCTAACTGTCTGGCCAATCAATTGATCATCGCTTCTTTTTAATCTAAATTAATGATAACATGTTAACTATATTATTATAAGGATTCTCAATTATAAGTCCTAGTTGAAGTCATTCTCAAGCCCTCTGTCGTTGGATAGGCTTGTGAGAGAATAATCACACAGATTGAGATGGCTGAAATCTCTTTAGAGATTCCCATAGTTATTTCTATATAAACTTTAATTATTTATTTATTACACATCTACTTGCGAGTATACTTTCATTGGAATTATAAAAATAGTTAAAACTTACTCATCTTCTTACTGAACTAAACACAGGGATGAATTATCTAGTGGTTGTTGTTGGGGGTAACATGATTTATAATGTAAAAGATTCAACCTATGAGTGCATTTCATAAGCAAGTTAGACTGTCATCAATAAATAAATAATATAAATAAAGAATCAATCAACCAAATACCTCAGGAATCTTCTTACATGATTAGACAAGAAAAAAATGTATGGAAACACTAACCAGATTATCAAAAGCAGCATCGAATAGAGCCGAGTTGTCATCTTCATTTTCAGAGTCGCTTTTCCCTCCCCTAGGAGGTTTTTCGTCATCCTTTGGCTTCTTCTCCTTGAGAACTGTTTGTATGAAGGATGGCATCATGTCAGGTTCACAGGGCAATGGGTGCTCTCTAAAGTAAGAACTCTGGCAGCATTCACGTGCTCTAGCTCTTTTCGTGGGATCATACATGAAGAGGAAGTTGAGAAGGCGTAGACCGGCATCTGTTAACCAAGGGAATGTGTGACGAAGGTTATTGTAACTGAAAATGAAATTGTTGAGCTCATTTCAAAATGAATTGGATTCAATTTCAACCTAAAACAGACTAGGTAAACACTTACGGCTGTTTTTTCAGATTAATTTTTTCCATATTTGTCAGTTTCGACATACCCTAAATAGCGAAATTTATCAGAAAAGAATTATTGACATTCAACAGTTTACATACAGGCCAAATCTGGTCCGATGGAGTTCCCAACAAGTCAATTATTAATTCAAGTTGATTAATCTCATTTTTTCCAGGCAGGAGAGGCTTATGCAACAAAAGCTCTCCCATTATACAACCAGCAGACCAAATATCAATGGCTTTTGTCTGATTTGGATCGCCGAGAAGTAGCTCAGGTGCCCGATACCAGAGTGTCACGACTTTTGGAGTCATTGGGGTCTCTGCAAAAGTGGATCTAGACAGACCAAAGTCAGCTATTTTAACGAAACCTTGACCTGTCATTAGAAGGTTTGAGACCTTTAGATCACGATGGATTATGTAATTTTCATGAAGGAATCTTAGACCCTGCAAAATAAAATAGTTTGAATATAATCTCTACGTGCTTAGATCACATAAGATGTGTAAAAAAGTGAAAGAGAATTTGGAAAAATAAGAAAATGAGAACAAACTTTGAATAATTGCAGCATGATGCATTTAACCTGTGATTCGGTGAATGGATTTGGAGTGTTGTCAAGAATACTAGCCAAGTCCTGATCACAATATTCCATGACGAGATAAATACTATCGAGATTACGACCAACAACTACTTCGCGTAGTTGTACAACATTTTGGTGTTTGAGGTTCATTAAAAGACTGATTTCTCTAAGAGTGCTAATTGGGATACCATCTTTTTCATGTTCCATGCGTACTTTTTTCAGCGCAACGATCTCATTAGTTGCTGTATCTTTGGCACGATCTTGAAAAAAAGATATGTATTACATAGGATGTAACGACATGTAGAATAGTGAAAAGAACGTACAAACAATTCCATATGTTCCCTCTCCAATTTTACATATTTTTTCAAAGTCAGAGACACTGCGGCACAGTCCATCTTTGAATTTTTCGTCAACTTTGAAGTATGACAAGTCTTTGACGCTACAAAATTCTAGTGTCTTTGATGGATATTCACAATCTGTCATTTTGTATCGAGATTTCAGAATAGCGTTGAGTTAAAACAAACGCTCAACTTTCATCCTCAAAATTTGTTTCAAGAGTTTAATGTTACAAAATTAAATGCTATTATGGATGAGATAGAAGATGACCAAGTCAGTATTAAAACATCCAAGAATGGAATATCAGTTATTGCAACAATATTTATGATCTCAAATGCTGCATTAGGAGCAGGTCTACTCAACTTTCCATTTGCATATGATGAAGCAGGAGGGGTTCCTGTATCCATTTTCCTACAGACTCTTCTATTAATTCCTGCCTGTCTATCAATGATTGTTCTTGGATATTATGCTAAAAAATATAATACTTCTTCGTATGAGAGTACAGTCGGCGTTGTTTGTGGTCGTTATTACATGTTTATTGCAATAGTCTGCCTGATCACTTATATTTTCTTTTGTTGCATCACCTACTTGATTATAATAGGAGATCAATTTGATCAAGTGGTATTGTACATATCTCCAAAATCTACTAAAGTCTGGTATGAGAGTAGAAATTTCCTAATTGCAATTTCGTCAATCACAGTCATTCTTCCCCTATGTTTATTTAAAAATATAGGATTCCTTCGATATAGCAGTTTCGTCGGTCTCATTTCAATAATCTACATTGTTGTTTACATTGTAGTGGGCTATTTCATATTTCCCTTGGATCCAGGGCCAATTAAAGTTAAACCAGATAGATTTTCCGATATATTCCTAGTTGTGCCGACAATTTGCTTCGGTTATCAAGCTCATGTCAGTGTCATTCCAATTATGTCATCTATGAAAGATAAAGACGACTTGAAAAAGTTTGCTGCATCTGCTCTTACTGCCATCCTAACCTGTATGGTTGTTTATTCAGCTACAGGAATCTTTGGCTATTGGTCCTTCGGGTCAAAGATTCTTCCCGACATAATAGACAACTATGTTCCTCCAGACACTGCTCTAATTGTCGGCACTGGACTAATTGGCCTCAAAATGATGACCACATATCCAGTATTGTCGTTTTGTGGGCGGTAGGTAAATCATTATTATAAAAGATTTTCTAAACATGCCAAAAAAGAAGATACAGATAATTTTTATTTAGTCTTTCAGTGTTCTCTTTGCTAAAAGAAGTTCTTTCCAATGAGAAATACGAAATGTTGGCATCGTCAAACCTCTTCTTTTACGGATTCACCCTGCTATGGTTCTCCTCCACCTTGGTCTTTGCAATATTTATACCAGACATCACGGTTGTCATTAGTTTCCTTGGTGGACTGGCTGCCCTGTTCTCATATTCTGGTCCTGGTTAGTTGGACCGATTTAATCTTGTTTATTATTTTTTTGTTCTTTGAGCTATGGAGCTTTGTAAACATTAAAAAACAAAGTTCATCTCTAATCTAATCTCGTAAAGGGAGAAAGTCCAAAGGTTGATTCATCTTTTTTCAATTCTCTTAGGTCTCCTTATCTATTGTGAGTGTATTGGTGTTGTGAAGGAAGCCAGGAAAATTTCATCTAACCCAGAAGATGATGATCAAGTTAGCCTGGTATCATCCTCAAATTCAGATCAAGACAATCATGGTCCTGTTCGATTGGATAAGAAGTTCTACGCCAAGTTATGCCTAGGCATATTCCTGATCACCTTTGGAATATTTGGTTGGGCTCTGAATACAGCTCAAACAGTTGAGAGAGTCATCAAATAACTGGTAAACAATTCAGTTAATAAATTTTCCATCAATAAATACAGTATGATATTAATTAAAAACCAATACAGGTTCATTAGATAATAATTATCATTTTATTGATATTCTACATTGAAGAGACACTTTAAGCAGCAATATATGGCTTGAACTTTGTGTTTGGCCTAAGGGAGAAATATTTTTTAATGAAAAAGTCAACTTACGCAATTGCATATAGACAGACAACATATTCCGTGCCGTTGCAGTTATTTCTGGCACAGCCCAATTTTGTACAAGAGGCAGTTATAATATTGAGGAAAGAAATACATGTTCCAGTGCATTTATTGAGGGAATAGTTGTAGTTGACAATTTGACTGTACCAATCTGCGACAATGCTTTTAAATTAAATGTAATCACCATTATTGACAAGGGTTAATATGCATCAGACTCGCAGGATTTCTTCCTCTAATACTACTTAATTCTTTCCATGAGATTCTTTCTCCGATTTTTAGTTATCAAAATTAACCCTACTTCAAAGGATTGTAATTAAAATTAGTATTACTAATTATAATTAGTAATTAATGATTAGTCTCAATTTTACTTGCTTGTAGTTTAATGGTTGTCTCTTACTTTTAAAACCTCCTTAGGGAATAAAGTCTACTTTCAACTTGTGAAAATGAACTCAAACTCATGACCTGACTAATATTAAAACTACAATGTCACACATTAGGTCCAAACTTGATTATTCTAAGAGTCTCCTCTATGCTAATCTTCATTAATCCCAGAATGTTTAATGAAATTTCTTGAAAGGTTTATTTATTTCTACAATACTCATTACACATATTTCATGAACATAGATTAATCAAATTATTTTATTTTGAACCGCCATATTATATCCTGAGATGCTATGTATATTTATTTGTATTTATATTTATTTATTTTATCT
Source organism: Gyrodactylus bullatarudis (assembly GCA_012064415.1). Lineage (NCBI taxonomy): Eukaryota > Metazoa > Platyhelminthes > Monogenea > Gyrodactylidea > Gyrodactylidae > Gyrodactylus > Gyrodactylus bullatarudis. The sequence goes on along the minus strand of SSNU01000119.1, from coordinate 504,167 downwards.
TTTATATAACTCAATAAAACCATAAAACAAAAAAAAATACTATTTAAGAACTATAAGAAACTTACAATTCATCTGATGCAGTAGAATTGTAAATGTTACCAGAAACAGTGAATCGAGTATCAACCAAGTCTTCCGGTTTTAACATGAACTGACATTTAGCAGCAGCTCTTTGTGCAGATTCAGCCAGAACACTATCCCGTGAAATCTTTGGCAATGCTTTAGCCTTTGGCAAGCGGGTTTCAGTACCCGCCAGAATAGCTTGCCTATAGGTGTTATGGATTTTGACCATGTTAGTGGAGTTTTCGATGACAACTCCTGGTGGAGTATTTGTCGTAGGTCCTATTCTTGTTTGGACAGGCACAGGTGTCGTCTTCGTGGTTGTGGTCGTAGTTGGTGCAGGTGTCGTCGTGGTTGTGGTCGTAGTTGGAACAGGTGTTGTAGGAATAGTATTAGCTGGGCTTATAACAGGACCAACGCTAACATAAGGTTTCTCACCAACCCAATTTCCGCTAAAAAAGAGAGGAATTTACCTTTTATTTTGAACATACCCCGGACTATACATGCAAACGATAAAGTCTGCAGTTAAACCCTTGAACAAATTTGGACATCTAGTCTTACCACAGCCTAGTTTGGTTGAGTTGGCCCAAACCACTTGGGTATAATGACAACATTTCTTGTTACATGTATTCGTTTCGTATACATAGTCAACAATCTCCTCGTACCATGCGTGGACAGCTCTGAGAATGTAAGTAACAAACCTATCTCACTCTGTTACATTAGCATAGTTGGTTCCTGCCGCAATATTTTCGCCTACATACTCGTAGCCGGGTATTCTGCGGAATAAATCGGACGAGTCTTCGAAAACACAGTTATCTGTCCATTCTTGGGCCTTTGCCGCCAGTGTAGGGTCCCATGTCATCATTGGCATTGTTTGGGCTTGTGGCTGCCTCGTTTCAGTACCATTGAGAAGACCGAGTCTATAATTGTTATGAGCATCGAGCATGTCTGAGGCAAAGTCTGCCCTCAGACTAGTCATTAAAAATACGATAGCTAAAATATACATTTTGATTTCCAAGAGATTCTTATTATTAAAGTGTCTTCTATTTATACCCGTATCTGTCTCTCATCTTACAAGGAAACGATTTATCTATGGATTATTTTCAACACTCTTTCAATTAACTTATTAATCATTAGTAAAACCTGACTAATTTTTCGATTTCCTTACACACCTTTTGAATGATTGATTCTTGTAGAATTCATTCTCTAAACTTTTAGATTCATATTGCCTATCTATTGATTAGTCCAAGAAATAATCATAACAGAAATAAGATGAAAATCAAATTTATTAATACAATAGGAAAATAAATAAACTTGCTCAAATCATTCGATATATTCCAAGTCGGTTATGGGGATGTAGTTATCTGTACTGTAGACGATGTAGATGCAACAGAGTCGACACTAATATAAGGTTTCTGGCCAGCCCAGTTACCTCTAAAGGATATTCAAAGTTGAATTTAATAATTACACATACCCTGGACTGTACAGACAAACGATAAAGTCTGCAGTCTGGCCATTGAAAAAATTGGGACAGGTAGTTGAACCACAACCCAGTCTGATTGAGTCAGCCCAAATAACCTGGGTGTAATGACAGCATACCTTGGTGCATCCACTCGTCTCGTGATCATAGTCAAAGATCTCATTATACCAGGCATCCACAGCTCTGGAATATAATTCCAAAGTAAGACTCACTCGGCTAAATTCACACCATTTCGACTTGCAGCCATATTCTCGCCGAGATAGCCAAAGCCGGAAATGTTGCGGGATTCATTGGATGAGTGCTCAAAGACACAGCGACGCGCCCAATCTTGAGCTTTTGCTGCCAGTGTAGTGTCCCATGTCATCATAGGCATTATCAGAGCTTGAGGCTGCCTCGTCTCAGTACCATTAAGGAGACCGAGACGATAATTGTTATGAGCATCGAGCATGTCTGAGGCAAAGTCTGCCCTCAGACTAACCATGAACAATACGATAGCTAAAAGATACATTCTCTTGTTACAATTTTCATCAATAACTCTTTATCAAGAATTCCTTTATATATATTGCTTTTAGAGAATAATGAAATTGATTATTTTGATTTTCAAATATTCGGCAAAATTTATCAAAGCTTTGCCTAGCCTTGCAATTCAATTTGATTGATCAATAATTAGAGTGTACTAGGAACAGATGAGAATGTTGAATATTTCATTCTATAGTTTCTCAAAGTAAATTACGTTCAAGAGATCCTTGGACTGAATAATATTTACCTGAACTTTTCAAGAATAAGATAAGAACTGATATGTGAGGCCAATATGATTTTTCAGTTTACACTTGAACCTCCCAAGTTATTGAGTATTTCAGTTCTATGGTAGTTTTTTTGCGATTTGTGAAACAACTACCAATCTATACCTGATCTATATCCAATGGATATTATCCATGTGCTCTGTTTTCATTCGTAGTTTTTCATGTATGTAATATATCTTTAGAAGGTATAGAATGTTCTATTGGCTTGTTATCGTGTCGAATCAACTTTTACTAAAAGGAAAAAACTTTTTCAATGAGACATAAACACATTTGAAAGCCGATCAAAAGGTTACTATAGATAAGTTCGAAATTTACGAATAGAAATCCCAGATTAGACTTTTCATTAACACCAAGTTTAAGAATTTTATTCTTTGAATTATTTCTTTCAAAGTGACTCATTTTTCAATGTATTATTTATTATTGGAATCAAAGAAAGAGCAATCCCGTAGAATTGGTTCATGTTCGTTAAAGCTCATCATCGTTAACTTCACAAGCCTTACATGTTTTTAATGTATTTTAGTAGGAATAGAACATGAATCGATCAAAAAATCTATCGCAATTTCTCAAACAAGGATGTCCAATGAGCTTGGCAGCCGACTGTATAAACAGCAATTTTTAGATTTGTATATTTTGAATAGACTAAATGAATGCCCATAAAATATCTTTAGATGAGTCAACTTTGAATTTCTGTGAGATATAATTCAAGTAAGAATAACTGTTTTTATCCGAATCTTGTATTTATTCTTCGCTTGTATTTTATGCTGCCACATATGGTCTAGCTTTCCGATCAGATCTAGATGAAGAATGTGAGCAAAATCCAACTTACGCAGGTCCATACAGACAGACGACATAGTCCCAATCCTTACAGATGTTTCTTGCACACCCCAATTTTGTTGTTTTGGCACTTACAATCTGCTTAAAGTAGTCGCAGAAGAAACTGCAAGAATTCGCTTGAAAATTGTATTCACTAACAGCCCTGTACCAACTCTCCACTATGCTTTAGGAAAAAAGGCAATAGAAGAACTCAGTTTAAATGATGTTAACTTACGTCTCGTCTGATGTTGCTTCGTAAGCATATGTGCTACCTACAACTGTGAAGCGTTTATCATACAATTCCTTTCTTGCAGTTATACCAAATTTACATTTGGCGGCAATTTTCTTGGCAGATTGATGAAGATTTTCATCTCTAACTAGCATTGGCATGGTCTTTGCCTTGGGCAATCGTGCCTCAGTACCATCGAGGACAGCCTGTCTATATCTATTATGAATTTGAACCATGTTCTCAGTGTTATCAACAATAACTGGAATCGTAGGCTTGACGATTGGATTCTGAGTTGTTGTCGTCATGGTTGAGGGCTCCTTAGTTGTTGTTGTTGTGGGATCTGGGATCGCAACAGTCGTTGTTGCTGTGGTTGTGGGCTCTGGAGCCAACGTGGTGGTAGATGTACTGGATTCAGATAGATTGTTGTTGCCATTGGCATTACTAACGCTAACATATGGTTTCTCGCCATCCCAATTTCCACTAAAAATGAGAGGAATTTACCTTTTATTTTAAAACATACCCTGGACCATACATGCAAACGATAAAATCTGCAGCATAAGTTCCAAAAAAGTTTGGACATCGTTTTGTACCACAACCTAATTTGACTGAGTTGGCCCAAACCACTTGGGTATAATGACCGCATTTCTTGTTACATGTATTCGTTTCGTATATATAGTCAACGATCTCTCCGTACCATGCGTGGACAGCTCTGAGAATGTAAGTAATAAACTTATCTCACTTTCTGCCATCTGCATAGTTGGTTCCTGCAGCAATATTCTCACCGAGATAGTCAAAGCCAGGGATTGTTCGAAATTCATCCGAGGAATGTTTAAAGACACAGTTATCTGCCCATTCTTGGGCCTTTGCCGCCAGTGTAGGGTCCCATGTCATCATTGGCATTGTTTGGGCTTGTGGCTGCCTCGTTTCAGTACCATTGAGAAGACCGAGTCTATAATTGTTATGAGCATCGAGCATGTCTGAGGCAAAGTCTGCCCTCAGACTAACCATGAACAATACGATAGCTAAAATATACATTCTCTTGTAATGTTCTCACAGAAAACCTTTCCTTTTATACTGTTTTATTGGTATTTGATTTATTCACAAATTCAGTTCTGATATTCTAATTTCGCGTAATCTATTACTCTTGGAATCTCTTTCATTCTGTATGATTAATTAGTTTTATCCAATTTATCTTTCCCCAAACTTCAAATTTTTTTTTCGTAAGAGTCGTCTATCGTTGGTTGTTATTCTCTTACATGATCTGTTAGCAAATATATTCTTTTACCTTATTTGAATAACGCTCAATCTCTAACAATTGACCGGGTGCAATATAGATTTCTACATTCCCTATATCCTCATTTGGACTCGTGCAATGCGCTTATCTCGATCTCAGGGATTAACCCTCTCTGGGTTCGTAGATATGCATTTATAGTTAGAAAATTTTATGAGTCCTATTCTATTTCTGAGAATAATGATAATTATTGAACAATTTTAATTTTATTATATTTATTTATTATTTAAAAAAGAGAACCTTTTCATCGCAGATTATGCTATATTTATTTTGTATTTTCTATATTTGTACAAATTTAAGTGTTTTGTCTAACAAAAAAAACAATTTGATGCTATAAGTTTTTATTTCCTTAAAAAAGTTTGGTATCAATCTTATCGAAAAATTAGCTCTTATTTGACCGATACAAGAAATAGCATTTTTAGTTGACATTTAACCCCTCCTCTCTTTGTTTAGACAGTTTTGACTTTTTCCAGATCATTTCCTCCACTCATCACTGTTATGACTGATTAATACTCAGTGAGTATCAATTGTATCACAAAGATTACCTGGTTTTTCACTTATCTGATATCAATTTAAAAAAGTTGTAAGGCTTGTAATTCCTACTGTACCTCATTTCCAGTGCAAGGATTAATCAGTAAATACAATAACTTCAAGAATATTTTGCTTTTCTAAAAGATAAATTAGCTTCTTAGAAGAGAGCATAAATAAAATTATAAGAGTTGAAAAATGATTCATTAGATCAAATTTCAGATCGAACTATCTGCTAGTTCAATTTAACATCTAAGGAAATCCATTTTTCACAGCATCTACTATGCTGCTTCAAAATGAATTTGGCACCTAATCTACTCAAAAAATACGAATTTTTTTACTGTTTTCCTTTATTTAGCCTAGAGTATATAGTGAGACAATATGATCTTGGAAGAGTAATAATCCATGAAGAGTTTCCATGGGGACAATTTACTACTTTTTTTAGATTCCATTGTATTAGATTTAATCATCTCTTTCCTGACAGAGTTCTCTTCAGGGGAAACTTCCCATGTATCTAGTGGCATATTCAGGAATGGAGGCCACTCCTAATCGACTGTGTTACCATGTCCAAAAGGTTATGGCTGAAGAAGATTTTTTCATCTAAACGCACTTGTTCCTGTTTAAAAACTGATGCAATGAGTTATTGAGCCATATCTTTGAGTAAATACTTAATTTTTTCTACATAACCCATAGATTTACACTTTGTCATTTCTTGTAGTAAAATTCATTGAAAAATCTTGGCGCAAGTTCAAAAATTGGCCATTTTACTCGAAATTTTGTGATTAAAAGAACTTTTTAACTGCAAAGAAACAGTAGATTGAACAGTAGATTATAATTGAATTGTACTCAAGCTGGTCACTGATAGAGCAAAACTCAATGATAAACTTCCTTTGTATTTTCTCCAATTTTCCCACTCTGTCTGCAATGTGGAAAACATTAAAAACTTGTTTCATACCATTGAGCAGTATATAGAGTTTCTTTTTCCGTCCATCATTACATTGTACAATTTGTATACATTTTTTACATTAACCAATCAGGATAGAATAGATGGTAAATGTTCTACTTCCGTTTTTCTCTTTCAATGCAGCAAACTCAATGACACTTTAACTATTTTTCTTTGTCCATGCTACTAGTATAAAAGACCATGATGCTTGTGTGATTAAGCAAATTATCCACAAGGGAAAGCCAGAAAGATGATAATGATGAAATTACAAGTTGGTCTGCTACTCTTTGGACTTGTCATGTTGTTCGGCAGTCTGCAAGCCTACAAGGTTTCCGAGGCCAATCTGTGCGCTAGAAAATGTGAAAGAAGCTGGGGTAGATGCACTGGAAGGGCTCACCGTGAGAAAGCGTCCAAGGACGAGTGTGCAGAAGATCGAATCTCCTGCGTCAAGGAATGCAGGGCTGAAAAGAAGGAATAGACTCTTCTTCTCAAATATAAAGTTTTATGAATTTCTTGGAAATTTTGCCCTTTTTACTCATTTTTTGTTTCATGTACAAAGACTAAATGTAATCAAATAAAAATAAAGCTAAACTGACCTCCTCAGGGGGCTTCCAAAGATTAAACTTCCACAAAATCATTACACCCATAAATTCAATTGCTCACTACACTACCCCACCTTGGTCATAGTTTAGAGATGTAGTGATTTTAATCGTTATTCAAAATTTCACAACTATTTTTAAAATTATCTATAAATAAAATCTATAACATCGCGTAGTTACTTGAAAGTAAACACATGAATGAATATTGTAATATTTTTGCATAGTAGTTCTCTATGTAACCAATAACAAACTGAACTATTGAATTTATAATATAAATTTTTTGTTGTAAAAATACAAATTAATCAGTATTATGTTTTATTTTTGAATAAAGTACAATTTTTAGAGACTCAATCAAACGTTTTGTGGGTTTATATTGAACCAAATCTAACAAAAAGTACAGTTTCCATAGCAATAAAAGTTGTGTATGTGGAAAATCACGATCGAGAAAAGGACATCAAGAAGATCAGGCCCAATTTGGGTTTACTGAAATTCTGTCATAAGTTTTCTCATTATTTTGACATTTAATTTTTGAGAATAGAAAATTATTTTTTTTTCGGGGGAGGAGGGCACGGGGAATACTTTTAAAGGGGCTTATTTAATGATAAACCTTCCTTGTTGAATTGCATATTACTATCGAGTATTTGGAATAGTTCATCCATGCGAGGTAGACGACCAGAATCAATTTTACTCCAAACCTTAATATCGTTAAGCGTTATTTCAAACGCTCCAGTAGAAATTAGTTGTCCTTCAATTATACTACCAACGAGGAAGAATAGCATACACGAGGATACTTTATTTTCTGTTGCGTATTCAAAGAGGGCTGGAGTTGGCAGGTTCAAACTGGCGAATGGATTAATTCCAGCTACCAGTACTATGATAATAAGGAACTTAAAAATGTTTATAAAGCTGGCAATTCTAGATTTAAGGAATGGTGGGGGATAATATTCATCTTCTATTCTCAAATTGGGATAGCGCTTCGAGATTACTTGGGCGATATCTTCGAAAGCGCGTCGGTAGCCTCATGAAGAGCAATACTGAATTTTTACAGTGGGAAGTATGTCACTGGACATTGCTATATCAGGTATATCTTTGAATTTTTCGATATTGGGACTATGATCACCGTAACCAATTATGTCCTGAATGAATAGAAATACTGTTAAGGAAAACAGGGATATCACGAGCATTGAATGCTTCGCCATTTTAAAACAATTTTCAACAAAAGAAATTAATATCAATCAGTGTTTTTACTCATCCAATTTAAATTATTTTCAAGTGTGGTATTAAAAATGGTCGTAAAAGCTATATGCAAAGTTACCGGCACAGACATTACCGGTCTGATTCATTTCGAACAGGCTAGTGAATCTGCTCCAACCAAAGTTACTTATGAAATCAATGGACTTGCACCTGGACTGCATGGATTCCATGTTCATGAATTTGGAAATCTTTCCGACGGGTGTGCTACCGCTGGACCACATTATAATCCATTGAATAAAGATCACGGTGACAGAGTTGATGATGAAAATAAACGTCATCATGGAGATTTCGGCAACATACTTGCAGATAGTAATAGAAAATGCATAGGATCATTTGAGGATAAAGTTGTTAAGCTTATTGGTCAATATTCAATAATTGGAAGATCAATTGTCATCCACGAGAAGGAAGATGACTTGGGTAAGGGTGGGGACCAAGAGAGTCTTAAGACTGGAAACTCTGGATCCCGAGTGGCCTGCGGAATCATTGGCATCGATAAAGTCTAATTTCACCACTCTCTCAGATGATTTTTTAATAAAATTAACCTAGTTGAATCTCCCTACTCTTTCTTATCAATCGAATCATAGAATGAATTTATTAATACAAGTCTTGTTCTTAGATTTGGAGTTTATTATTATAAGGATGAGGTAATTCTCTGAGTCGATTCATGTTAATTCTAAACGGCTTCTTGTTTTAAGGGGAAATTTCGATTTCTTCTCTTTTTTCCCGTAAGTTGAGCTTCAATTTCTTTTCGAGCCCTCTCCAGTTCATACTCTCTCTGTTTGGCTTGACGTGCAGATCTACTCTGGAAGACAATCGGGGTGTCAGTACCCTCATTACCAAAGGCAGCTCCCCCTTGAACTTGATGGAGACCAGGTGCGTTGACCAGATGAATTTGCTTGGCTTGCTCTTGATTGTTTATTTGTTGTTGTTTCTGGACAATCATTAATGCCTTGGCTCTAGCATCAGATGAATCATTAATCATAGTACGGCCAGCTGCTGTCAGAGGCTGTCTTCCATTCAAAGGACCAGACTGACTATCGATTCCGTCTTGATCATACAGATTCATGGAAGCTTCTGGATATGCCCCTGGCCAACCAGAACGAGCACCAGCCAATGCACTAATTTCCTGAGCTGAAAAGCCAGCATGCAAGGCGAATGCGCTCATACTCATGACACCGGGTCTACCGGGATGCATGGGTACTTGACTCGAGAGAATCTCTCCCTCTGGTCCAAATAATGGCCCTGATGGTGGATGTTGAGGTGTAAAATGATTTTGCTTATCCTGGTTCAGGAATTGCAACTTGTCAGCTTTACTGGTCGGAAGAGTCTGCACAGGCGGATGTGTTGAGGACCAATAGTTTTCCAGATAGGTTTTGAGAGCTTCGCAAGCTGCCTCCAGAGTATTTTGATCAATGACTAGATCAAAATTTTCCTTGGGAAAAAACACAAAAATTAACCCTTTCGAGACGATAAGAAAACCGATCGAGAAAAAGACGCAGAATTGATATAAAACGATTTTAAATGAGATTCTAATGAGGTTTCTATTCAATAAGAATTCTTTTGATCACATCTAAAAAAGTCAATTTTTCTATTGAATTTCCCATTTACTAATGAGTAGATGAAAACCAATTTCAACGAAATTTGGTTGTTTTATCCAAGTTTAGATATCTCTTGGAGATTTTTTGCTATTTTCGAGATTTTTTTTAACGTAAATTATTAAATAGATTATGTGATATTTTTTGGGTCTGCGTAATAACTGAGAATTTTCAACTTTGAATAATCGCCCTATATAGGGCGAACCTCACGAAAGGGTTAATTTTAAAGGCAGGATTCCTTTTTCCTTTGGTAAACTTACAGGTGGGCAAAGTAACAATTTCTCAGCAGCAGCCACTTGAACGCCGGCATTCTTCTTTTGATCTTTATCTCTAGTTTTGATGAGTTTTTGGAGAACTCGGACGCTTCCAATTTTTATATAAATTATTATCGGGGCCAAACTAGATTTGAGTACCTGGCCTGGATGATTGACAGTGTCACAATCCAGGACGACAAGCTGCATTGTACTGGCCAAATCGAAAATTCTCTCAAGTTCCTGTTGTACTTCCACTGTTCCAAAATTCAGGTGAAAATTAGAAAGAAATCAAAAATAATTTCAATGGTTAGTCTAACTCACACAAGGCAGATATTTGTCTTCCCCTATTCTTGTCCATGGCTCCCTTCTTACTATCAATGTTCTGTAGGGTTCCTACTCGCTTGGCTATTGAAATATCAGTTGAAATCCTACTGACAACAAGACGATTCTCAAAGTGACGCTTTAAAAAGTCGAATATGGCCTTTTGCATCATGTCAGTGATGTCATAACCTTTCAGAGCAGGTCCAATTAGAACTATGGGCCTCATTATTGGTACAACCTCATAAGGGGGCTGTTCTCCTTTTCTGAAAAAGTTTTTCTTCTTCGGTATAGCGTTCGGACCAGGAGTTGTGGGACCTCCGACACCAGCAGGTTTCTTAATACCTCCGGGACCTCCAATTCCCTTGTTAGAGGCTAGTCCTGGAGATGTTGGCCCATTGACATCGTCTTCTATATTATCTTCATCGTAAAATTCTACAAAATTGTGGTAAAGATTTTAGATGTTAGACTAGTATTTATTAGGGAATACATACCTCCAGTACTCTCGGATATTGGACGACCAGCCTTGTTCGGCCTATTTCTAGAATATTAAATTTATTTTTCAATTTCAAAAATTATTTATCACGTGTTTGTATACGGGATAAAATAAAGCCATGCTGTTGTCATTCAAGTAAAAATAGGTGTAGCATTCTCCTAGAAAATTATAATTTCAATTCTCTGAAGCAAACTTACAGAGTGTCTAACGTAATAATTCAAATTAGTTCAAAAATTGATTTTTTTGATAGAATTTTCTGATTCTCAACTGGGAATATACTCACCTGCAGCACTGTTGGTGTTGTTTGCCCATTCCATATGAAGAGAGGGCATTCGTAGCTCATCTAGTTTGGCAGGCGATGGAACATAGCATAACGGAGCATTGTTTTTGATAACACGACCAATCCACCAAAAGGGGTCATAACGTTGTTTAACATGAATGAAATCTTTTGCAGCAAAAGAGGCTACTCTATCTGGAGCAGGTGCATTTAAGTTGGCTTGAGTTCCATCAAAGGCGATATTAGCTCTCACAGCAAAAGCAACAGGTTTCGACTAAAATCCAATTAAAGGAATTACGATTACTTTAGCCAACTCTAATTCGACTAGAGCTGCTCTCTCTTGCTCTTCCCTCTCAGCTTCAAGTAAAGAGTCGACATCTTCATCAATGTAACTGTCTCGATCTCTGCTTTCACGTCGAGACATAACTTATTACTTTTAAACCATTTAACGCTTTTCTAGACTTGTTTGAATTCTCTCCGAAAATGTTGATTTAATAAGTTTAAACAACATTTGGACATTTTCCTTAAACTTGTTTTAAAAAAAAGTTTCAAAATTTATTTGGTTTCTATCATTATTCTTGATTCTAATTAACCAACCAAAATGTTATATATTTACTTTAAAGTAGCTTCAATAAATTTATTAAAATTTTCTCATTGAGCAATAGAAACTGTATACTGATTAATAATTTTTGATAAGATACAATCAATGTTTATGTTTAAAAACAGACGTTAATTCTCTATTATTGTGCTAATAGTAATATTTGAATTTGAAGATAGAAGTAGAGTAGCCACTTGAGTGTATTATTTTTGCATGTTTTGGAATATTACACTCTTTATCTGATTTTACTTTTATTAATTTTTTACAACTTTCACTCTGTAATACCAACCAACCTAAAAGTACCTTATATTAAACCTTTCGGTAGGATAAAAATAAACATCAAACTCTACATTCTCAAGGGGTTTCCTTTTGCAATTTAATCAAAGTATTCTTGTGTAGAATGGAATTTATATTTTACACCATGGTTAACGTACATTATTTTGTTGTACTGGTGCTACCAGGGTTTTACACTGTGGTAGGTAAAGCTCATGCTCATAAAACAAGTTTATCAATAAACGAATTTCTTTCCCCCAAATATCGGCGCCAAAAGTGTTTATATCCTCTGTCCAGGGGTAGTAAAATAATAAATTTATTATTTGCTAATTAAAATTTATTCTCTCTTCTCAATGATATACCATTGTATAGTAATGACAAGATGTTGCTACACTATAAATCTACAATATTTATAAACAAATTTGTTAAGAACGAATTAGAAATAAATAAGTTTGTCTCTCTGCTCACTTGAGCTGTGAGGAACAAAATAATGAAATGGAAATATATCAACTCTCACCTGATTGGTCACAATAAGAATTGGCCAATGAGAATAAATCGTTGAAATGAGTGTTTCTGCAAATTCATCCAGTCTATCCCAGTCTCTATAGATATAGGTTTTAGTATTCTCCCTTGGCAATGAATCGGCTCTCTTAATTCCGACTATTATTAATTATGAATCAAATTCAACTATTAATTCTAGTAATAACCATAAACTTTAAGTTGATCATACCACATCTAGTCCTGGAGAAGGAGAAAGGTTTATTCGACCAGGAGAGCGAGAAAGCGCGGAAGAGGAGGCCAACAACACAAATTCCAAACTACCTCTACAGTCTCCACAGTCGACATCGTGAATCGTTTCATGCCATGCCCAGGTTCACAAAGAACTCGATTACTCTGAATGGCCACATGAAGAATGCCGAGAGACTAGAAAGATTACACAACATGGGCCTTGTTACGACAATCATCCATCACAAATTCATCTGTGAGTTAATAGCCTTTACGATAAGATAAAATTTCAAACTTTGAGCTCAAAATCTTACTTAGAATCGAGTTGGTCTTTTTATTATTAATAATCATCGAAAATTATGCAAGAGATTCCCTAAGACTCTCTGTCATAAATTGCTGCAAAATGTTTAAGGACCTATTGGATTCCATTCAATTAACTACAGTTATTTGATATCAACATTGGACCAAGAAATTTAATTTAGGCTTTAGAAGAGATTCTTCATGGTGGGAAATCGAACCATCTTGTTGAATGGGAAAAAATTCTGATTTCTAGCGCGAGGGTTAATTGAGGCAAAATTGTGGAATTAAACTTTTTTGGGTTTACCTTAATTCGGGCTCTACTTGGTTTTATTTAGTTTCATTCAACTTTTTCGTACGAAATTTGATGGCCTTACAAGGGTTTACTTCCATGTGTTAATTGCAACAAGTTAAGGCCTTTTTATCAAGATTTTTCAAAATAAATTTATTGCAATCCTATCTCTCTATCTAGTGTGAAATTACATTTTCTTACAGCCCTGAAGTAATCAGTGATTACCAATCACTAATTAAAACAATTTTATTATAGAAAAGATTAATAAAAATAGTCCACTGATTTTGAATCTGAATTCAAAAGATAAGAAATTACCTCAGCAAATAGGTTCTCAAGAAGTTTACATCAGAGTGCCAAAATTCTAGGTTAGGCTAAAATTAAATATTTTATTGGAATATTCAGTGTTCTCGTAACTTGTTCAGAGGACCCAAAAAGTTTGTATTGAGAGTATCTTTCAGTTCAAGTTATTGCTTGAGAAAGTATCATGTTCCTCTAGAGACTATGGGTCATGATTCCTTTGTTAATTATTTCAGCATTTCAAAACAATATTGGAACAATGAAATCGAATGAGAATTATGAAAAATACACGAGACTAGGCCAAATGTTTCAAGGAATTACGTTTTTATTATCAAAGGATTTCCAAGCGACTCTCGCCAAATCCGACTTGATTGATATCCAATTACGTTTCCGGTATCATCACAACGAGACCAACATACAAACCTATCCCTGCAATCAAGGTATGCTTCTCCCCCTCTTAAACGAGGGTCTACTCAAATTACACTCTTGGAAATTGTTACAAAATTTGGTATGAAAGGGGAAAAAGAGTTAATTTCTGAGTGTTTTAGTTAACCCCAAGACTTACATGAAAAATTTATGATTTGATATTTTTAGCCTTCCAAACTGTCTTGTATGAAAGAATTATAGACAATAATATTTTCTCCTATTAGTAATAATTAACCCTTTTGTAGATAATTTGTGAATGAGATTTGCAATTGTACCTTTCTTCTGAAGAAAAAGTATCCCATTGATCTAGATTCGAAGAAAACCCATGAGATATTGAGCTAAACTGAGGTGATTCTTACTTACACAGAAGATGTAAAAAGTGGCCACTGTGAGACTCTAAGAATAAATTTCTTCCTTTTTCATAAGCAGAAATTGTATTTTTTCCTACCGACCATAAATTTTATTAGTCTTCATATTAATAATCAAGTTAATTTATCCTAAAAAATTGGTTACGCCCTGTCTAGAGTAATCTTTGCTTGCCTTAAATTTTATTACTGCATCAACTTGATAAAGTTTCTTGAGTAAAATTTACCTTTAAATCTATTTTAAGATTAATTAAACGAAAAGAGTCCTGCCTTGATTTGTACAATGGTTGGAACATGGAACCTTGAACAGTAGTGATTTTATCTTGTTGAGTCACTGGGATCAAAACGAAAACAAAAGATATGAGAATAAAGCTTGAAGATTTTGTTGATTTTAGAGTGTTATAGTAATTAGATGCTATCTTTCAGGATGAACATAAAATAAGAAAAAGAATATGGCAGATGAAAGTAACCTATTATCGTGTAAAAATCAACACATGCTACTTTTCGACCATTTTGACTGCAGTAAAAGTCTAATTTATTTGTGACCAACTTTGAGATTTCATTAGATGTGAGAATACCAAGGCATAGTTATATCATCTGACCACATTCAATGCTACAAAATTCATCTCAAAAGCTTTGATAATTTCTTCAATATTCTTTTCTAGTGCAAAACTGTAATTTAATGAAAAATTATTTATTGTAGATTTGGTCGATATTGAAGAAGCTTGGATATCCCTTAGTCTGAACAACGGAAGGGAATTTTATCATGAGATATTCTTTGAACCAGACCAAAGTCACAATTGCGACCTGAATTCTGGCTGGATAACTATTCCAATGAACCGAATTCTAATAGAAGAATTGATAAGCCCAAAAAGTCATCGGCTTGTCGAATTCAATGTCAAATCGCCCCTAATGAAGGAGAGAATCCACAATGGAATTGAACATGAGCCCCATTTACTCAGCTTCCACTGTGATCGTAGTTTAAGGGAGACTCTCTCGAGAAAAAGGAGATCACACGTTCAGTTTAATAAGATTGACATTGTGAGTGGTTCCCATTTAAGCTAGTTGACATGAAGATGAGAATTAACTTCTAATTTTGAAACAAGTAGTTCTTCAGGGAGCTTTTCAGCATAGATTGACCATAGCGTTGTTCGTTTGCTACCTGACTATGTTGTCTTCTGGCTTGTATTGGTCTATCTGTAGAAAGAGAAAGGTGTAGTATTTCTTAAAAAAAGGATTGTAAAAGTTGTAATTGTTTTTTAAAAAATCGGAAAATAACTAATAACTCTTTCCAGTTATGAATTATATTATCAGAGCTTTTACTGATTACTAATTGACATGAAGATGAGAATTTACTTTTTTTTACAAATATACTCAATATTTTTCTTCGGAAAGTCATATTTTTCGAATTCCATAATTATAATGAAATAAGCCAATAGGCTGTGAAGATTTTAAAAAGTTTCTAAAAAAATTCAATCTGACCAAAATTAGGCCGTTTTTCGAAAATGCACCAGATTTCCACTTTTTCATCAGCATTAGACAAAGAATTCGAATTTGGCCGTGGATGAAGAAAGGAAAAGAGTTTTCTGGAAAATAGTAGAATTCGAAAATCTGATTTAACTCCAGAAGTTGTAGCTTGAATTGAATAGTTTGCCATTTTCAGGTTCTAAAAGTGGTCAATATCTAAAATTGGGAAAATATCTTCTAAAGTTAATCGAATTAAAATTTTGTTAATCCTCTCAATACCAACTCGATAAATTTGATGCGATTTATTTCAAAATTGAGTATATATTTTGTATTTGCATGATTTGAGAAGCAATTTCGTTTCTCCAAGAGATAAAAACAGCTTTTACATTGCAGGCATTTTACAGGAGTAAAAACTCTACATATTGAACACCTTCCTCTTTTGTTTCTTGAAACTCTATAAATCTCATGTTTATTTGTAGACTTTATCTCGCTCAAATTCCCGATTTGTTTTACTCGAATATTAGAGAGTAGATTTTTACCAACCGTCATTGAGAATAACATTAGATCTAGCTTTTTTCTACTGATTTGGAAACAGGTATCAAATGAATGATTGATTGATTTGGTATCCTCCACGACTCTAGATTCACAAAAAAAACCATGCATCATTTCTGTTAGAGCTGTTAGAGCGGGATAATATTTTAATTCCCCGTTTCATAAGGTTATTTGGTGAGTTCTGTTCAAAGGCAATCTTGCATTTGAAGATTATGTGTTCATTCATCGCTTGATCAGATATAGCAAAATTTGCAGGAAATTTTTTTCTAAAGACCAATAGTCATCAGAAAATGAAGTGAAAATTTTGAAATTCTAATAGAATATTATTCTATCAAGGTGGGAAATCCAAATAGACGTGAACGTTTCACTTCAGGCTCAAGTCATCATGTTCACATGTGTCAGAGGCGGGATTTGGTCGTAAACTTCAAGTCAGTCGGATGGTCAAATTGGGTCCTCAGTCCGATAGCTTACAATGCTGGCTTCTGCTGGGGTCATTGTCCGTTTCCCCTGTCGAGTCATTACAATACCTCAAATCACGCAATAATTCTCTACCTGGTTCATTCTATGAACATTGCAAAAATCCAGCCGCCTTGCTGTGTTGCTCATGAAATGTCCGATGAATCTATTCTGCATTACACACCCAATGGAGATCTCATGATGCAGGTCTACGAGAATATGTCAGTGAAAAGCTGTTCGTGTAGATGAATGCAGAATTTATACTCTTTTACGGCTCTTTTAGTCAATTTTGAAGGTGGAAACTTTCTCGATTTCTTATTTGCCAATGGAATTTGTAAATAGTTTTCTTGTTTTATCTCTAACTCGATATTTTATTGTTATTCAATAAAAATCCTCTTTTTCAACACCCCCTAAGTTTAAAGTTGGTCAGGGAACCACTTGAATTGCTACATTTTTGCATTGGAGATTATTCCCAAGGCGACAGTGTCTGTAGTTTATGTCAAATAGTTACCATCCCAGAAGAGACAGAAATTCTCCATCTTTATTTGTATTATTAATATAATGATGGATAGTTTATCAAGTTCAACTATACACTGTGTATAATGAATCATTTTTATATTATAGATTATGAAAGAGATTATCGACAAACACTCACTCTCTGACGCCTAAATACTGTCAGTACATCAGTAATTCTTCCAAGTAATAAAAGCTAACCCGACTTAATTTCCTTTTGCCAATGGGTAGACTACAGAATAATCGACACTGAAATTGTTGGCATCTTTTCCAATGAAACTACGAATTCTAAGCCTATTATTATTATTAGGGTTCAAACATCAACTCTTACTACACTTAATATCAACTGAGTAGTCTGTTAAGGTAGTTTTTATACAAATTTACTTTACTGAAATAGTATTGTATTATTGAGAACAATATTTAAATAATATATATAAAGTCTTTTCAATCCCACAATTTGATATTTCCATCCCAGCTAGAGGTGATAATCTTTGAGGTTTCATGTGGGAGCCAATAGCTGTTCAAGCAGACTGAATCATGGGCTTTCCATTTATTGAGGAGACGACAACTCTTCCACTCCCAAAGACACAACATTCCGTCACCGTCGCCAGAGATTATGTAGCGTTGGTCAGGACTAAAGTCCATGGTACATGCATAACCGGAGACCATGTGGCCTCTAAAGATTTTCTTTCGCATTCTCTTGAAGCCAGCAAAGATGTTTATGACGCTGATTGAATTGTCCAACGACTGACAGAGGATATATTTTCCTTTAAAGAAAAAGTTGAGATTAATTAGTTAATTAATTAGAAATATTTCGTTCTAGGTGCTTAGGTCGAATATCCCACAGGAAATATTTCTAGTTAAACTTTGTAAGTATAGGTGCTGCACTATTCATTAGTTAATTAATTTTAAAAAACATTCTAGAAAATGAATGTGATGAAACTCCGACGATTTTTTATATTTTTTGTAGCTAATTCTTACTAAAAGGGCAGAGGGGAATACATCGCATAGACCAAGTGTATGCTTAATACTTTCAGTGTCAATTAGCAGAGCAATCCTTGCTAATTCGTACTGAAAAGATCAAGACTTGTATCTTTTATGCAATTAAACTCTGGAGTTTCTGTACTCGATTTGTTCTCATTTACATTTAATTTGATCTACCTTCAGGGGGATTCACCTGTATAATTTTCAAATATTATTTTGCAAAACTCATTCAAGCAGAGAATTTTATTCATAGAGAAGTCCATAATTTTTTCTAAAATCAAAGATATTTTCGATCTTTATAAATCATTTGAAAAAAACTCGAAAATCAAGAAATTCTCTATTTGAATGAGAGTTGAAAAATAAATTTAAAAATTATAGATGAGAAGAAATCGAGATCAGAAACAGAAAGGTTGCACAAAAGATACGAATCTTGATCTATTCAGTACGAGTTAGCAGGGATTGCTCTGCTAATTAACACTGAAATTATTAAGCATACACTTGGTCTATGCGATGTATTCCCCTCTGCCCTTTCAGTACGAACTTTGAACTGGAAATTATTTCAGACTGCTATATAAGCAAATTTAAACAGGTCTTTGACCATAAGAAATTCTTATGAGCCTAAAATCTCGAAAAGAAGGATTTGAACTGAATTTTGAACATTCGTGCCTAACTTATAGTCTTATCTTTGAGGCCCTACAGTATAAGAAGACCTGATTTTTATTTTTCTTTCACACTGCTGCTTTAACACAGTGATAGTTTGAACCTGTTGATTTCTATTATCTTGTACTTGAGTTCTGTTCTGTTGTTTCAAAACGAATTATTATGATAACACTTTAATTGAAATTAAGAGTCCAAAATTACTCAAGATTAAAAGGGAACTTACCATTGGGACTAACACGAACAGCGGGCATACTGTGCATACTAGGATCAGCAATGTATTTGAAATCAACAGGGATATCCCATTCCCAAATTCTCAGAGACTTGTCATCTGAGGTAGAGATGAAACGTCGATTTTCATCTACAAAAGTGACTGTATTAACTGATCCAAGATGTCTGTCGTAAGTCTGTACGACTTCCCCACTTCTTGAGTCATACTAGAAAAGAGAGAAAAAAATCATTTTAATTTTCCAAATCATCATTCCAACACCTGACCTGATGGAGAAAATATACAAAAACTTACACATAAAATCTTTTTATCTGCACAGCCGACAAGGAACAAGTGTTGTTTGTCTTGGTCTGGATTGTGTTTAATACAAAAGGCAACCTTTCTGAGATTGAATTGATTGATGGCCTTGCCAGTTTCGGTGTCCCATTGCTTAGCAAAGCGATCATAGCTGCAAGATAAAAATTGAGTACCATCATTGTTAAAGTCAACATCTCTAACTGCTTGTCGATGACCCATGTAGGACCTTATTAGGCGCCGTTCGTTATAAACTTCCCATAATTTGATTTTAGAATCAAAGCCACCGGACAACATGAGATGACCAGTCTGTGGGAAGAGTTTCAAAACTGAAACACCCTTGGGATGAGCTTGATTCCATTCGTAAATTTGTCTCTTTGGCAAGTAACAACGATCTGGGCCGGAATTTCCCCTAAAGTTGACACCGTCAATGTCATGTGGAGGATAAAGAAATGATCTGCCTTGATAGTCATTAGGATCTGCAATGTGAAGTTGAGTCTTTTCATCCATAGCTGCTTGTTCCACACGCATATGTTTTCTAGATCTCTTAGTAAGGTAGGCATCCAGGTAAACTTGGTCATCTTCAGCTGGATGTGAATCGAATACTTCATCCTCAAAGTTAGCCCATGGTCCAGTAAAGTCGTCACTAGCAGGATCAAGATTATATAGACGTCGTCGTTTCATGCGACCCTTTTTGGGTGCTTCGGCAACAGTTTTACCCTCGTTATTAGCGTATCTTTCAATGTCCCCGATAATGTGATCCTTGTCAGTTGGATCGATTGCATAGCCATAAGCATCAAAAGTCCGACGTTGATTTTCAAAGTGGAACTCGTTAATGTGAGCTTCTTCAACATAACCAGTTAGCATATTTTTCAAAGAAGATTGCATTTCTGATTTGAAAGGATTGGCAGGACCAGCAATTGGAGCGAATAACTCATCATATGTTGGATTACAGATGAGTTCTCGTGAATTAGGATGAACTGGAATCATTGGTAACAATTCAGCTTTATGATCAACGACAGGGGCAGAGTCAACAATTTTTACAAGAGTGCTCTTTAAAATTGATGGAGGAAGTGTCGCTAAATCATTTGTAGGTTCATCAACAGTCTTGGGGCAAGTTTGTGGAGGAGAATTAGGGTTGGAATCGCTCTCATTTGAAGAAACATCATAAGAAACAAGAGTATCCATTTGAATTTAATGATATTTCAAACAAAATAATTTTTAGCCTCGAACCCAGAGTATCTCTTCAATTCAATAATCGAATTCAAATTCCGAATCGAAATTTTTGAAAAATTAAAAACTAGCAGTGTTCAGTCTGCATTAGATAAAAATCATTAGGCGAGCTGATTAATTTTATAAAGATTTTTATAGCGTCATGTTGTAATAGGATTTAGATTAAAACTTCCCAGTAGATATATTTACGTAAAATTGACATTTTATGCACTGTATAAGAATATATTTATATTATTTTATAATGGTAAATTTTGAGATATATTAAATGTTAATTATGTAATCTTGAAAGTTCACTTTATATTTGGTAAAAAGTTTGTTGCTGCAACCAATCTGCACAGGGATGGTATCGACCTTAGATTTCTCATCAACAATAATCTCCCGTTTTCGTATTCCTTTTTACTTATATACAAATTAATATCACAATCTGAAGGAAGACAGCTTTGCGTCAGAATTTGCGGATTAGCCTGGCCACCACGTGTGGAGCCTATTTTATTCTTAATCTTTTCCAATGATTCACTAATTGTTTCATAAATGCTCTTTGTATCTTCTTTAGTGTCGCAGTCCATCTTTTTATCGGACTCTTCAAGGGAAGAGTTCATTTCATCTGATTGGATCCATTCCGGTAATTCTGAGTCGTGTTCGCCGTTCCTGTTGAGGGGTGAAATGAACCTCTTCTCCTCGCTACCATTAGATAAGGAGAGCATATCCATGAGAAACTAAATGAATGTCGAAAGATTAGTTGTACAAATTAGCTTTATTATTTTCAAGTTTGCATTTACCTTCTTCAAGTCTCCAGTCTGATAGTCACGCCAGAGAGCTTCTAGTTGGTTCAATTGGTTGAATCGCAGAGAGCAAATAAATTCTCCCAAGTTGCGAGAACTCAACCACTGTGAGGCTCTCGTGAATCTTTCAAATTGAGCTTCCACGCCCTCTTGGCGTAAAAAGTTTAATTGGCGTAGCCTTGCAAGGGAAGAGCCGGAGTCAATGTTGATTCTCAGTCTAATCCGGCAATAGTAATGAAGGCATGAATCTTCCTGATTAGCAGTGATTCCTACACCTCCAGACAGTAGAATTACTCGGGGTCTATTCAAATCTTGAACGTGAATGCCGCCTTGTTGGGGTTGATGAATTCCATTACCATGGCCCAGAGGAACTAACCAGACGAAAAACTACATTCAGTTGAGCAAAATTTTTAGTACAGATTTCAACTTACTGTTAGCATTTGGATGTCCAATAAGATCATTCATTGGGATATGCTGGAGGCGATCATTGATCAAGTTGACTCTGTTGTTATTCTCTATGAGAAATTGTTGCTGATTTGCGTGTTGATTTTGTTGCTGCTGATGTTGTCCTTGATGATGTGGTAGATGGGCGGCCTGATGCTGAGGATGATGCCCCAAATGTCCTAAAATATGCAAAGGATTTGGATTACGAGCCAGTGCTAAAAGATGTGGCACAGCTGCTAGTAATCTAGCCGGTGACATTGCAATTTGATTAGACCCGTTGTTATTCTCAAGACGAATGTAGTTATTCTGATGTGGATTATTACTAATGACATTGGCAGCAGCCATTCTCAAGGCGTTCATATTAATTTGAAATATGTTATTCGGCAAGTGCATGCGCAGAGCACCGAGCATACTGATCAACGAAGAAGATAACAGAGTGTGAACGACAGGGCCACCTAGAGCCCCAGCGACAATGGCACTTCTTACCTGACCACAACAAACTGCGGCAAGATTCTCTATAGTATTCTTGGTCATTTTACGTGAAGAACTTGACTCTTCCGATGTTGAAAGTAATTCAGAAGAGGAATGAAACTGAGTGCTTGACGTGTACAAGGAGGAGCGTTTGAGACGCTTAGGTCTGCTGAGAATTAGAGAACAAGGGGAATCAGTGGCTCTTCGCTTTGTTTTCGATCTGGAAAAAAGTAAAAGTTGAAGGATTATAACAAACCTAGTCATTCGTTGGTTTTCTTCGTCCATTGGTGATGTAATTACATATTCGGGACCTGGATGAACCTCTTCTTCAGTAAGGGCAGTACTAAATAACAGAAATTGTTCAATTTTATCAGTTAAAGCCTGTTTCAAATCCTCAATAGAGCAATTAGTCATATTCGAATTGTAAAGAATTGTATCAAAATACGGAAGAACATCTTGTCGATCAATGTATTTCAACATTTTCTGCATTGTTCTATGGTTAGATTCATCAATTTGGCCGCATCGATAGAGATAACGAAATCCTAATTCTGGAACATTTGTCGCTTGAGTTAATTTACGATTCCAATCTGACTGACGCGGCATTAAATCTCTATACTTGTGAAGAGCTCTTTTGATATCTTTATCGGATAGTTTTGCTAAAATCCAACGATACAATTCTCCAACAGAAACCTGACATTTCCACTTTCTCACATATCTTTTATCTGCAGGCGACATTTTACAAATATATTAATCCTTTGAATTCAACTATCAACATAACAAACATGATAAAAATCAATTTTAGTTTTGTTGCTTTTAATGTGCTAATAACAGAAACATTTTATTATTTAAAATTGTTATGATTTTATCATCATTAATATTACACTAAACTTCCTAAAAAATGTGTGAGAGTTAAACCGGACGGTAAAAAATTTTGACTGGTCAAATAAGAAAAATTGACGAGTCAGTGACTAGTCATGAAAAAGTCTGACTTATTGATCAAAATTTAAACAAACACGTTGAACATGATCCTGATCCTGAACTGAATGTTTTGTCCAGTGATTCTTATATTGGAAGATATTTGTTCCAAAAAATGATCATCATTCAAGAGCAAATTGTATGTTTATTAATAATTATCAATTCTTTAGTCTTGCACTCTCCAGTCCTTGGCCTCTCCGAGCTTTTCGTGTAGTATCACCCAGGATATTTGGCAATGTTGCACCAAATATGATTTCCTTGCCACAACAGTTCATTACATGGATCAACAATTCATTTGCGGAAGTATTTTGCTAGATGTCACTGTTATTGAAAAGGAGAAGACCACTAGTCTCCTCCGTGCTATATTCGATAGACTTTGTGAGGATTTCCCAGTATTAGGAAATTGTAGCAACATATATCTGACAACAGATGGTGGATCCAATTTCAAGGCTCTGTGATCAGATCTGTTGAACCTGAACAAGATAAAAGGACATTTCTGGTGCGCATGTCATAGGCTCAATTTTTGTCTGAAGAATTCATTCAAAAATGTCGGGGCGCTTAAACATCTCTTCTTTTACAAAATGTTGGGTCTAACTCGTTCTTTTAATCGTGTTTCACTCACAAGGAAAGAAATCAGAAGAAGATGCAGTAATTTAGGGATAGATAACTTCACTATACCTTCCTACACTCAGACAAGATTCCAGTCAATAAGTCAAATATTTACTGCATTTGTCTTGGGTTTTCATGCTATCAAAGAGATGAGACAGAATCCAACAGTTGGTCAATACATACCTACTGATGAGGAATTCCAGGCTATTGGCGAGATACAGAAAATTCTCAAGAGTTTGGACAAATTTTCTGCTTTCCTGTCATCAGAAAAACAGCCAACATTCCATTTTGTCAACACGACAATAAAGTATTTATCAACTTCCTTGAGTAATAAGTTCAGAAGCCTTATTACCAAGGCATTTTGTCAGTCAATGTTGGCATACATTACTTTCTACTTTGAAGAAAAGGAAACAATGAGTGATGATTTGAAGTATAGTAGTCTTTTCGATCCATCCTCATTAGGGACCGAATATGAGGAAAATCTAAGACTCCAGTTGTCAGATAGATTACTTGCAGGTTAGTTCAATAATTTAATTATGAATTAATTTTACATTACACAATGTTTTATTTTTCAGAGATATCATCAGGAAGATCAAGAGGAATTGTCAAAGCTCAGGAATTACCTGAAGATGAATTTGAACGGGAAATACTCAAATCTCGTCTTAAAAATGTTGCTGATTCGCTAAATACTGACACAATCAGGTTACAAGTCACACAATATTTAGCACAGGAACTGGTTTTGAGCCTTCAGCGAACGACTGAGACTTGGCAATCAATAAAAGGCAGTTATCCTGATATCGCCCCTATTGCAAGACAATATCTTTCAATACAGCCATCTTCGATTGCCTCAGAACGAATATTTAGTGTAGGTACGGAGATCCTCACTAAAAAAAGAAATAGATTGAGTCCCGCAAAGATAGCTCAATTAATCTATTGCTGTGTCAATAAAAGATTTTTTAATGAAGCTATTAAAAATGCCATATCTTTTCTATTTATTAATCTTGTTCCTATAAATTTATTTTCAGGAAACATATCTTAAATATCATCTAATCAGTAAAAAGAAAGGAACGTCTGCAAATCCTTTCCTTAAAAAGAAAGACCTGATTCAGATAAATGTGCGTTAGATTTTGAAACACAATATAAACTGTAATTGACTAACATTTTCACAGAACTATGAGTTGTCTGATGCCATTTTGGATTCCGACTCCAACATTGGAACTTCTGAGGATGATACCTCGTGCAACGATTCAATGTTCGATGATATATACGACGTGAATTATCCGGATGAAGATCCTGACAATTCATACTTCTTTCCTGTTCCATTTGAAGACAACACATGCGATTTGGATGTAATCTTAATATCCCGAGAAAATCATCTCCCAGAGATTATGGTAACATCTAGTCCAAAGTCAATGAAGAGGATAATACATGATGATGGTGGTAAGGAAAATATACCACCACAGATGCGTACCTCCCTATCTATTTTTGGAAAGAAGTCGTTAGCCGAAACTTCTCCTGTTAAAGCCTGTATACGCCGTTATATCAAAACTGGTAACATGGAAGTACAGGCTGTTGAGAAGAATTTACAAGTAAGTGAATTATTCTTTCTTTTAATGACCACCTGGCAGAACTTGTTAAATTATTAAAATTATTTCAATATAGACAGCCCCGAAACAATTGAGCAGCTCAGTTTCATATTCATCTTATTTGTATTAGGGTGAGACTTTATTTTTGTATGACTTTTTAAGAATTATAAGATGATGAAGAAAATTTAGTTTCACCCGAAATACATTACTAGATATTTTCTAACAATTTTATCTTTTCAGCCAACAAAGACAATGAAGATTACCAATATTACAGATCTTTGTGACCCAAGAGAATTATCATTGGCTTTTTATTATTTTTTTGATCAATAAAACTTTTATATATTAGAAAATCTTATTATTTGATAATTACGAGGTTAGAGTTGTAGAACTGAAGATATTAAGTCAGTAGATGCTACAATATAGAACCAGGCTGAAATATACTAACACAATTTAACATTATTAAAGACAAGGGTCCTAACAGAGTTTGGTTATGTTTTCAGAAACAGAAAAAGTCAGTAATCAATCGAATCTAAAGTTTAGATTCTAAACTCCTGACTGATAGGAACACTAGTAAGAACTTTTTTACTTGATTACTTATGAGTAGGAGTATGAAATTTATTTTTATTTTAGAAATCAGGTGAAATTTTGTTTGGTCATACATGGGTTATTTTTCATCATCTCGAGCCTAAATTTTAGCATTGGCTTATTCTTTTCATATTCTATCGTTATGCCAATTTTTATTCAATTTGCTTCAGCCAAAACAAAGTTAATTTATTTCCGTTCAATCATCATGAAATTAGCACCATTCGATACAGAATAAAAAGTTATCTGGTTTCCTCAAATTTAAAGCTAAAATATTATTTTATCTAAGATATATGAAGGTTCAAAGACGAGACCGGTTTTGTAAAAAGTTTTAGATTCAAGTTTTTTTCATTTTTCCCATTCCTAATGTTGGATGACGTCATCATCCATATGGGGTCTTCTAACGTAAAAATTTCTATAGACCCCCTTTTTCGGCAATCACACATCATGAGATTTGTTCACTACTGTACAAACAAAAACCATTCTTTCCTTTTGGACCTTTGAGGAATAGGTGGGGGGGGGTATACAAAAAGGGTTAAAAAAGGACTAAAAGATGGGATTGTTTTGGTTATCAGTGTTAAGTTATCACTTCTGTTCTGTAAATCCTTCAATAGATAACTGTCGACCTCATCTACAGATTCAGGAGAGGCCAAATGTCAAACTTCTTTTCCTTCCGGAAAATACTACCGCGTTATCACAGCCGTTGGACAGCGGAGTTATAAACGAGTTTAAGCTCAACTACAAGAAAATGCTGAGGTCGACAGTTATCTATTGAAGGATTTACAGAACAGAAGTGATAACTTAACACTGATAACCAAAACAATCCCATCTTTTAGTCCTTTTTTAACCCTTTTTGTATACCCCCCCCCACCTATTCCTCAAAGGTCCAAAAGGAAAGACTGGTTTTTGTTTGTACAGTAGTGAACAAATCTCATGATGTGTGATTGCCGAAAAAGGGGGTCTATAGAAATTTTTACGTTAGAAGACCCCATATGGATGATGACGTCATCCAACATTAGGAATGGGAAAAATGAAAAAAACTTGAATCTAAAACTTTTTACAAAACCGGTCTCGTCTTTGAACCTTCATATATCTTAGATAAAATAATATTTTAGCTTTAAATTTGAGGAAACCAGATAACTTTTTATTCTGTATCGAATGGTGCTAATTTCATGATGATTGAACGGAAATAAATTAACTTTGTTTTGGCTGAAGCAAATTGAATAAAAATTGGCATAACGATAGAATATGAAAAGAATAAGCCAATGCTAAAATTTAGGCTCGAGATGATGAAAAATAACCCATGTATGACCAAACAAAATTTCACCTGATTTCTAAAATAAAAATAAATTTCATACTCCTACTCATAAGTAATCAAGTAAAAAAGTTCTTACCGTGCGGTTTAATTCTCACACATTTTTTAGGAAGTTTAGTACATATATTTTGAACTGGTCAATGTAGACACAAATAGAAAGAGTATTTTCGTTTGTATTTGTGAGTAGTATAATGTTACATTACTGGGTATATTTAGAATAGATTCTATTGAATAGAATGATTTATCTGCTGAAAGTGTTAAAAACTTCTCCTCATTAATGATTGATCAAGCAGGATCCTACAACTATCAAATCTATGTAGGGGATAGAGTTATCCCATCATTTAATTTATCCTTTAATGCCTACTACTGTAGTATGGTAAATTAAGACAACCTTGATTATAAAATATTTATGCTTATCATCTCTCACTACTGTAGTTTAAAGGCAGGAAGGGTTGTTCCTAATTCTCAATCAGTCACAAACTCATATTCATTCTGAAGTTGTTGTCATAGGAATTCCTCTCTGCAACTGACAATAAAATAATACACCAAATGTCACATTACATATGATTAGGATAATAATTATTATTAGATTAAAGAGAGATATGCAAGAATGAAGAGTCTATATACTCCCCTTGGAAATAAATATAGAAATTTACCTGAATGCGTGTTCTTGTGGATGTGATGCGGATGGTGTTATCTCTTTAAGCTCAGAGTAAATAACTTGTTGTATTCCAGAATCAGATTATTATATATGTATTACGTATTAGAGATCATTGGCCTGATTGTTTTTCAATTTCAGATCATCACCTTCCGGTAATCAGAATAAATTAACAAATCTGCTAACGTAAAACAATGAATAATATTTATTAATTATCATAACTTGAGGAGTAAACTCTTTAATTTCTATGATCAGACTGATTTTCTTTAAGAAATTTGGACGATTCGTAGTGTTTGGTATGAAATCTTAGAATGAATATTTTTACTATAAAAAATTATTCTTCTCAAATTTTTATTTTTTTAAAGTGTATTGAAAAAAGTAGAAAATGATAATTTTCTTTGAAACCTGGTCTGGTGTTTGGCAATTAGACTAATGGTGAATATTGAAAAGTGTAAGTCCAATTACTGGGAACTTTGGTTGAGATTTAGTTGTTAAAAGACATACATATTGGGATCCTACTGGACAGGCTAACAGACTATTACTCTGAGCCTGAATCTGGTTGGTAAAGTTGAAGGGGAGACCATTAGTCTACACTGTAGACTCTACAGACAAGATTAGGATTCCTCAATGAGGAAGGATACATTGTTTATCAAGTCGGAGGTCTTGGGAGCGTACAAAATTTCTTAGGAAGCATGATTTAATCCTTAGGATATAAAGTTGAGTCCAAGATCATTCATTTGAGCAACTGAAAATGTGTTAAGAATGTTATCACTGATTGGCAAATGATTTTAGTCTTTCTATTGTGTTCAGGGATAATCCGATTAATTCTATAGTTCAATTATTTGGCCTTGTGGAACTCCGAATGATATTTGGTTGTTTAAAGAGACACATATTGGGTCCTAATGGATAGAAAATTGAGAGTTGTGGTAATCAATTTTAGTTTGATAAGGAAGCTTCTGATAATGTGGAACAGTAGTCTGTCGAAGGTTTTTGTATTGTCTTTTTTGTACCTGAGATCACTGGCTTTGTCGTAGATTGTAGAATGAAACTTGTGAAGGTACTTTAACAAAGTTATATTGGTTAAGGCTTAAAGACGAGATGTCAATGCTTTGGAGTAAGGTGTTAATATCAATGATTGATAAACACAGTAGATAGATTTAATGATATAGGGTCTAAATTCAGATGACACCTTTGGATTGGACACTTTGATAATTGGCAGGGATGCTCCATGATGTGCAAGAAAGAGTTGATTTCCTCAGCAAACATGATGGAATTGCTGCTTGAGGGTTTCGATCAGTTCGTTAAAAATTTGACTTTTTTCCAAGTTAGAATATCTAAAGCTAAAGGAATTTTACAAAAATATCATTTTTTTATTATAGTTTATTAATTTTCAAGCAGTAAAAAATTGTCTGAAAATGGGATGTAGTCTTTCGCTTAAAAAAATGGACTGTTCTCGAAAATCTCTATGACCATTTTTGGTTTCCTTGAGAAAATAAAGTTTGATTCTTCTCACGCCTTGAAATTTTTGAACTAAAAATTTGAAAAAATCGCTCCAATTCGTAATTTTTTTGGTCATGTGGGCCAAAATATCAAACATCAAAATAGACTCGGCCTTGAAAGGGTTAAATCGGTGAAAGTGTCCTATTTTTGTTCATGAGTATAGATTAACTATTTTTTTCTAATTCCAATCGCCCCAGTTACAGATTTTATTACACCCGAATCTTGAATTATTTTATGTTCAAGTGGATGAAAGTTCTGATTAACATTTTAAAAAGTTTTTGTATAAAATATTTAATCATTTATGAAATAAAAGTATGATGGAACAATCATGAACCATTTCTATCATTGCTAGTAACCAAGATAAATTTTTTGTAAAACCACTTACCGAGACCAAAGAGAAAAAAGAAAGAAACTTTTACATACCCGTAGAATTCGAGAATATGATCCCCTTAAATTCGTCTCTTGAAATAAAAGAAATAGTTATTTTCAGGGTCTATACCTTTTTCAGATGAATTTCGTATGATTCAGTTTTCAATTTCGTAAAATTTCAATAGAATGTTGTAAATTTTCAAATACTTTTCGTATGTACGTTAGGTTCATTCATCAAATAAAAATATCTTCAACTCGTTTTCGTACTGAGGTTTATGAATTTCGTAAAATTACAAATCGTTTTCGTAACTTCTATCGTAAAATATTTGTTTATTTTTCGATTCAATTTCGTAAACTGAAGTTTCCTATTTCGTAAATTTACTAATGGTTTTCATAAAACCAAATAATCAAT
The DNA here is from genome assembly GCA_012064415.1 of Gyrodactylus bullatarudis. Classification (NCBI taxonomy): domain Eukaryota; kingdom Metazoa; phylum Platyhelminthes; class Monogenea; order Gyrodactylidea; family Gyrodactylidae; genus Gyrodactylus; species Gyrodactylus bullatarudis. The sequence continues at coordinate 473,868 of SSNU01000119.1, read as the reverse complement.
TTCGCACATTAAAAAAATTGTCTTTTAGAATTTGTTTTTTTACCCTATTCTCTCTCGTTCCAAAAAGTGAACGACCTTCTTTACGTTTACAAAATAGATTAAAATTTGTCTCATCTAACCATATTACGTGGCGCCCGGCAGCTCTGTCCAGTAACTCATTTCTGAGAGATTATTCTCCAAACAATTCATGTCGATGGGGGAATTTCTTACATCTCTCATGATGTTAAGCTCACAATCAAGCACAGTGAAAATAGATAAAAATCCCACATAAATATCTCTTTATCATGTCTTTACGTTGAGTGAAGGGCTGGTTGAAAATTTTGATACTTCTGAGTTCTTAGCAAAATCTTTCTATTGCTTTCCTTGAGAATTGCTTTCTTTCCGGGGCTTAATTTTGGTGCTTATGTTAGGCTTAAATTTTATATAATGACAAAGAAAAAAATATTAAATCATAATGATGAGGTTGATAAATTATAATTAAATTATAATTTGTATTAAAAGCCAAAAGACAAGATTTTAATATACAGTTTAATACAATATTTAATAAATAATTCACTAGGTGATGTATTTTTGTGATGAGACTCTGTAGAACACTACACACTCAGTAGAAGAACAAAGAAATTCATTATTCTCCTTTCCATTTCCGTCTGTAATTTTGTCAATTGCCTCAATTTCTATTTTTTGCTTTTTTGGTCAACTCCCCTTAATCAAAAATTCACTCCCCACTCTCTCTCTCTCTCTCTCTGCCCTGTAACTTAACATGAGGAGAATGGAGAAAAGGAGGCTTCTCGTCAGGAACCTTTGATCACACCCAACCGGAAAAATAACGAAAGAAAAAGGGGGCCTCTCTCTTTCTCATTCTGTTTCTTTCCTGTCCCAAATCTTCTCTACACCACCACCTCATATTTTTTTATGAATAAATTATGCGCAATACACTTTTTTATTCATCTATATACATTCTCCCCTCAAATGTACAGAGTAAACGAAGGGAATACGATGAACAAAATCTCAAAATCTAATGTAACTTACTTGCGAATATGTGGAGAAGGTAGAGTAAATTTTCATTCGAGCGAATGAAAAAAGGAAAAATACAACTGAACTGAATTCCGATTGGTCCTCCTTCTTGAGTTGATAGCGCAGTTCATGAGAAGTTTAGTGTATACTCTGGAAATCTTTAATAACAGTATTAAAATTCTCTTTCACAACTCATATCTCTCATATTTTCATCGGAATATGTCTGTAGATAAGGTTGAATTTTAAATACCATTATTGAAGACTTCATCATTGTAACAAATTTTTACTGTGAAGAAGGTCTCTTGTTCAACCTGATCCCAAGTGGAGTTGATCGCCTAATGTGAACTGTTAGCCAACTTCATTAGGTTTATATAGGATTGAGGGGTACAATCAGGGATGGGTTGAGACTTGGTTATTCCAACTGGTTTCCATAGTTGCTCATCAACGTAAAGGAAAGATCTCTACATTGTGGGATTACAATCAACCTTTATATATTTATACACACATACATACATACACGTTGTATGCATAATTTTGATTAATAAAATGCATAATTTGTATATATTTCTTCAAGTGTCCTCTTATTATTGGCCAATGAAGGCAAATCTCAGCCCTATTGTATTTTGAGTAGGGCATCAAATGGACTTATCAGAATGAAGGACGGATAAGGGTGGATGGGGAAATGGAGTGGAGAGACTATAGACACGAGAATACAAATGCCCATAATACAAATGTAGTATACAAATAATACAAGGAAGTTGTACGATACATACATATAAGAACCCTAAACACAAACTTCTGTATCGTAATCATTAATTATGGATGGAGGTTGTGTCTTTACTCAAAGTAATTTGTATAATTTATTAATCTGATTGGCTCTTATCCATTGTTATCTTGGCAGAGTACACTGAGAGTATACTATGCATCATGGAGAATGAGCTAAATATAATTTATCTCTCTAGGGCCTTTTTTTGTTTAGTGCACAAGTTCCTTTAATTAGAATTAGGCGTTGAAAATCAAGAAAATTTTTAATCCTCTCTTTGGAGTTCTTGAGAATGATAATCTGTTTTTCGATTTTAGATTAGAGATGTGACACTAAAATTTCGAATATCTTTCTTGCTGATAAAGCTTCAAGGGATTTTGAATGAAAACAGTAATAGAATCATGTTAGGATCATTTCTGTTAAATTTTGTTATTCCAGTATGCCTACAAGAGAATTTAGGGAAAATGGACAATGCACGACTATGCATGGGATTGCAAAAGAATTTTCAGTTATTTTGGATCTCCCACATTACTGTTATCAAAATTATAAGTGGAAATTTCACGGAAAACTTTGATTTAATCAAAGGTAAAAATTCGTTAAATCTCTATTTTAGATAGCACAAAAAGCTAAAAAAAAATTTAATCAGAAAGAATTTATTCTACAGTAGTTGATTTATAAAATACATAGTACAGCTAAATAGTAAAAATTTAAATAGAGTTTATGATGGTTCTGTATTGAATAAACTGATTCTGAAAAAAAGGTAATTGAAAATTAAAAAAATAAATTTATACTTGATTTATTTATATACAAATTAAAAAAAAAACAAGTATAAAAAACTCAATGAGATTAATAAGTCAAACCATCAATTATTATTATAAGGGATAGGGTTAGATTTTTTCCAATTTCTCGACAAAAATTTTTGTTATTATTTTCAAACAATAACATTATTATTTCAAAAATAAATATATTAATACAAAAAATTCGTCAGTTAAAATTTTTAAATGGATAAGTAAAATCATAATTTTTACAATAAATACTGTTTCGTCAAAAAATTTAGTGTAATAACCTTTTTACTTTAAAGTAGTTAAGCAGATTCTTATATATTTTGGATACAATTTTATAGAAAAAGTTGCAAAATTAGAGCATAATTGACTTATGATAATTAAGAACAATTTAAATTATATTCACTAACATACGACCAAACAAAATCAATTATAAGAATAGTTTTTGTTTACATACATTCAAGGTTAAAGGATTTCTTTTCAAATTTATTGAGAATGATAATTCCTTTACTGTTTTTCATTTTCTCTCTGAGAGCGATAGAAGAAAATTGTCCACAATTCTCAGTTGATGGAGAATTCAAAATTAAACCCGTACGTTCACTTTTAATGCTTTTTCAAGGAGTTCAATTTCAACAACAGCCACGATACTTTACAATTATCATGGCTCGGTAAAGTTCACAAGACTCTATTTGCTATATCTACATCGAATCAGGATTTACCTTCAGAGATTTTTCGTAGCACTGATTCAGGGAAATCTTTCCAATTTCTCAACAAAAACTTTGACAGCTTATTAATGGTTGATAAAAATTTTGGCTTACTAAAAAACTCTGGAGATTTCATTTATCTCGTTGGAAAGTCAACCGTGAATCCTAGCCGAATGTTTCTTTACATGAGTAATGACCTTGGAAATTCCTGGCTAAAGAAACCTCTGGATTTTCACACTGAGGGGAACTTTTTCTTCAATCCCAGATTGCCTATGGTGATAATGTTCAAGTCGTCGAAATTCAACGATGTCTACTTAACCACGGACAATGGAGATAATTGGGTTAAAATTCTCGAAAATGTCAGTGAAATATTCTGGTCGAGGTATTCCTATGATGATGCCAGCCATATTTACTATACAAAGTTGATCTCAAGTAAGCGGTTGTAATATTCTATCTGTTTTAGAGAAAAACTATGAATTGTACAAGTATGACTTTAAAACTTTGGATGACGATAAAATCCTCGAAAATGTTGTCAAAATATGGGCACCAAAGGGGACATCTACCGCTGCAGGTAAAAAAGAGGAGCCTGACATGTTCTCATCAAACATTTTCCTCTATGCCCTGACAATAACTGGTCATCTGGGTGATAAATACGAGCTCAAAGTGGCCTCGGATCGAAATGCGATTTTCAAGAGAGCCTTTCTACCCAGGATACTCAAGGATTCGGTGAGTTTTCAACAATTTTCGTCCTCAACCCTTGTGATAAATGTACATTGATTGGGGTAAATACTTGTTAATACGGCTAAATTACTTTTTTTCTCTGTCGAATCAATAATTCTTGTGAATCGAGTGAATACATTCATCGGTTGACCTCTAATACATGTATAATATAACTACTATTAGTTTAGTGAAAACTTTTTGGTCAGAAGGATTTTCTAACAATTTTTCAATATCATTATAATTCAAAGGTTAACCGTTTTTTTCTTTGTAAATTTATAACGTAGTTGACATGCAATTTTGAGCAAGTTATCAGTTATCGTGCTTTGTAGTAAACAATATAAATCTCTATGAATGTCTTGAGACGATTCCTTTCAGCCTTTTTTATTTTTCTGATATAAACAACTATAAAAGAACACTAAAGAAGTATTGATCGTTTCGTTTGGAAGGGTATTTGGCGTTATGATAGAGGGCCGTATTATGAGATATTGAGCAAGTTATTAGTTATCGTGTCGTTTAGTAAACAATAGATTTTTTTCCATTTGAATTTCAATAACAAAGGGAGAACACATAAATCTCCAAGAGTGTCTTCAGACAAACGATTCCTTTCAGACTTAATTATCATCCTTATGAATGCATTTAATTTTACAGCAAGGTGTTTGTACATTAATTTTCCACTGATAAATACATGAGGGAAAACATTTTATTGTTTTCTTTCACACACTCATACTAAAATTACAGGCAAAAGACGCTGGAGATATACTTTGAAAATATCTCCATTTCCTGGTACAATTAATTAGTTAATTAATTTATGTATAAAAAAGGGGATGAAAGAATTAATCACAATTTTATGGGTTATGACTAGGGCCTCAAAAAGTCCTAAAAGTCCTTTTGGCTGTTTGAGGTCTATTTTCATTTCTATCCATATAAATTCAATTCATGTTTTGATTACTCAACTGGTTTGAAATTTATTAAGGCCTGATAAGGTCCTAAATTTTGTTTCAGGGCCTATTTTTTATTAAGGCCTATTATTAGGTCCTAATTTTTACTTCATATTTTCTGACAAAGTCACACGTTAATCCTATTTCTAAATAAACTTTCTCCTTACCATAAATGACTTGCTGTAATTTCAGGGGCTTGGGGTCTCTCATTTCATTGGTCTACAAATGTAGGTTTTACAAAGCCTTATTCAATTCAATTCATTTTCAAAATGCCAAGGATAGGAGCTACACCACACATGAAGACTATGCGAGTGGTTACGAAATATCCATCGGAATTCCAAATGAACCCAAACGATGAGCTTTACTGCAAGATTTGCTCAAAAATTGTATCAAACAACAAGGAATACTATATACAACAACATCGATCAAGTATTCATCATCAGGCCAGATTAGCCACCACATCCAGCCAACAAAAATTCGTTGAACAGCCTTCCACGACGCATCTTTCGTTATTGGAATTATTTCTTAAGATGGACATACCATTGTGGAAGTTAAATGATCCTGATTTGAGAAACTTCTTCCAAAAGTCCTTTAACTTTACTCTCAAGTCCCACGAAAGCTATCGTAGAATGGTTGAGGGAGAATATCAAAATAAAATCCAGAAGTTAATTCAATATTGCCAGAACCAAAATGTATTTTTAATTGTCGATGAAGCGGATATAAATGGTAACAAATATGTTAATTGCCTGATAGGAATACTAAGTAACCCCAGCGTTTCATATTTGGCCAAATCTATGAGACTTGATCGTTCAATGTGTTCTGCCGTTCTTGTTCAAATTATACAGGATGCTCTAATCTTAATCAAAGTCGACCGTTCCAAGTTCAACCTCCTACTAACAGACGCTGTACGATATAATACTGCTGCAACATCAGCCTTGAAACTCTCATACCCAAACCTTTTCCACGTGACCTGTCTGTGCCATCTATTAAACAACATTTCGATGAAAGTTAAAGATGGGTACAACTCAGTAAATGAGTTGATCGCCTCGGTGAAAGCTCTTTGTAAGAAGAATCGAGCACATCAAATTTTGTTCGACAACATTGGCCAGCCTCCAGCGCCAGTTGTTACTCGTTGGGGAACATGGCTCAAGGCGACGGAATACTATTCTAAGAACCTCCAAGAAGTAAAACGAATAGTACAGGCAATTGATGAGGATGGCCTTATTGTTCAAAGAGCCAAAAAGTCATTGGAAAACAAGGATTTACTTTCTGAACTTGTCAGTCTTACTTCCAATTATTTTTCAATTACCATCATTTGAGGATCCAAATCTCAAGTTGAAAGATGCCTATACTAGGCTTATCAATCTGAACCTAGGAGAAGATCCGCTACAACTGAGGAATTATCTTCTGAAGAGGCTCAATGAAAATGACGCAAAAGAAGTAGTCGAAATGACAAAAGACAATATAGACCCTTACATATATTCTTTGGTTCAAAATGCACAGTCTACTTCTTGTGATGTAGAGAGATCCTTTTCTATCATGAAGAACTTGTTTACTGATAAAAGACACTTTTCAGATAGCCGCTTCGAATATTATGTTTTCTTACATGTGAATAGATCTCTTTAATTAAATCAATAAGAAAATATATTTCTATTTGTCCTAAATTTTTTTCATTAAGTCCTAATTTTTGTAGTTGCCTAAATTTTAGGGTCCTAAAAAAAGGGAATAGCGTCCTATTTTTTGATGCCCTAGTTATGACTCATTTGGATTTCAACCCATTTTTATACATGAAATACAATTGAAATGAAAATATGGCTGAGAGAAAAAGCAACTTGTCTGACATGTACTTTTCCTGTAAAACAACAACAATTCAAACTTATATTTTGTTCTTTTTCTTCCACTGTATAATTAATCATTGATTGCTGCTTGAAGCCAAAAACAATTCTTCAGGCATCTGTAGACAAAACAACTTTCTTTCATAATAACATGATAAATTGAGAGTTGATAAAAAAGTGTATTTAGAACAAAAACCTTGTTACTTTTAGGGTCTTGAAGAAATCTATGTAGAACACATTTGTTTAACTATATCACTGGTTTCGAGATTGCCAAGATACATTAATGTTTAACCCTCAAAGTCCCACGGTGTCGTTAAAGACACATACCATTTAAACAACTCATTTAAGCCTAAGAAAACACTTCGTTTACCACCCTATTGGAATAAAAAATATCTCAGCTCTATCATTCGTCAAAATAGTGCTATACTAATTCAAAGAGAGTTGAGTTTTTCCAAGAAAATAGTTTTTCTTTCTTCATATGTGCAATAGCTTGAACTCTATTTGCTGAATCTTTCATGATAGCCAATATTTCAATGAGAAAGTTTAGAAAAATACCTTGCGAAAAAGCAATCCTATTCAATATTCTCCTACTATTTTATTATTATGGTAATTATTAACAACTGACATGCAATGCAATCAGTATGACGACGGAAGTAAATATTCATACAGTAATTCTATTTATATACTACACCCAATTTTATGAATTATTAAAAAACACGTATTTTTCGATAGATTGCCTATTTAATTGCTTCTATAGAATCTTAAAGTGAATAATTTTGTACCATATTCCACTAGTAATCTTCAGCCTACATGAATTCTAATCCTACACTTTCTTCATTAGGGTTCAGCTAACAGCGACAAGATTTTAATCCATATATATTTGTCAAGTTCTTATCAAACTTGTACCAGATTCTCATAACTATTTTAATAATTTTTTCAAATAAAAATCTAGTAAATCTCGCGCTTGGGAGTGCCGTAGACTATTGATTCATAATCTGATCAACGGAGTCCTCTGATTAGGAGTATTCTGATATCTGTTTTTTTCCAATAATCACTCCAAAAATTTCCAAGAGAAACTTTTTAAAAATTATTTTATTCAACACTAAATTTCATTAAACTTTATTTCAGCTCTTGATTTTTTACGGCTTTTACATGGTCTTCCACGTTTTTTTGCAACCTTCAAGCTCCGACTTCTTCAGATTTTCGGCGTCACAGAGCATGATAATCTCCGAGTAAGCTACTTTCAAGAAGATAAATTTTTATTCTCATTTGGGACATACTTTTCAAGGGAAACTTCTAACTTCGCCGCTCAGATGTTTACAGGGATATCCATTAATTTTTGCAAAACTACAAGAAAATTGGAGTTTGTTGTAATTAACAACTCTTCTTATTTCCCTATTTCGATCTTGAGAAAAATAATATAGATCTTCTTTAGGGGTAGTGAAAATTTGTAAGAACCTAGATTCGCGTATGTTTTTTTACATCTAAGGTTCTATTATAGAACTTCTATATAAGTAGAAAGTTCACTTTTAATCTTTGAATGGAAGTTTAACCGTTCAAAAAACTTATCTGACAATAAATCTGGTAGAGAGGGGAATTTTGAAATAAGAATAAATGATTTGAGGAAGCGTTGAAATTTTCTTGGGGTGATTTTTGGAATTAACCCTTCTTTTATCGGACTTGTCTACATAAAACCAAATATTTCATATTTTCAATGAAATTTTATTATTTTTGGTTTCTAAAATCACCAAACTAAAAGTGTTACAAGCTGAATTTGATCAGAATTACATTTAACTTTCAAATTTATTCTTCCAAATATATATTTAATCAGCAAACCTTGAATGTGTCTTATCAAAGAGGGAACTTAACTCTGTCTGTCTCGTACGTAGCATGATTAGAAATTATTTTATCTTGCCAAATTTTAATCCACACATTTAGACCCCATCTTGATTCATCTATCTAATTCAATAGCATAGTTTTATATCCCTGATTCAGTGATATTTCAACTTGGAGATTCCTCCTGCTTCCAATCACTGCAGGACAAAAACCTTACCTGACATTTTTATCGTAGAAAAAAAACACCCTGGATAAACATTACCAAGGGTGAATCTCCCTTTGCTTTTGTAATGTTTATTTGTTTCTAGAATCCTCAAATTTAGTCTAATCAAACATTTTTTTCATATGGCTCCCCAGATTTAAATTGAAAGTAGTTAACTTAAATTATTACCAAGTCAATCAGGGAATGTATACACGATGTTAAACTGCGTAGATTGGTTTTTTTTTCATGATCTCCCATCTCGATTTATCCTGATTCTAAATTGAGACATGTGAAATATTGCGGTTTCTTGTCTTATCCATAGACTCTTTCTCTTTTTTATCAATCAGACAGAATCTATAACCTGTAAAAATTCTAGGTTATCTAATATATGCCGACTTGTCATTCTTGCCGTTTGATTCTTGTGCTGTATTATTGCGATCCCTTTAACTGACACTAATAACTTAAATCGAAAAGGATTATAAAATTCCTTGTCCCTTCAATAAAACTGCTTTACTAACAAAAACTTTATTCGTTTAAAGAAATTTACGCGCCGAAAAATATTTAAAATCATGATTATTAATCAGATTTGATTTTGAAAATCATCATCTACCCAGTATTAAGAGGGAGAGAATATATTTTAATTCTTCATGCATCAATGGTCCATCTAAGGGGGTGATGAATCACATTTGGGATATTGTGACGAATGAAAAATATTTTTTTCTTTCTTTTTCATCAAGTCATCCCATTTTTCACGTTTCTCTTGAAACTAGGACATTTGATTTTCAAAAATTATAATTCTGTATAGATTCATTTCTCATCCAGTAGTTTTCTTTTGCCTTTGGATGAAATTTCGGTAAAGAATAACGACTAAACCTGTTGTTATTTATCCCATCAACACACACACTTTTATATTTTTCCATTTCTCTAGTTTCAAGTCTTTCAGAACTCGATCATGGAACATTATACACCTACTGCTATCAGTAACTAATTGGAGAAGCTGGATTTTAATTATTTTCCCATCAAACGATCCTTAATAAAGTATAGAATGTCCAAGGACTTTGAGACAGTTATTTATCAGTACAATATTATTCACTTTAAGATTCTATAGAAGCAATTAAATAGGCAATCTATCGAAAAATACGTGTTTTTTAATAATTCATAAAATTGGGTGTAGTATATAAATAGAATTACTGTATGAATATTTACTTCCGTCGTCATACTGATTGCATTGCATTTCAGTTTTAAAACAGTCAAAATGGTCGAAAAAATATTATGTTGACTTTTACACTTTAATATTGGGTGTTTCCTAAATTCTCATCTACCATATTTGTTAGATAAACGAAACTCTAGAAATGCCAGTGTACTCAATAGATTCCTCATATTTTTGACCTTGGAAGAAGTGAACTTGTTGTCGACAATGCTGTCTCTCTGAATAATTTATGGGGTTGAGAGTTATTTCCTCATTGTTTTTAATGCTAATTCACGTTTGTGCAATTCTAAATCATAAAAATCAGGATCATTAGGATAACTCACGACATAGAGAGAGAGACACACACTGAGAGGAAATACTTGAGAGAAATACCCATAAGATGGACAAGTATCCTTTAGGATTTTGTTACAATCTAAGAAGTTAAAAGATGGGAAAGCACTCTTCTTCAAACAAGAATGTAACTAAATAAATTTCCATATTCCAGATCTTTGACATAATTGAAGTCAACAATTTCTGCGCCTTCCTCCACATGGATCAGAATGAGGGTGAGTCTGTCTTTATCATTATAATTATTCATGCACTATTTTAGATTGTACATTATTTTTCAACCAATCAAAATCAAGAATTTTCCATCAATATTTCTCAATGAATAGTATTTTTATAAAATTATAGTAAGCTTACGAGGAAATATTTTATGAATGAAAAAAACAACGGAATATTAGTTGATTGACTGTTAATCTAAATTTCCCAGGAGACTGTAAACTAAAAATAGATTTAGAATTTTTGTTTGTCTCATCTTAATTTAGACTCAGTTAACAGGAGATTGTCGAAAATATTCATCTCTAAGAAAATTCAATGATGATTCCGCCGAAATTTTCAAGATGGCGCCGAATCAAACTATGAGCGAGAAAGGTAGTGGGCTTTCATATTTTTTATCGTAGATGAAAATATTTATCCGAGACAGGTTACTTTTCCAAAAAGAAGTCATGGTAATAAATACAGTTTCATTCTTTTGGGTGGCCAGATATCTAATAAATGCCCCCTCATTATCGAAGAAGCAATATCAAACAAAAATGAAATTGCCTGTATCAGATCAGATCATTTCAAATGTAGAGAGTTCAAGTTAAAAATAACCTTCAGTTCTATCTTTATTGGCTCGAATTGTTTGCAATAAAGATTTTTTTATTGAAACCTTTCAATTTTTTCGTTGTTGGAAACAAAGAAAATATTATTGGGCTGTAACTGGGACAATACATTCTGGAAAATCTGAAATGTCTAATAACAAGAGTAGATTTAATAGGTTTTCCAACAAAGCCAAAAAGTAATTAATGACAATAAGGGATTATCGACTGATTCCCTTCAATTTATCCTCGAAAATATTACACGAATTAATATTTAAATTTTATTTTTTCAAGGAGAATTCCACATTGTTGCCTTTATTTTAATTAATAAAAATAGGTTTTAAATGAAAAAGTGTTTTAGATTTGAGAAATAAACTTTTTAGAACTGAAATTTCCCTGAAATATTTGTTTTTATTTCGACAGTCAGAATTTTATAGAACACTGAATTGTTAATGGTTACCCAGAAATAATGCTAATTATAATTATAATGCAACAATATAAAATCCCATCATTTCATTGTAGTACCATGAGATGGATGCATCGCTAAAACAAGTTCATTCTCGATGTAAATAACATGACCTAAACTTCACCCCGTTCAAGAGATCAATGTCATGTAATTATTGTATTAACAATCACAGCGTTTAATTACCATTCTAGGAGGCTATTAAATTTTGTGCAAAGCCCGATTTTGATAAGGACAAGGAGCTAACTTACAGGGCATTATCCACTGATAACTCATCCTGTTTTAATGCGCAAAATACAGCCCTGTTTGATAACTAACTGTGATTATCAACTGAATTCAATTCTCTGACCTTAGTTCTTTATTTCTTTTTCTTCTGTTTGATTTCTGATGCTATAGAATGAAAAGCGAAAAAAAAGGCTAGCGTTGTACAAATTGACCTCTGATAGATTCACACCACAGATAGAAAGCGAGAAATAGAGATGGCTTACTTCATCTTGTTGCTAGAAATTGATTCTCTACAAGAGTACAACATGGAGAGAATGTAATCGGTTCATTGGGTCTACACTTGGACTCATTGTGTAGTGAAATGGAACAGCAAATCTGAGACAAAAGTAGAGAATTCAATATGCTCTGAGAAAGACTTTTAGCAGCAATTTTTTATTGAACTTTTTACTTTTTCTATTCGGCTTATTTTGATAATTTATATTACATTAGGTTGTTTGATAAGTAATGGGACTGAATACAAAAAATGTTTTTATTGCAAAATACTTGAGAAATATGAATTTGAATTTGAAATCAGTAGAAATCGCTTCCGGATGAATTATGACATTTCAATTCACAGAGTGAAGAAAGTGATTAAATTCATTTTCTAACTTTCCTGACCTTTAGAAAAAAGGTTCTAAAGATCTGAAACGATGATTTTCCGAGGTGTGATCACTACAGGATCTTGCATATTTTTGTCCAAGACGAAATGCCCCCTGAATGCTCTCATATCTATAAACAAATCTGCAAAAATGATTTTGAAAGTTCTCTGATGGCTCCAAACAAAAAACATAAACCAAATTGACAAGAAGATGAGAATTTACCACTTTTACAAAAAACTCAATATTTTTTTATTTAAAATAATTTTTTCAATTCTTAAACGGAATAAGTTAATAAGATGTGAATATTCGAAAAAATTCAATCTGACCAAAATTAGGCCGCTTTTCGAGTTTCGAAAATGCACCAAATTTCCACTTTTTCAACTTTTGAGCCCAAAATTTTATTCAGTTTCGATGATTCAAAGCAGTTAAGTGATCATATTCTATATTCACCTGTAGAAAGGTAAGAAACTCTATAGACAATCCTTGATTATGTGAACTATCAATTGGAAACAAGATTAAATATTAGTTACTATACTCAAAATGAGAAAAGGGTTGTGTTTTTCATTCAAATAGTCTGATTAAATTCATGATGACATCAAAATAGTCTAAAAATATTCTTTATTCACTAAGGCTGAAAATAATCAAAAATATTCCAAATATGCTGAAGCATAATTTTGGATGTCCTGATCATCACTTAACTGCTTTGAAACATCGAAATCGATAAAAATTTTGGGCTCAAAAGTTGAAAGAGTAGAAGTTTGATGCATTTTCGAAATTCGAAAAGCGGCCTAACTTCGGTCAGATTGAATTTTTCCGGAATTTTTTCGAATATCCACATCTTGTTAGCTCATTCCGTTTTAGAATTCGAAAAATTATTTTTCTCTACCCAGTTTTTTGTAAGAATAGTAAATTCTCATCTTCATGTCAATTTGGTTTACATTAGGAGTAGATTTTGGATTTTATTTTGAAAGATTTGAGACTCCAAAGGGGACTAGAAATTTAGACGATTTTGGTAGAAATCTTTGAATGCTGCTTGAAAAAGTTAATGCAATATTTTCAGCTTGATCAGAAAATTTGTAAAATAAAATCTATCTCTAACATTAATGTCAATCTGCCCAAAAGCTTTATCGATTTTAGAAATTTAATATAGTTTGTGATAAGTTCAAACAAAAAGAGTAATCAATTATCTCTCCTGAGTTTGTGCTGAGTTTGTTTGAATTTTGGCTTTGAAGAATAAAATGTATGTTGAAGTTGTCTCATTGAGTAAAAGCCCCCATTCTTAGTCCCAAACGTGTAATAAGATCCATAATAACTCTTGTTTAACGTACCATTTTGTTAGTCTTGAAACTATCAAGATTACTATCGTATTGTGTTTGAATATTTGAATCGGAATTGTTCTTTTCCCCGTAATGGGGAACTTGTCCGGTGATACCTTTTCTAATTATTTCTCCAAAATAGTGATAAACATTGGACTTGGACCAAATTTTGCAAAATTACTTAAATCGTCCATCGATATGAAAAAACTAATCTTCAAGTATTTAAATATAATCTCACCGAATTTCGCTTCAAAATACCTTTCCATGCTTCTGGAATAAGATAAACAAAATTGTGAAAATTTTCAAATTTAGAACGTTTTTTATTGTTTTGTATTTATAATTTTAACTTGAATTTACATTATTCCTTTACATAAAGTTGTAAAGATGACTTAAATCCTTTAAAAATAGTTTTTTAATAGCTCAAAACGAAATTTCTCTTATTTTTCACGAATATCATAATTTTGATAGGTCATAAAACGTTTTAAATTTAAAAAAATTCACAATTTTGTTTATCTTATTCCAGAAGCATGGAAAGGTATATTCATCTACAAAAATGTTAAAAGACATTACAGGATATTAAATTTCTACTCGTCTCATCGCCTCTCACTGTGTATTTTATACCTGTGCATTGAGAAATTGGTGATATTTTCCTGGATCCTTTCTTGGTGAACAACAGGGGTAGATCCAATTTACAAATAAATTGAAATTTTTTAATGTCATTTGGGAACATACAATTTAGTCCACATATCAATATATATATTTCAATAAGGGAATTCTTTTATAGATTAAAAGTAATTGATGATATGTACTTCTAGGATATTATTACAGTTTGTATGGGATAAATAAAGATGGAAATTTCCTTTACCTGATCCGATGTGATGGGATGGGATATGAGTGTGTAGATTTGATGAAGATCCCTTCTCACTCTGTTTATAGCAGTTTCATGTGTTTGTGTGTATGTGCGTGGGTTCACTTTCCTTCATTTATTCTATAATGAGTTTAAAATTCAAAATAAACAAAGTACAAAAATTTTAATGAATTCTACAGAATATACAGGATGAATTTATTTGATCAAGAACCTAATCGATATGAAGATAAGAACTCACTATTCATTTATTACAAAAAACTCAACATTTTTCTCTGAAAAGTCAAAATCGATTTCGAAGATTTAAAGCAGGAAATATTGAGTTTTTTGGTAAATTCTCATCTTGATGTCAACTAGCTTTAGTTTTCAATCTGTTCAATACTCATAACTGACCAGAAAGGCGGCTTCATTCACTTTGAATTTTGAACTTGGAGAATCAATCTGATTTTTTCTTTCAAGTCTTTAAAATATGTTTTGAGATGGGAATACACGAGAAATGTTAGAAAGATTAGTTAGAAAATGTCTCATAAAAATTATAGAAGACAAGTGAGATATAGTATATCTAAAAAAAATAGAGCTGTCCTCTTGTAGTCAGTATAATATGGTTTGAATAATAAGTTTTTATTGTTTATTATCACATGTTGTAGTTGAACTGTGTAACAATAAGAAGTTGGGGTCACAAAAGAAAGATTAATCGGTTTTCTTCACTCATTTTAGATGCTGGCTATGGAACATTATATCGATCTGATGCTACAGGACGTGTCTTTACACCTTCTCTTACGTATCATTTTTACAATCGACCGGAAAAGGTTCATGATTTCCAGAAAATCGATAGCTTCCGTGGAACCTATCTAGCTTCAAAGTTTATCTTCGACCATAAACTTGTCACTGTCATCACACATGATCGAGGCCTAACTTGGCAAACATTGGACAATGTTGAAAACGTCAACATGACCGAAAGTTGTACGAATGGCGAGGAATTTGATGAGCAACCAATGGGTCATAGTGAGTACGTCCAGTTGGATGCATCTGACACAGATATCCTCATTGATGGTCAAGTAATCCATGAGCCAAAAGAGACTACGGTTGATGTTAATTTGAATATAACTGATTCCGAAACTGTTGATAAAAATGTGAGAATTCTGCTTTACTCATGCTGAAAAATGGAGATTTATTGAATTTTTATTCCTTCAAGACGAAATGTACCCTACAAATAAGTAACAAGTTTAGTCTTAAAAGTGCCACTGTGGCATTCCCCCCGGTATCATTGAAGACGGCTCCTGGCTTGATCATAGCCCATGGTCATGTTGCAGATCACTTGTTAACATCGAAAACTTCTGTTTTCATCTCCCAAGACGGTGGAGCTACCTGGAATAAAGTATGTTTTTACTATCTCTATGCCTTAATTTGAAAATACCAAATACTAGAAATTGCCAGACTTGTACTGATACTTTGTTCTTGTACAACCACTTGAGTTTTATATTTGTACCTTAAGAATTTTAAATTTTTATAAATTATGATTATTATTTTATAAAAATCAAAATACACTTTGCTCTTGTATATATGCATAACTGAAACTGAACGCAAGGTTAATTAAAAAATATGTATCTATTCTATGAATCATCAAAGTGTATATGGGGAATCTTGACGGTTTCTATGCCAACCTTGACTAACGAAATTAAGTATTATTTCTCTTGATACCATAGATAACCGTGTCCAAGT
This sequence comes from Gyrodactylus bullatarudis, assembly GCA_012064415.1. NCBI lineage: Eukaryota > Metazoa > Platyhelminthes > Monogenea > Gyrodactylidea > Gyrodactylidae > Gyrodactylus > Gyrodactylus bullatarudis. The sequence continues at coordinate 457,514 of SSNU01000119.1, read as the reverse complement.
TAGTCATCCTTTCGATATTCTTCAACAGATTCATAAATACCTTTGGGATATAAAATTTTAAATAGATTTTGATTCACAGAGTACGTTCTGTATGGATTATATGAAAATAGAGAAATTCTCCATATTTTAAAGCACATTTTTGTAAATAAACCCAGGATAGCTAAAGTTAACATGAAGACGAGGATTCATTATCATTTTATCGCAAAAAATTGAGTGTTTTGTAAAAATAATTTTCAAAATTAAGAAATGATTGAAGATTTATTAAATTTAGCATCAGATTTGCTCGGGAAACCTAAACATTTCTTCTCGGAGCATATATTAATTGGATAAAAATATACGTACATTTTCGTATACGTCCGGATAACTGGAAATATTCATCAGTTTAAATTATAACAAAAGAATTATATTCAAAGAGATATGTACATTTCGCCAGGTCTTCTCAGTCTCAATTCCTGGTTCAATATTTAATAAAATTATTTTAATGAATTGTTGAGACTGACGAGACTTGGCGAAATGTACCTATCTCTTTGAATATAATTCTTTTGTTATAATTTTAACTGATGAATATATCAATTGATCTATTTATCCAAAAATAGTCACTGATTTTGCAACAAAATTTCACTATTTTTCAACTTTAATTGCAATTTTGAATTCTTTTCGAGTATGGAAAAATTTTGAAAATAAGTCTAAATTTCCGCTCTTTTGAATGGTATAAATTTCATGTGAATCGACTTATTTATTATTATATGTCCCAAATTATTTTTTTTCATCATAAAAATGAGAAAATTTGCAACCTAGCCAAAATAATTACGCTGATTCTGCATCTGAATACCTTTTTTTAAGTCGACCTATCATTTCAAAGATAATAGAGGTTAAAATTGGCATTTATAGGCTCGAAAACTAGTTATCTAGTAAACTATAAGAGATATTGAGCAGGCGATTGCATCAGTGAAAAGCAATCTTTATGAATTATACATAATTTTGTAGCTTAATAAATTTCCTTTCTCATGAGGGGTAACCAAAGTGTTTTAGGTATCTTTCAGTTAAAATTATCGCTCGAGAAAGTGTTGTGTTCCCCTCGTGGTGGTGGAACAATGGCACGTGAAGGGTTAAGCAATTTTGAAAATTTTCTTCTTACCCAGACCCTTGATGGACCCCATTCATGTCATATAATAAATCGAGGTGGCATTATCATCGCTGTTCCGATTATCGACAATTCATGGCCCAAGGAGTTGAAGTACTCTTTTGATAAGGGGAAATGTTGGCATACGATACCAATCGATTGCTCAGACTGTGGCCTCGTCTCATCCGGATTGAATACGGAAAAAATTCGATTCACTGGTATTGTTACAGCGCCAGATGGATCCGACATGATCGCCGCCATTTACGGTTACGGATATTACTCAGCCAAATGGATTGTTGGCGTCATTGACTTTGAAAAGGTCTATGAGCTGAGAAGGAATTGTAAGTTGCCCCCTCAGAAAAAACACACGAGAAGAAATACTTAGTTTTGCCAAATCTTTAGGTACTGTCGAGGATTTTGAAGATTGGCATTTGGAAAAAAACCAATGTCACCTTGGTGTGAAGGCTAGCTATAAGGTTGTTAAACAAGGCTCCATGTAAGTTTTAGATTTTATTTAATACGATCTATTTACAAGGTACATTGGATTCTTTTCAGATGTCGTAATAACGGAAGTGTCAATTTTTACAATGAAATCGACATCTGTCCATGTAAAGAGACAGACTTTGAATGGTTCGTTCATCTCCCCCCTACCCCAATAAGAACTACAATTTATCATGCTTTCTAATTCTTTAGTGACTTTGGTTTCATGAGGAATCCCGAGAATGGAGAGTTGTGCATACGAAACCCGAATGTACCCGCTGTTGATACGCAGGTTGAAAGTGCTGGATTTGTCGAAGATCTCAGGAGGCTAGGTTACCAAAAACATCCTGGCAACAAATGTCAAGGGGGTTGGAAGCCAAATTTTTCTGACCAACGATTTCTCCACAAAGCTCTGGTAATTTCAAATAAATAATTCACCTTATGCATAAAGATTATTTTTTAATGTATTTTCGACCAATAAAAATGCTTTATTACCTTGAATCCTGTTAATTGGTTAATCCTGTTTACTCTTTCAGATTAACAAAAATTACCTAATATTTTTTACGACATGGGGAATCCTAGTGTTTCTTCTCTTGATAATATTGCTGATTCGTTTCCGGAATGAAAAAAAGAAGATCAAACTATCCAAATACTCCAGGTTCACGGAGCCAAGTAAAACTCCGCAAGAAGCCCTCAAGAGGATTTTCACCATGATCAAGCCGAACAATAGAGGCCAAAAACCGAGCGACTCTGAAGGGACAACAATTCAAGGCAACGAAATCCATTCAGATCGTGTGACGTTCAATTCAAAAACTGACGGCTTTGACAATCCAAACTCGTTCATTTAAAAGACAACGAATTAACTGAATGAATGATTTCCAATACGTTTCGAATTTTTTTGGAAGAAAAACTTGTGTAAAAATAATATGTTTATATATGATAAAAATAATTTTGAGAAATAAAAACACTTTCAATCAACTAACCAATAAAAGCCGAATTTGTACAAGATATTTCTTGGAATCCTTATCAAACGTATTTTGATATTACATGTGTATTATTGTGTATTTTCCGAAAAACACTTTTCATTACTGATCATTTTCATTATCACACAGTGACTCGAAAATTGTAGATTTCTCCCCCACCTTTCTATCCTGTTACATGACTGTCGTCTTACTCTTTTTTTATTTATTTCAATTTAGTTAAATTATTCTTTTTATGAAACATCTTGTACAATAAAATGAGATGATTGACCAGATTCGCAAGGTTTTCTCCTTTTTTTTCTTTCCGAACTATTGACAATATTCAACATGATGATAACCATTTTGGCTAGCAATAAAGTTTTTTTAATGTATGAAATTTTTCACGCCTACTATATAGATTTTTTATGAAGAAAGTAATAAACATAATTTTGAACCAAGTAGTTTTTAAGGGAACCAACCATTCTCTAAAGCCTCTTCCGAATGAGACGCTTGTAATCTGCACCTATTTGTTTGTAGATCTGAAACATTATAGCTATTGTCAATTAAGGGTAAAGGGTTAGATCCTTGGACTAATTTTTTTCTACCTGACACAAGTTGAGACTTCTCTGGACTCTAATAAATGAATCAAGTCAAGCCAAATAAGGTAAGATGATTTTATTATTAGTTATAGTAAATATTAGGGGTAAAATTTTTTCAGTCTAATGGGTTAAGCGAATGAGATCGACTTAGTATGGAATCATTGGTCCTTTTAGTGTCCAAAATGAAATTGGCGTAACGATGAAGGAAAATGTATTGTTCCTAGGATGTAAAAGTATAAGGGGAAACATACTTCAGTTTGGACAAAAAGCTTTCGATATTGCCTCATGTATAGGATGATACCAAAGATGTCGATATACTTTCGTTTACGAATCATTTCCTGTAATATCCAAGCTGTTATAAAGGTTCCAGTTCGTCCTACACCGGCCCTAAAATTATTGATAGATTTCTTAACATCATCCCATCAAATTTCAATCCAAAATATATCTTTTTATACAGCTCATATTCAGAGAAATTTGAATCAATGAAATTTCATTGATATTTTTGAAAATCATTGAAATTCAACTTGAAAACGATAACGAGGTAAATCATTAGACCAGATCTTGATCCACTCTCCTACTTTCAGGCCAAAGTTTAAGAGTATTTGGTGTCAAATCGAAATTTGCTATTTTTCGTAAAGATCATTTTTTTCTTCAAATGGTAAACAAGTAGGTAACATAATCTAGATTCTCAAATATCTTTAGCATATTCTATTTCTTGATTTAAAAAATTGAGAATTTTGTAAAATTCATATTAATCAGCTTTTTACTTTTGTAATAAAATTATAAACAAAATGTTATGATTTTTCCTTCCAGTAAAGTTGTAGTAATATACTTTTTCCATATCGTCAAGCCATTTTGGGGCTAATTTATAGGGCTATTTGCCCCTCTTGTTTTCTAGTAATTTTTCTGAATGACAAAGAGATCAGGGCTTCTTAACATCAATGAAATGAAAACGAATCTCTTGCGGTGAGTTTTCATGTCATCGATAATAAAAAGACCAACACGATTCAAAGTAAACTTAGAGAGAAATAAGAGGGGACAACTGTTCTCTAATTTAACCCTTTTTAGTAATACATTGGAAAATTTCGTCAAAATCTAATGTAAATATTATTTACTAAATAATATTTCTTGTTGATCGGTGAATGAATTATATTTCTGATTCATGGTAAGGCTACTCAACACTTCTAGGTCTGCCATTGCAATAGGATTTGAATAGTATTTTCTGTATTACATCTACAATCTAGACTTTAACGAATCTCTCAAATCGTCCATCGATATGATAAACCTAATCTTCAAGAATTTTAACATTATCTCATCAAATTTCGCTTCTTTCCATGCTTCTGTAATAAGATAAACAAAAATATGAACATTTTCAAATTAAAAAAATTTTTTTACCGAACAGAATTGGCCTATAAATAAAAATAAGAGGAATTTCATTTTCAACTATTGAAAAAATAATTTCATTAAGGTTTCAGTCATTTTCGCAACTCTGTTGGAAAAATAAAAATTGGGAAGAAATTATGTGAATTAAAGTTAAAACAATTATAAAACGTTTTTAATTTGAAAATGTTCATATTTTTGTTTATTTTATTACAGAACGATGAAGATTAGATTTATCATAACGATAGGCGATTTAAGTAATTTTGAAAAAAATTGTTCAAGGTTACTACTATCTGTATCGAATAGGCGAAAAAAGATGAATCACAGAAGTAATTTGTAATTTAAACGAAGTAATGAGGTTAGGGTTATGAATACTCACATGCAATGGACAAGTTTGAGTTTATTAGAGCCATTCTCCCGGTTTCGAATGACTCTGACCAATTTCGCAAACGGTTCTAAACTCGGCTCTTGATGATCGATCCAAGTATGATATTGATAATGATTTATAGTTCTAACTTCTTCATTCTATAATAGGAAGATTCTTAATTTCTCATATTGACCTACCATAGTAAGCTGAATGACGGTCAGTTTAACGTCGGGGTTCATCTCTCCATGGGACAAAACCTCTATCGCTATGCAGCCTGGGGAGTCTGCATCTCCTATCAGGGCGATTGAATCAGAGTCTGGCCAATATTTTAGACATTTGTTGCCAGTCTTTTCGTAGTTGAAACTTTATAAAGAACAATTTAATGATTAAAATTAAGTTCGCATGTCTAAAAGCTTCATATAATTTAATGTTTTTTTAAGTTGAATTTTGAAAATTTTTACCTCGTAAGCATGACAATACATCCAACATTGTTCTCCCAAATGCACCGCCAAAATTCATTGACCGTATCATCGAAAGGAGCTTGCGTTGCGATAAATTTAACTGTTGAATTTTCCATTGTTTCAGATAACTTGGCATCTTCAAATATGGTGCTGATGGATACTGAACCACCAAAGTCATTTCTAACCCGTAAATAACTGGCATTGATGTAGTAGGGTTCCTAAAGCTTAGTTAAAAATTCATGGCAGACCTCTTTTAGTTTAACAACATTGAAGTCATCTAAAAATATAATCTTAATTTAAGAGATCTACTTGCAAGTAAGGAGTAAATAATAATTATAAAAAACATTATAATTCTCACATGGAATTATATTCTTGAAACGATTCAAATGTGGACAAGATTCAGCAATGTTTGTCGAAAGAATTGTCGAGCTTATGGGAAATCTTGAAGTCGTAGACAAAATCTGTCAGAAGCCTAGTTAATACAACTATTTTATTCACCTCAAATTGTACTCGCAGAGCCTGGTAACAATTCATCTTCGATTCTCGATAGTATGTTTTGAACTTTTTCCATTCAATTGGATATGGACGTCTTAAGGGTGATGATGAATCAAAACTTACTTGAATAAATCAAAGTCAACAGCTTTCGATCTAAAATAGGGGTTTGTATCAAATTATTTTTTAGCAAAACTAGCAGATAAGAATCCGCCCTTTAATTTTAAAAATAACTGGGTAACACTTCACTTCGGGTACAGCGAAAAACTCAATTTTGGGGGGAGTTTTGCGTTAGCCAATGAGAATCAATCAAAAACCTGAGTGCAATACATTTCCTATTAAGTGCTATTCTTTTCCATTGTAGTCTATTCGAGTCTATGATTATATACAAATCCTCGAATACTATTATCCATACTTCACTTGAGGTACATTGAGCAAGCCTAATCATACAGGGCTTATTTCTGAATTAATTCAACAATTTTTTCATAGAACTTGATTATTAATTTAGCTCAACTTTTTCTTGTTTATTACTCAAGTTATTAGAAGGTTTTTATGCTCAAAATTTAGCTAACTTAAACTATCAAAGTCAATATTCTCATCTTAAATTAGGTTATTGACTAGATCGAATGAGGTCATCACTCTATTTTCTGGACCATGGCTGTGAGTAGACAATTCAAGAACCCTTGCCAGTGATTCCCTCTATGAGTAATACTCATTGATTGTTCAATGAATACTATTCATATATCCTTTTTCCCAAGAAACTCGATGTATGGCGATTGTTCGATTAATATTTGCCTTCAACGAGTCATCTTGAAATTGACTGTGGAAGATTGATTCCCCTTTTGGGATTGAGAATTCCTTAGCGCATTTTAAACACCGCATCAGACTATAGTCTATAGCTAGTGAATCGGAATGTTTTTATTTATTTCTTGAAGTATCGCATCTGTCAATAGAGTCTTATGCTAGATCATGTTTCAGATATCGTTCTCAGAAGGTTCATGTTGGTTAGCAGAAAAATGAGAATGATTGACACTATAATTTTTATTGATCAATGATTTATCGAACTTTCAATTTAGGAAAAGGCTTTGAAAATATACAAAATTGAGGTTGATTTAATTTAGAAATAAGCCCTATATGATTAGGCTTGCTCAATGTACCTCAGATGAAGTATGGAGAATAGTATTCGAGGATTTGTATATAATCATAGACTCGAATAGACTACAATGGAAAAGAATAGTACTTAATAGGAAATGTATTGCACTCAGGTTTTTGATTGATTCTCATTGGCTAACTCTGTACCCGAAGTGAAGTGTTACCAATAACTGTAATATTCTCTTCGAGCATAGATAATATCAAATGAGCTGATGAGCTGTTTAAAAAGTTAGAAGTTCCATGCGAAGATTTTCAATCACAAAAATTTAATTGTTACTTGAAAATTTCCGGATCGGATTTTTTTATCTCAAATATCAGTTAAATTCATATAGATGAATATTTAAGATGACCCATTTCTCCAGCTTTATTCATTTTGGTTTATATTAAATAATTAACGGATAATTCTGGATAAGGTTAATTCAACGGTTAAATTAGAGAACAGTTATCCCTCTTATCTCTCTATAAGTTTACTTTGAATCGTGTTCGTCTTTATTATATCACCGCAAGGGATACGTTTTCATTTCATTGATGTTAAGAAGCCCTTGATCTCTTTGTCATTCAGAAAAATTACTAGAAAACAAGAGGGGGCAAATGTTTTATGGATTAACGAATTCAACCTGTAATTTATTAACATTGCCCAGGTACAGGTATTAGTTAAACTAAATTGGAACCAAAGGATAATAATTACAATTGTTATTAGTCCAATCGTTGTTAGTTACTCAGTAAAAGACTCACTTTTCCAAATCTTTCCTACTTTAAAAGAGAGAAATGATCATTTTCGGCTAATGAATAGAACATTTAGTTCTCTTGTTCTGCAATAATTTATTGATGACAAAAACACGTTGCCAAGTGAATTGTTCAAAAATTATTAAATTATTTTTTTCAAGTTTATGCTTTCATGAGAGGAGAAGAAAAAATCCTATTGATCTTCAAATGTTTTAGATATGTTTTCAGATATCCATAATTGCAATTGAAAAATCTTCAATAAAGATGTCAAATTTCCGAATTTGCGCCAAAAATTTTTTCAATGAATGAATTTTATTACGAGAAATGATAAATTTTGAATTATTGGAAACACTTGAATTTTTTTAAAATCAGATTAATATTTAATATATTCTGAAGAAATCCGGTCAATTGGAAAAATTAAACGGATTAAACAATTACGGACCATAAAGAATCCATTGGAAGCCTCTAACCTCTATTTAACCCTTAGAGTCCCAGGGAATTTTTTTTCATGACTCGCATTCAATCTTATGTCTATCCGATGGTTTGTGAACACGCTGATTACGAATCTACAGTTGTTTTAACGCAATTTTGGTTCAGAAGTTATCGATCAAAAAATGATCCAAAAACAGGTTATCTTTGTAGCTTAAGAAGATATAGAGTTCAGGCGATTGCATATTTGGATTCTAGAGGGATGATTCCTCAATAAAAGTTATCTTACTTTTTATCGATGACCCCTGGAAGTAGGTTTTCAAAAAAAACCTTTTAAACAAAAATTAATTTTTTGAAAAAAATCAACTCTCTTTAAATTAATATAGCGCGAGTTTGACGGATGATAGAGCCAAGATCTTTGCGTATTCCAGGAGATTAATAATAATTTCCTATCGAATGGGTGGTAAACAAAGCATTTTCTGAGGCGTGAAGGAATAATAATAAGTCACTAAAAGGACGTGTGATAGAAATAACCCAGTGGGACATTAAGGGTTAAACTACAATTCCATCATACTGTATACTATATAGTAACTGTTAATGTTCAAGGGTGCTTTTTTTAATCAAAACTTACTAGAACAAGTATCCGCAATTAAACCAAAGAATGAGGAATGTTATTCCCACAGCGATAATAATAAAAGCAATTATCCCAGAGATTATTCCACCGATAACAATGGCCTTTTCCCGGTTCAACTCTTCTGCCGATCGGGTTATCGAGATAGGTTCGGGTGTGGTCGCCATCATTTGGGCTAAAGATTGATTTTTTTTTAATTTCCCAAATATGAACTCATGAACTTACGTAGATACTCGTAATTTGTGGCATCTTGAATGAATGAATAATTATAATTATTAGAGTGTGATCTTGTTTATCTGAACTGTATACAGTGTATATTATACACTGATCTATTATACCAAGAGATTCTCTAATATTGCTCAGCTATGGCTAGGCTATCCACCAGAAGAGAAAATAGTCACTCAAAAACCAAAAGAAGAATTTACAGTCAATATCATGCATTTTCTTGAGATTATTTGATCTGAGATAAATCTTTAATTAAAATAGACCAAATAGCCTATTCTATGTATGCGTCATGAGTCATTCTTTATCAAATATAAACTCACTTGTTAACTCAAAATAGATACTGCTTCTGCTGCTAGTGGTATACGACACTCGAGCAGCACTGATGGAAAATTCAATGTGAGTCTTTGTTGGCAGTCCTCTTATCGTCATATCAGTGTTATTTCCATAAATGAAGTAGTTGTCGAGGTAAATTTGCATGTTGTAATACAAACGGATGAGGAAGTAGTGCACATCATCGCGTTCATCCCAACAAACATATACTGTTCTGTTTACATATTTGCTGATTTTAATATTTGAGACAGCTTTTCAAAAGAAATCATTTAAAACATAATGAAGAGTATGCAATTCAAAAGCTAATTGATATCTTGGTTATATACTAAAATTTAGACGGTTCAGGGCTGTATAGTAGAGAACCGCTCTTCATCTAAAGATGTTTACATTTTTTAGCCGAATACACAGCTATTTTCAGAATTTAAAGCTAAGTTTAAAAATCTATTTAGAAATACTTCAACATTTCTGGAAGAGAAGGTAGATATTTTGCCTGTTTTATATATAATATAATTAATCTACAATTAGCTCGTCAGGATGGCTTATTGTGCACAGTTTAATTGATAGTATTTCACCCCATTCTCAAGTACTAACCACCTGGAATTTTTTGCGGATATCTACATTTGTTCTCAGATAGTTCTGAGAATAGACTTTAACATATTTAGAATACTCTGTATTTGGTTAATACTGAAATCTGTTTGAGAATCGTAATGTTGATAGTTTTAAAAACTGGGCTGTACTCTACTGTATAGAATGTACAAATCAGCATACGAAGATTATTCGAAAACAGGGTATTGAAACCAATAAGATTAAAAATGGGAAAGTTTAGACAATAGAAAATGTCTATTAGACATGAATTTCACAATTATTAATAATGATAGCATAGCCTATTTTGCGATACATTCACAAAGAGAATGACAGTTTAGAAAGTTAATGCGAAATTATTGACAAGACCAATGCCGAGAAAATCAATTGAATAGATATCTTAAAAAGACTTTGGTGAGTATTATAAAAGATCTGTTTCATGCTTCATGTGGAAAAATCTATAATTGTTCATTATTTCATGAAACTCAACTGACATTCCAGACAAAAAATAAACCTTTAGTCAGAAGGAAGATAGTATTCAGGTATTGTGTCATTCAATTCATGAAATCAATTCATGAAGTCAAAAGAGAATTGCGATGAAACCATATTTCCTAACCCTTGAAAAAGAGATTATTCTTCCTCTTTTGATTGGAGAGGTTCAGTGTCTTTCTTTTCATCATATTCTTCACTATTTCATTGAAATTTCTCTTGGCCACATTTGGTCCATCGCATTGATTAATACATAAAAAGAAAGAAATCCCAAATTTTTTAAAATGAAATCAAAGACTTACGCTTAATTTGATAGGAATTCAATTCCATATCTGACTCAACGACTCTTAATTCAACAGTGGAATAACTGTAACTTATCACAAGTAAGAGGAATGAGATTCTTTGGTAAATCCATTTTGGTGAGTTATAGGAAAACATTTTTTCTAACTTATTCTCTTTGGCTGTTACTCGGAAAATGGGCAAATATATATTGTAACTTCAAAGGGTTAACGCGTTCGGAATAATATTCATAATCTTAAAGAAGAGATATTCTTCTCACAAACAAAGAGTCTTTCTTAAATAAATCAGAATTGATTCATCACAAGTGTAATCTGAGCCAATTAGAGTGGACTTTTGTGTGTAATACGAAATTGAATACCTTTAATAGGTTAGAGAGAAGTAGGATTATATAAAATGAGGCTTAATGCATCATTAGATAGTTAATTTAGAATCTTTTCTATCAAACTACAAAGTAGTAATATTTTGATAACTCTATCAAAAATATCATCTTTTTTTTCTCTATCATGGAGTTACTTTATAGTAGGCACGTGTAATAAAAAAAATAATATTTAATATTTATTCCAGTACAATAAAAAACATACCCAATTTTTACTTGTTCTTCAACAAACACACTAAGCTGTCCATTAGGGATTAGTAACCGTGCTGAATATGTTAGTCAAATGATGAGAACACTTTTCCTTGGTCTCTGGAACGTGCCCAAATGTTTTTTTCTCAAGTTATTTTTAGATGCTTAATTGAAATTTGTAATAAAATGTGAACTCTACACCACCCCCTTTTTTCTATTGTCAAATTCAATAAAAAAATTAAGAAATAAAAAGAAATTTTATGTGCAAATTGAGTCACATTGCTCAAATTTGTTTTATTCCTCCACGCTACTCATCAGATCCCACTATACTGAATGACTATCAATTCTATTCTATTGTGTTTTGTTGAAAGATGAAAATTGAGAGCATCTTGAGTAGAGAGATTAATGCTGCATTCTGGAGATGTTGAGTGAGTAGTGTTGTAGACCCTTTTCAGTTGACTACACACTTGGTCGGGGGAACAAGACGAGAATGAGGAAATATCTGTATCATTGACACGAATACTACATAGAATGCAAAAAATGTCATCATGAATTAGAAGAGATGAAAGTGTATCTCTTCATAGGCCACCAAATTAAGCCAGAGGATTAGAAAGAATTAAAACTTTTTTCTTTCAATATGATATATAATAGAAAAAAGTGTATTATACAAGAGATGTATCACAATGACTTCCAGTACTTCATAGCCTTGACTCCGTCCATGCAGGAGAGATATTTGACTAAATTTTCCCGTTGGTCCTTGATGCATTCACTGAAGGAAAAAGGGATTTGTTTTATTTGCTAGGATAAAGTGATTGGGTATAGGCTAAAGATGTTTTTTATCCCAGATTGTAAAACCAATTGAATATTAACAGTTTTTAGACATGTATCAGATTTCATCTCAAGATTAACTTTGAGTAACGTGGGGGTAGTCGTATTTTTCTGCTTGAAAATAAGTGGTTCAAACCTCATCAAAAATGCTTATTCCAGATTTTGAGATATCTCATTGAAAACTAGATTTTTTAGGATATGAAAGCAGGAAACTTAACCAAAAATTTCAAAAAATATTTGAAAAAATAAGCATATGCCCGAAATAAAGGGCTTGTGAAATAACTAGCATGCTCTTATTTTACAAGGAAGATTACAAGGATTCTGAGAACAGATGTAGAATCAGCATGAAAGTTTTGGAAATTGTTCAAAAGAAATTGTATTAAATGTGTTCTCAAGATTTACATTTGTAACTTGGATGAGTCTAATTTGGCGCCAAATAAAATCTTTAAATAAAAATTTAGCTTACCGAAAGTGAAAATTTCTTCGAAAGCGGATCATATCAAGACTGGGTTCATGTGGACGATGGAGAAGGTATACACTTGACAAGACATAAAAGTCACAGCCAGACAAATCGAGGAGCATAGTGTAGACTACTTTGTTCCAACCATAGCCGGAAAAGTATTTGATAATATTTGAGATCTTTTTCAAGAGTCCAGTCTCAACCACCATGTACGGTTCAAAATCATGATCCCATGAGATCTAAAAATTCAAGTGAGAATTACTTACCTTGTATTTTTCATCTGTGGTATACCATTTATTGAAATTAGTGGCATTTTGACCTTGTGGCCAGACCTTGGCTCTAAACTCCCGTACACTCTCAGTTTTGATTTCTTCAAGAAGATCCCTCTTTGATTTCGGCGTCTCTAGGGCACCTGGGGAATAAATGGTCTCAAAGGCTGGCACAATGAGACACTGAGAAAAGTCAACTTCATCAGAGTAGGACAAGAATCTCAGCGCATTAGGGGGCAAGTCAAAGTCGACATCGATGAGAAAAGTCTGTTGAGTCTTTACTTGGGAAATGGCTAGATTTCTCAATCTGTTTATCGGGTAGATTCTCTGTGTGTCATGAAAAAAAATGTTATCATGGAGTTTAGCTATGCAGAGATGAATTTTCGTGACTAACCCCTCTCTTGTAAATTAAATGAACAGCAATGTTACTACGATCCCTGGAAATGAACAATTCGTTCAAGTGCTCTGATAGGTCTGGTAAATCTGTTTCTCCAACATAAATGGCTATCGACATGTAACCAGACCATGAATCAAATATGTAGGGCAGTCTATGAATTCTAATTTTAAAATAATTGAGTGGACAAACCTATCATAGCTGAGCTGAAAGACGAGGGTTATAGTATCGAGTTTGCCTCTTCCGGGCTCTCCACTATCAATGAACTTAGGATGTACCGGATACATTTGATCTTGAATATTGATCTCGTTGCAATGAATTGTGTGGGCGATCAACAGCTTTTCACAGTTTGTCATATTATATTTTCTTTCCTTCATTGAATATATAACTTTATCTTACATGATGCCTGTTCAAGAAATAATGGTCAATGTTCATTTCCTGATAAGTGGTGTACTCGTTCTGGAATTTCTTGACCAATCTTATTCCTAGAATACAAAAGTTAATCAAATATGATTCTCAGGTTGGATGTGTGTGAATGATGAAGAATTTTTTGGGATCCTAAGCTCATACTCCATTTTTCAATAAAAGAATTGAGATTTCAAACTTGATTTAAACTAAAGTTTACCTTGGAGATCAGACCAGTTGAGTATTTCCTCCGAGTAATAGTCCTCCAACTTGTTCGGGTAGTTCAGATGGAGGATTTTGATCTTCCCATAATCAGAGACATCACATCGGCTATAATTGACAGATGGTGACAACTGCAGGTTCCATAAACAAGGAATCTCATTGATTACTTCGGGCTGGTCAACAAAGTATGCATTCAAAATATCCTAGTGTTTTAGAGATATTTAATATGGAAAAAATATGGTATTGTTCGGTTAGTGTTATACTTTTTCCACTAACCTGATCAGCCAGATGAGGACTTCCGAATTGTTCAATATACTCCCTACTACGGAGTAGTATGGTGTGAGTAAAGTTGTTCTGTCTCATTCTTTTCAGGTTAATCAACAAAACTCCAGTGTTGTATCCGTTCCCCTAGAATGTATTGTTGTTGTACAGAAATTATTTTCAATAAGCTTGCAATGAATAGGGATATTTAGAGCATATAACTCTTCCTCTCTGTTTTCAGCTTATCATTTTCTACATTCCATTTATTCGTTATCGTTAAAAAGTGAAAAACAGCTATTCTCTCGATGAATTTTGGGAATTTATGGTTCTTAAAAAATCTAATATTTTGGAATCGGTTCAACAATCGATTTAAGAATAATAATAATTCAAAATATATTTTCCCAGTGTTTTTAGACATTAGACCTACTAGAAAAGTAGACCATAGCCTAGAGTCGAACCCTGGTCTCCAATGTTGTCTAACCCCTAGAATCCTGGCTATGGTGTAGTGACGAGTCCTACAAAAGGACGAAACGCGTCTACATCTGCCAGCGTGAGTTGAATATTATTTAACTTGCTAATCCGAATTCTAACCTCTACAGGTGTGAGACGACAATCTCCATCAAGTTAGAGTTCAACTCCAGTGAGCACACTTTGCTACATTATAGTAGGTTCAGGAATCGTTATTTTTCAGAATCCTCAATAGTTATAGAAACCAATTATCCCAATCCAATTTTTGTACCATAATAGAGTGTAACCTGAAATCTCACCAACCATTTTTGGATTCTTTGAAAAATTACTTTTCATTTCTCTCACACTTTTCAAAAAATGTATACTCAGTTATATCATTAAAAAATCTTCTAAAAGATTAAAGATCAAGAAGACACCTAGTCAGCTGGCAAGTGAACCAATTGGCGATCCGTTTTTTATCTGTATGCCTTAATACTGGGAAAGTGATACAATTTGTAACATAATCTTTTGTAAAAGTGTACTGAAAGGAAAGACTCACAATAGCCTTATAGTGATTTTTATTTGTGTACCAATTACTCAGGTTAGGCGTTGCACTGAATAGCTAAGAAAAAAAAAGAATTAAAAACATGTTAGATGGAGGAGGCAATGGATTAAATGCAATTCACGTGTTGATTGTACATTTTGCCAAAGTATTCCCACAACTCCAAGATGTCATTTAGCAGGATAATGTCAGTATCCAGCCATATTACCTACCAATTCGAACAGTCAACTATCTTTCCGATAAAGACAAACAAACCTGACTCACCCTATCAGTTGTCTGCGGGAATATTTCATGGAGAAAGAGTTTCGTGAATGCCTTATTTCCAGAATAATGACGCGATGGAAATTGACTGATTCTCGCCTCCACTTGTCCTGGTATCTTTACTATCTTAAAGACCATCCTGAGGCATTCGTTCAAGTTGATCTCTGCGTCAAGTCTGAAACTTGTCAGGATCTCTCTCAGCTGTTCGAATGATTCGGTCGTGGTTAAGATTGATACTTGTATTTTTACTCTGAGATTTGAGGGACAAACCTTTTCGTGGACTCGAAGCAAGTTCTTCAACAGGACCGGGACTCTCTGTACACTCTTCCATGATATGGATACCATGGCCAAGTTTATTTCTGTCATGTTTCTCACATGTTTCTGATCCCCTTTTTCGATCTTGATTAGGATCCATTTGACCAGGGAAATGATTAGGAACAACGAAATACTGGACATAATTATCCTCCTATTGAATAGCTTCACTATACAATAACGAAAAGAAATTAGCATTCTGTTCAAGTTTAACTGCGCAGATTTCACCATTAATTAATGTTAAAATAGGGACTCCTTATGTAACATGATATTTCCCCATGAATAATGCTACTTTCGTTATGATGGAAATTCACTCTTTTGGTTGAGCTTACTTTTTAGTCAGTTATATATCATTGTGTAGTTTTTTGGGAATAAATTCTTTTTATGGGACTAGAGAATCTTGATTTTCATTGGTTTATTCTATGTGTGCTAATTAGAATATATATATATATTGTAATGGATAACTTTTATAGAGCAGAGACTATGCTTTTTTCTGTGTCTTTCAAGCATGAAAAGCATTTTAGTTTCTATTCAAAAAGTCTATTCAACCTTTGGATCGAATAAAAAATTAATTCTAGAACCTGTATTTTTCCAATTCAATTGAAATTTAGTTTTATCCAAATTTTTATTACAAAAATATTTTCTTACATTTTCAAAAATTATTTTGGCGCCATCATTATCATTCATTCGACATCTCCTTCCCTCATCCCGAAAATCATAAAAAAACTTCCTTTTTTGGAGTTGGAAAACAAACAAATGGAATCCTTCCCCGTCATCAGTTGAAATAAAAATAAAACTGAATGAAAGGAAAAAGTTTTGGGTCATTAATTCATTCCTCATCTCTATATAGAATATATTCTAGCCAATGTAATATATTCTCGTGCACTGGGATAATTCCAATTAGATATCATCTGCCTCTTTTATCTCTCTGATAGTTGGTTAACGTTAACATATTCCTAATTTCCACAATTTTACGACTGGAAATTTCGATGAGAAAAATAGAAAGTAACATTTTGAAAACGTTTTGTTTATAGATGATATGGCACGTCTACCTAAAGTCTAGTTATCATCAAAAATTGCTTATTTATCTCTAATCCTGGTTTGATTAAATAATATTTACAAATTTATTAGAGTTTAATTGTTGAATTGTTTTTATAAAATAACCAATGATGAATAAGCATTTAGGTCTGCTAACGTTCCCCATGGGGATTATTGTAAGTCTATTTTCGTGCAGATTTATAGCTTATAATTAGGGCGGTAAATATGCGATTTTTAATAAATAATATGTTGTTTGCTTTTCCTGATTCTATATAGAATTTTGATTTCTAAGATTGCTAGTAGTAACCAAGATGAAACCGCGACTTTTTTCCTTTCGATTCTACTTGATAAGAAATAAGTTCTCACTTATCATCAGTTTAATCATTTTCTTTTGAATTTGGCCTTCTTTTACGCTAGCCTTTTGTAATTGAATTCGCTGAGAGTTGAATATTTAAAGTAAGTTCTAAGCAGTATATAATTCTTTGATAGGTTTTAGGCCTACATCTGCAAATTGAATAAAAAATCATCTGCAGACCTCTACTCTAAATTTGCGCCCAATTCCACCAGTGATTACAATCTGAGAGCTTCACGAGGATATTCCATTTTACTCCATATCCTTCTACCTCTCAGAACCAGATTCCAAATAGATTTTAACATTTTCAAATCCAAAAGCATTTCAAAAATTTGTCAAATTCTTATTAAACTTGTACCAGATTCTCATAGCTATTTTAATACTTTTTTTAAATAAAAATCTAGTATACATACTATCTAAACAGAGAATGCCACTTTTTTGCGATTTTAAAACAAGTTCTATCAAACAAAATGACAAGAACTTTCAAGTTTCAACGTGAGACAATGTTCTTTTAAATCTAATTTATTAATGTAAATGAAAAAAATTTCACATGGATAGATTGAAACAAAAAAATTGTCAATAAGAATTTAAAAGTGAAGGTATAAAATTTGCTGTCGTGGGGTCTCAGCTGGACAATAGGGGCATTTGACTTTACTATAAAAAAATATATTTATATATTGATTTATTAGTTACTTATAAGTAGATTTGTGATAATACTTTAAAAAGGGACATACTTTCTTTCACCAGATGCCAGGGAGTTGAAAGCATCTTTGGATATAGCATGGCCACAGGTCAGTCTTATCGGATTATCATTGACTTCCTTGATGACGGGACAATGAAAGATGTTATGTCGAATGGCAACTGGATCTAATTCTACGGCAATCGGTAGGGTATTTGCATTGGGAGAACCGAATTTACCCAAAGATGCCATGACTAGTTTGAGAGAGTGAAGCTTTGGCAGAACACGACATCCAGCTGAAAAGGCCACAAACAAGGGATCAATATGTGATAGGCCAGCTTGACGACTAACTATTATTCGGAATGTCTGAGAGAACCTAGTAAGAACATCTGGTGTATTCAAGAGTTTTTTATCCAAGCTTAGATAGTTTGATGGACACTGAAGAGACCTAAGTAATTTTTTATTGAAAGACTTTTGGTTCGGGGTGTAGCCGTCTATTTCCATGTGTTCCTCTTTTGTTCTCTCCTTCAAGTTTAAATTCAAATCTAAGTAGGGAGTTTTTGACAAATCCTGGCCCAGATAACTTAAACTACCCATGACATGTTCAAAGTCAGCCGAGAACTCCTGAGAGTACAAGGCAAGATTTTTAGCAAGTTCAATCAACTTTGAGACTTGTTTCGGGCTATTCTGTGCGTGATAGAGTAATTCAAGCTTTAAAAGGGAATAGTTCAAAATATTGGCAACCTTTCCAATGTTTGAACTATTTTCCTGAAGCCATTTCTTTGCCGGCTCCAGCTGGAGATTTTCTACTGAAGAAACTAATTCATTGATCTGATTGAATCGATAGAAATCCACTTCAACGTCCATTATTCCGAGGTCTTGACAAATGATTTTGGACGTTTTCAAGTCTCCCAGTCTCAGGAGATAATCTGTGATTACTAAGGAGAAGTTTTTGTCATTCTCTTCAGAGATTTTTTCAGTCTCGTGCTCATCAAAGTAAGAGGAAAGATGGTCAATATTATTGACAAAAATCTAAAATTAATAAAAACTTAAAGAGATATACCTTTTCTACTGTTTTACCAAACTTTGAGAGGGGGACGTGAACTTCACGATGAGACTTGATTATTTCAGACAATTTTCCTTTCGAGTTAGCAACGAGATTCTTGTAGTAATCTAAATTCAAGTCTAAACACTAATAAAGAGAACAAAATCATTACTCTCTTCTGAATCGATCAAGGATTCGCGTAAATTGGCCAAATCATTTTCGATTGCTGTCAGATTCTCCGAAATATCTTGATAACTGTTGACTTTCTCAATTATTTTGTTGATTTCCTTCTCAAGGCCGACAAAATTCTGCCTGGTGGTTTGTGAACTCATGAAAAAGTCTATTAATTAAATACAGCAAGTCAAAAGATTAACATAAAAAGACAAAGTTTAACTACGTACGTTAAACATTTTCTTTAAGTAAAGCTCAATTGCTAGATTTCAAACGCAAACTTATTTAAAATTTTATTTCGAACAATGTACGGTTGAAGATGTCTTGTCACCAGAGTAAAACTTCAGATATAATAATGAACAAATCAAATTGTAAATCTTGCATTACCAACACTCCAAACAACAACAGAACAGTTCATAAAATTCATGAATTGATATTCGGTATGAAAAGTTTAATTTATTCTAGGCAACTCTGACATAAGTCTTGCCTCAGACAACAAAAAGACAACGTTAGATGATTCACAGTCAACCTTTAATTCAAATGATGTTTTTTGCTATTCTTGGGAGCCAGGTCATCCTCCTTCTGTTTACCGAATTGAACTCCATCGTAAATCTCTGGACGATAGCTTTGGATTCTTTTTACGCCGAGGAATTTATACTGTTAGGATTTGTGCTTCGGACCATGGAGGCTATTATGAAAATCGAAGTGAAGCAACTTTTACAGAACCCTGCTTTGAGAACATTCCCACGGGTCTCTTACCTGGAGATCGTCTTCTCTTCATTGATGACAAAGATGTGAATAACTTGGATAGTCACGAAATAGCCAGCATGATAAAGAACTCCCTCAGTATAAGGCTGTCTGTTCAACCTTCCTATGAATGCTCAGAGTTTTCCGAGAGAAATTTAATCGTGAATTTTGATGAAAACAACGAAGCCATTGAGAACATGGACACGATACCTGTCAGGGATATGGTCTCTAAGCGTTGTGGATTCAAGAACCTATCATTCTACATTGCAAAGGTAAATCATTTTCGATTAAAATTCTGATCTTTTCTCGATAAAAATATTTCACCCAGAATTATAATTCTCATTCGTTGTGTTGATGATTCACTGAAATTTATACATATAAAATATCTCAATATGCATTACTACTGCTAGTTTAGAAATATTATTAAAAACTTGGTAGTTTTTGTTGTTCTTTTCCCCTTGTTTGTGTGTGGATCTGGTATATATGCACAATGTGTGGATAGCCCCAATACTGATACTTATTGATTTTCAATGAATCCCCCCCATAATAATAATTCCCTACAAGAAACATGTTCATTTTTAATCTAATAACACAATAATAAATAACCTCGAAAGTGAAAAAGGAGCAAGAAATGGGTGGAAGTGATGATACTAATTTTAATCCTTCTTCTGAAGAATAAAACTTGTTATCCTGATCAAATAACACGGTGTGACCACAATGTTTTTTCTTTCTCTCCAACTACATTTACCTAATGACACATTTACTTCTCTCTTATGAGTCTTATTGAAAATCAATCAGAAAAAGATTAACTGGAAAGTTATTCTGGTCAATTAGTGTATCTGCTCTTTTTCTTCTATACTTTTTCTGACTAAATATATACCAGCATATCATATCACCAGAACTACAAGACTTTTTTCTTCTCATGGAATCTCTCTCTAAACATTTTTTATCTCTCTAATAAATAAACTACAGTTTTATTAACATGTAATATTACTTGGTTAGATGCACATGTAGAGAAATGTAGTGAACTCTGTGAAAATCTACAATCTCATCTCTATATGTTGGAACAAATGATGATAGCATATACCTGTTTAATTTGTTGTTTTCACTTTCTTTACTGTGCTGTTTCTTTTTTAAAACTACAATAAAAAGAGATGAAACTGTGAAGTGATTGTGGTCAGAATGGTTGCTTCTCTTCTACACTCTTTTATTTCTCTATAAAGAGAGAAGAAATTGATTGAAAATTAATGGGCGGTCTTGGAATGTAACCACATTTCCTTCCCTCTCAAAAGTAATACATCTAATAGTACTTATAGTTTGTCTGTAAAAATGAAACATGAATCAATCATGTGTCATAGAGTGACACAATGTTTGTCTCTGACTAATCGCTTTCTATATACAACTAATATATAACAGATTTGGACAGATAGACAAGTTTTATTCTTAAATGAAAAGAAAACACAATAAATTATTATTACTATTAGGTTCATTCAGATTATGAGTAGTTTTAGTACACACATATATTTGTATAATACATGAAATAGACAGAAAAAACACTGCTTTATCATTTGAAAATTTGTAGGGTCTACACACTAGAATGATGCCTGATCGATACTAATTCAAAAGATGCATGCATAATTTATATATTGTGTAAAAATGTTACAGATCGTTTGGATGGGGTTGGGAGAATGTGAACAATGTACGAGAACAACTGATGCTAATTTCTCAATTTATTTTTTTGATTTGAGAAAAAGTGTACAACTTTTCTATTCCTAGCCATGTACTACAGGGGAAATTTGGTATCAATCAAAATAATTTATTAGATTTCAAGTTATCAACTTATCATAAATTTATAATTAAATGATGATATTGAATTATAGATAAAAGAAGGCTTGGTTTACTTTAATTATAAAATTTCTCAATCTATAGGAAGATTAGTGTATCTAAGCTAAAAGTATCCTAATTTTAATTTCAAGCATTAACTTTTGGTGATGATTTATCCCTAATAAATGTTTTCGATAGAACCGTCAACTTCAACTACGTCCGAATAGATTGTGAAGTAGCCTGTACAAATTCAAAGGTTAATCTTATCTATCAGACTGTAGTTTTTGAAATTTCTCAATGATAAAAAAGAGTCTTAAATAACAAGAGGCCTGCACTGATACGAGAGACTTGTGCGTAATCATTTGATTTATTGCATAATCCATAGATCAGGCCTTCCTTCTGCGCAATAACCTCATGCATACTTTTTCTTTCCTGGAAATCCTTATTTTCCCCCTTTCACATAACTCATATACAGTCTGACTGTATGAATAATATTAGATTTACATTGTACAGTTGTATGACAATTGCAGATTTTTTATCCCAGTCTTGATTGATTTTTTGTAGTCTTTCATTACATTATTATTATACAGTGTAGTATTCACATATTGTATTATATTATCTAATGTATGGGAGGTGAATTGTAAGCAAGTAGGCTAAAGCAAATTTGATCCATTTGATGAATATAATTTCAAATATGAACTATAGCCAATACCATTCATACTTTTCTGAGCTTTCTTTTAATTTGAATCAGTCCATAATTAAAAGTTTGATCCTCGAACCAACCGAATAAATTATTACCAAGTGTTATAGTTTAGTTACAAGTAAAAATGCTTTTTTGTCACCGCTCTAATTATACAAGTACAATAGAAAATTCAAGAAAACGTAATAGCCAAGGCAAGGGTTGAAAACTATAATCAAGGTCCTCGAATTGAACGCGATTCTTTCTCTTTCAGATGTGTCACCCCTTTATACCTGAATTGATATTCTATTGATTTTCTATTATTTTTCAATCAAAATTATAAAATTGCTTTTCTCTTCGTCCAATTTATCTACTAACTAAGCATATCATGGAAATTATACACACACACTCTCTATGAAAATACTGTAAATTTTTATTTACAAAATCATCATCATCATCATCATCTTTTTTTTGGAATTTTATACTGTACTAAAAAAACTGTGTGCATATTGCATAGATCTGTGAATATTCTCCATGTATTCAAGTGTATAGGATTGTACAGTCTGAACCAGTTCAAATCTAATTACTAAGGTATTATTACAAGTTCAAATGTTTGCTTGTAGTACTTGGATATACAGATCACTCTATCCAATTAACTGATCGAGGCTTTGATCCTTTACAAAATTCATGCATCAAATACATTCAATACGTGTTTAGCACTCATCATTAGAGTTGGTACCCCTCCAGAAAACCGAAATAAATTCAAATTCACTTTCATAAATAAATGAAATGCGTAAGTTGAGATACCAGTTTATTCAGGGTACCAACTCTGTAAAGACCATTTTGTTCATAACTCTTGGTTATTACTGAAAATCAATCCCTCAGACAGAGAATTCACTGACTTTCTCAGTGAGTTTGGTTAATGAGGGCTTATTAGCTGGGAAAATTATTAAGAAATTCAATCTGACCAAAATTAGGCTGTTTTTCGAATTTCCAAATTTTCACTTTTTCAACTTTCGAATTCAAAACTTTCATCGATTTCAAAGATTTGAGGCAGTAAATAATAAATTAAGATTTTTCGATTTCCCAGAATAATGACGCATTTCTGTGAATTTCTCCTGCCGAATTCGATTTCTTTTTCCAATGCTGATCTCGAATATCTGCATTTTACTGCCTCAAATCTTTGAAATCGATAAAAATTTTGGATTCGAAAGTTGGAAGTTTGAAAGTGGAAATTCGAAAAACAGCCTAATTTTGGTCAGATTGAATTTTTCGGAAATTAATAAAAAAAAATATTCCCAACTTATTGGCTTATTTTATTCGAAAAATAATTTTTTTCCTGACTTTCCGGAAAAAATATCAAGTTTTTTGTAAAAATAAATAAATTCTCATCTTCATGTCATTTAGGTTTATATTGATAAGCAGGCATTCTTATAATAAGAACTATAAGAACTATATAGTAATAATGGAAAAGTCATTTGTAGTAAGTATTATACAGCTTAGTTGTATGCCCATACTTTGCCATTTTCCCTTGCAAATCATATTCAGTCTTTTGAATCCATTTGCGGTGAATGTAAAATTAACCCCGAGAAAAATGCTCCACTTATTCACAAAGCATCTCTCACTCATTTCTTGTTTATTTATTTAATGTGATTTAATGATAAACTGATATGATTTCTCTTTTTCCTCCTGGAATATGCTGTTTTATTTTTTAATAATATATATTTGGGAACAACACACCCTCGATAGAGTTATTCACAACCATGCCTAATCAATAGACTATATAGAGAGAGTAATTTGAAATTTTATTCTCTCCCCAATACCTCAAATCAGAGTACATCTTCATGTTTATCTTAATAATGAATGTAGAAGAGCAGCTATACTTACCAAGGTTATCTATAGAATGATTTCGTTCATAGGCTTTAGATTATCGTAATATAGTTCATTGAAAAATCTCGGTGCAAGTTTCATAGTTGTGAACTCGTAAACATATGGTATTTATGAAATCATGAGACAGTTCTCCTTCAAAATGGAAAATTTCGAAATTGAAGCCTAGTTTTTACTGTATCTATCTTAAAATGATCGTTCCCTCTAGTTGGCAACTTTATAAATTTCAATGTGACCTTGGAGCTACTTTCATTAGAAGGAAGAATCATCTTAAAAAAGATACACCAAAAACTAGGCTTCAATTTAGAATTTTCCTATTTTTTTAAAAACCCAAGTACAGACATTTTTGGTTAAGGAGAAATTCTTCATAAATCTACACATAAACCAGACACTTGTCTGTTCAACAGAACTATTCCTATAACCTTTAACCATATGAGGCTTTTACACTTTTCTCTCTTCTTTTACTGTTTCTTGTAAATTATTGCATTTCCGGCCTATTTTCAAGCAATGAGTTCTTTTGAAAAAGATTTATATTTCACACCTATATTCCTGAGTTGAGCCATTAATTTAAGATGTGTTGTTTCTTCTTTTCACATTTCCCCCTAAATTGATTATCAAAGTAGCTATATTTCCTTCATCATTATCATAGAGGGCAATATGAATTATCTCTTTTTTTCCAAAGTATCTGTTCAGATCACGTGTTTTATAATCTTAAAACCTATATATATAAATAGGTTTTTCTATTTCTTGCAATTCATATCATATCCGGCAAAAGGCTCCCTCGAATATAGACCCACTTTTAACTTTTTAGTTTCTTATTCTCTCTCGCCTTCTTTTAATTGTCATTCATACATTGCATTCTTAGTAGAATCTATTTAAGTTGTTACCAGCACAAGAACCTTGAAATGTCATGGTTATTCCTTTTTTATACAAAACAACTTCTTTCTTTTCAATCGTTATAATTACATAAAGTAGGTCAGGTATAGATTAACATTAACAGATTCCAGTCTTTTTTCTATAGATTCTGTTCCTGGAATAATTGTACATAACCAAAACTAAAGAGATTAAATAAGATTCTCCATCTACAAAAGTTTACAGGATTTTATTTACATTTCGAATGTATTTGGAATTTTTATAGAATATTTACTTTTGAGACAGTGTTTAATTTCTCTTTAGAATAGGCTCTCTCTCTCTCTCATAAGAATATAAATCTTTATCTTTTTCATCGATTCAAATGAGTAATTCGGTAAACAATTCCCAGTTAAATAAAAAATAGAAATAAATTTACATTATGGATTTACTCGCAAGTAACTAGACGATTCAATTTACATTTTAAAGTTATTTTTTAGGGTCATTATGTTAATGAATCGAATCATTTCTTCTAACGTGACAAATACAACTATTTCTTATTCATTCATCTCTTGTCGTGTAAACAAATACTCTCTATCCGTGATTGATTGCTACAAATGAGCGAGAGAGTTGTGATTGGTCAATGTTGGTGAGAAAGTTGTTCTGATTGGTCGATAGGCTTTACTCGTCTAGCTTATAATACTTTCACTTTAGAATATAGAATTTCTCTTTGATAATATAGCATTCTAAATAGTCATGCTACAAGACCCGACTAGGCTATGAACAAGGCTGAATTTCAACACATTCTCAACTTTAATTACCCCCACCTTGGAATTATCAATGCAAGTCAGTATACACGCCGGGATTATCGTTTGGCCTCTCCAAAAAAGGATAGGTCACTGCTTAACAGTAGTAGTCAGGGGTTGTTATTATTTGATGAATTGGATGACTACCACTCATTTGATTCCTTGAAAAATCAGATTGTAAGTGTCCAACTAATAAATCTCTAATTTTTAGTTTTTCAACAAAACTGAAAACACCCGAAACCTGTCACAGCAATGTTCCCATCAGAATGGCTCTCCCAATTCTACTGATCGCCGTTTAAATGATCAACTCAGCTCATCCGGGATTGAAGCGGACCAACGGTCTATTGGATCTATCATGTTCAACTCGTACGATTCAAAGTATGAACGTGTCTGGTACTCGAAACGTGGGGAATGTTGCTCTGCCAACCTCTTGAGTCGTAAGGAGAATGGGAAATGTAAAATCATCTTACGCCATAATCTCAATGAGTTGTACGTTGAAGAGAATGATTTGGAACGAGTGAGTCTCCTCCTCTCAGGTTTTAAAAACTATCCCCAAAAAAGGGATTGTAGACATTGCATTTTTTTCTTGTGAACTCGATTCTTTTTCTTGATCTGTCCAAAAATATTGGTTCTCTCGATAGGGTTGCTTTGTTCCAGTGGAAAATTAGTGAACAAGAATTCTTGCGTCTAGTGAATGAAAAAATGACTAAAAATTTTGATGAAATCATTACAGTTCATCATCTACGCACACTAGCGCTATTTCTTTCTGTGTTGTTTTCGTCAAGAGAGAAAAAATTATTTTTTTGTAGAAAAAAACCAAGTGTAATATTATTATGATATCGAAGTAATTCTGTCTTTTCTTCTTCTTCTTCTTCTTAATTAATTGTTTCGTTGAAATGAAAAAATAGTGTTTTTGTTTTCTTTCGTCATCTGAAATAAGTAACAAGATGACTCAAAAATTGTTTATCTATATGAAATCTGTACTCAAATGTTTTCTCTTTCTTTTTTCTTCTTCTTATTATTATTGTTTAACGAAAGCGTTGCATATTGATTGGAAATAGATTCTGCAAATTATCAGTTTTTATCTAGCCAGGGTAAAACATCTAGTCCAAAACCTTTTCATGAACTGGTTACAATGGAAACAATGATTTTGCTTCAAAATTAACAGAATTAATTAACCCTTTTAATAAGTTATTATAGTACTATTAACTGAGAATTTCCAATTTTAAATAATCACCCTATATAGGGTTGAAAAACTTCACGAAAGGGTTAAATTTCAGTCATTTTTCCCCTAATCATTCTTAATATAGTTCAAGTGAAATAAGTCTTATGGATCAGCTATTTATTACTAAAAATGCAACTTTGACACTATCACTACCACCTTAATAGAAAATTATTACAAATCGAACAGCTTATTCATTCTGAACGACATTTTTATGCAGAAAAATTTAAAGTGAAAATATTAGAATTACATTTTCGAATGAAGTTAATCTTTTGTCTTTCTTCCTCTCCAGGCTAATCCCTCAAACCTTGATCGAATTGAAAATCTCTCTCGTCTCCGATTCATAAATGAGAGCAGTATTGTTCATACACTGTCGCAACGCTTCGGCTCACATCTTATCCACACCTATGCTGATGGTGTTGGTCTCATTCAAATCAATCCAATGATACCCCTGAATATTTACAATGAACTAGTGAGTATATGCAAGAATTTGAAATCACACTTTTAAGAGTTAGAAAAAAACCTCAAGAAGAAAAGCCCTCACCCCATAAATGTTTTATATACGCATAGCTAGTAGTACATGAATATTTATTTGTAATTTTGATTGTATTTTCAACATTATTACAAATTATCGAATTATCGTATTTATTATTAATATTAGAAGGGTTATGAAATAATATATCTTTTTTAAATCTACTGTTGATTAATTTCTTTTTGCTTCTCCGAGGACACCATGAGAGTTGAACTCACCTCACAAAAGTACTCACACAACCCTCTATATTGCAATCTAAATCTATAACTTATTAGTTTGAGATTGATGAGGTTACCCGGAAATATTATCGCCTAATATACTGTATAATAAATTATTAATAATTATGATGATGATGTATTCTCTTTTCCTTTTTAGATTATGAGATTATTTTTAAACTGTGATAAAATCGAAGATATGCCACCTCATGTATTTTCCATAGCCCAATTGGCCTTATCAAAATTATATAAAAAGAGTTCACAACAAGAAATGCAAAAGATTATCCTCATGGGTCGTAGTGGTGCTGGAAAGTCAAAGTCTATGGAATATATTCTCAAATATCTCGTCTATGCTACAACCCTCAATGTTGAATTGGAACAGAGAAAAATGCATTGTAAGTCCCTTAATTTATTCCCTTATTTCCAATGAATGATTATCTTCTTCCTCTGTGTCTTAGTGAAAAGGATACATTCCGCCATTGAATTATTAGATGCTTTCACATGCTCCCGGACCCTGGTCAACACCAACGCCAGTAGATGTATAAGAAAATTTGAATTTCAACTCGATGAGAATATGAACTATTCGAGTATCAATATAAAGACATATCTCTTGGAAAAGTGCCGTGTTACCCGTCGACCAGATATTGAGCCAACTTTTCATATTTTCTATTATTTCCTGGCTGGCCTCCAATACGAAGTGAAGTAAGTGTGTTGTTAATAACATAACTGGCCTAACAAGAAGACATTACACTTTTTCTCATCTTAAACAAACACACTTGATTGCTTTTCTCTCTCTCAACAGGAAGGAGTTGATGTTAACCAATTTGGACGAGCCAAACATGTTCATGACAACCCTCCACAGAGTAAGTGTAGAAAACTAATAATCAAATCGATTGAAATGCTCTAATTTCTCAACAGCCGCAAGATCGTGAGATTGCCCAGAAGATGTGGATAAACCTGTGTAAGGCTGCAGAGTATTTGGAGATTGATTCAAGTCAAGAATTTCTCACATATGGAATATCTCGCTTACTAGCCATCATCTATCACCTTGGCTATGCTGGCTGCAAGTCAGATTTGAATTTACAAAGCGCCCTTGACTCGGGCGTCTGTCTCTTCACCAATATGGTCGGAGCTGAGAGGGCAGCTCGTCTCTTTGACTGTTCTGTCACTACACTCCACTCGGCCATATTCAATCCCAACTTTGTTCATTCTGGATGTAACAAAGGTCCAATTAGTCAGTCCCTTACACCCATTATCGCCTTGGAAGACTTTGTCAATGGGCTCTATCGTGAAGTTGTCAACATCCTGATCACTCTGATAAATAGGTAATTCTCATTAATATGAATACAATACAGTCATTCTCTGAATCAATAAAACCTTTAATTCATAATGTACGTGTATTGAAAAAGACTCGATCACTTTACATGATTTGCATTATTGTCTTTTACAAACTCGTATACATTTGAATACATCCACTTGAATGAATATCGACTAATATTACAGGTTCTGCGATAAGTAATTGAACAAAAAAATTCATTCTTCATAAAGATAAATGAGCTAATCAGATATTTGTGTTTTGCTTGGGTACTGAGCCATGAGAGAACTTTCAAAATGGTTAAATCATTGTTTGAAGATTTGATTATGCCTTCTAGAGTATTCAGGTGGATAGAAATATCCGAGATTCTGTAGAATCATATCCCTCTAGGATAACGCAAGAACCAATCTCAGAAAAGAGATTAAACATTTTTCCAGGAGAAGAACTTCAATGTCTTGGGTCAATAGTCCTCATCTTGATTCTAATTTTAATAAAAGCAGATTAACAGAAATCATAATGTCTTAATTCACATAGGTCCCTGTGTAATCCTGGCCAAGTTGGAGGAAGAATAACTCTGATTGATCCTCCTGGTCTGCAAATTCCATCCTCTGGGGGCCGAATATCAGGAGCTAGCTTCGAAGATTTAATCTTCAATTACGCAAATGAACGCCTGTTGAAGTTTTACAAGCTGACAAACTACCATCTGGTAAAGAAGCGATTTGAATCAGTGAGTCACCACCAGAATGCATGAATCAGCTCCCCACTATTGATGTGTAGTAACCCTTTTTGTGCCGAATTTAATTTCAATTTGACTTTATTTTCTTCCAAGGAAAAAATCCAAAATTCCCTCTCTGAGGATTTATCAGCTTCCTCTTCGTCTGTGTATGACATGGCAAGTATTATTGATTCTGATGAGAGACTGTCCACAGCCTCGTGCATCAATCCAACAATGAATTGTATGCCCTTTATACGCCATCCAGTTGATCAGGTACATATTTTTCAACTCTCTTCTCTTCCATGAAATTAGTCATTAAGTTTAATGAAAATTGTCTCCTTATTTTCATTTAGACTAATGATGACTCAATATCGCGAAGTCGTACTGAAACTCAAGACATTACTGATACTTTGAACGACTTTAATGATGAGCGTGGAAATAACTGCATACTTAGCATTCTTGACCATGCAGCAAGGACAAATAATGAGAAATATCTTTTGAATTGTCTGACAATGCTATATCAGAGACATAAAACTCTCATTCCTGACAAGGGTGAGTTTCTCCGAGTTATCTCTAAGCTTGTTTTGTCACTCGCAACCTCTTCAATAGTGCTCAATTGAGGATACATTGAAATTATGCATAGCATCTAAAGAAAATTTGAAACATTCAAGGTTCATTAGGAATTCTTCTTCTTCACCTATCTTCTTTCAAATGAAAGCATAAACTCGAAAAGTTGGAAATTATCTCTTACCCTACTGTTACTAGGGTGGTGGACTGTAAATGACTTTGGCAAAATAGACTTATTCAAAATCTTGCATATTCAAGAGGATTGTGCTGCCCGAAGAAATAAAAGACTGTTCCTTAATTCTGATTATAAAGAAATCAAGTTTTTCTGGTAATACAGATTAATTAATCGTCATTAACCAAGTTGAGATCTCATCTTGTGACAAGTGCAATGAAACAACCTGAATAATTATTATAAGCAAGCAAGTTTGCACTTTGATTTCTATGACCATCTCAAGTTTATTCATCCTCTATTCTCCCAACCAACAAGATTGGATTGTTGACTCGATCAAAAACTCCATTTGAACTGTTTTTTCTACACTTCGTGAACGTGAAATTTCCCCCATTGCTTATATTTCTTTCTGCTTCCTTCCAAAAACCATGTGATACGTAAACTCTTTCTTTTTCAAACACAAGAGGTATCAGTTCTATTCTATTTTTATTTTCAAAAGTAAAACCTTTTTTTTCTTCCTTGATATCCTTCTTCTCTTATCTTTAAGAAATTAAAAAAGTTCCATCATGTTAACTTTATCAAAACTGATAAAATATTACAGTGGATTTTCATTGACTCAAACCACTCGTCAAGTTTAACTCTTGTTTTAAATCCTGTTTAATGAAACTATAGATGCCTCCAAACTTTTTTACTAATTATCTGGATTATTTAATTATTTTACATCAAGAATAGTAATCACTATTATAATCCAAGCTTGTACAAGATGGACAGGAACTAAATATTGGATTACAATTGGTTAGATTCTCATTTCGGTTGGATAGAAACAAAAAACTCCACTTTCGAGGTTTAGGCTGTAGAATGTTGATCAAATTTTCCTATTCAGCTTAAAATGTCAACTTTTGCTCCTTCAAACTGACATATTTATTTATTTATAAAAGGAATAAAACTGAACAGAAACATGACCAAATTATTCATGCTTTTTCTCTCCATTTCTTTCTCTGTGTAGAAATGCGGCTGATTCGTAATGTCCGAAAAGAGGGGAAGTTTACTCTGAATCATTTTAATCAAACAGTTTCAATTAAATACAATGTGAACGGTTGGCTTCAGAACTGCATCCAATGTCCAACAAGTCGTAATGGACTGGAATTAATCAAACGATCACCACAGTGAGTTTACGTGAAATAATTTCAAGAAAATTTCATTGCCACCTGATAACATTTTGATTCCATTCCATCGTAAATAGGGAGTCTCTCCGTTTGTTGGTTAAACATTCAACCCATTCAAGATCAATCAAGTCTGATACATCCGAGAGTATTTGCCTTGAAGTTAAAGAGGAAATGGTGAGTCTGTTATTTTAGATTTGTCAATTCTTTTGATTCTAAAAGTAACACAAATTTCCTCTGAAATTTATTAAATCGAAATTTCACAAAAGAATTTTTCAAACTTGTTCTTTTATAAATCAGAAATCAACTTGATAAGGAATCATTCATTCTCTTGAGATGTTTTACAATGACTAATTCAAAATACACTAGGTTGACCATATTCCTAAATGAATAATTATTAACTTTATATATCAAGAGGTTTTTATTATTATTTCAGCAAAATACACACATTCTTTTCAATGCAAGCGTAGTCTGTGAAAAATCCTTCCAATTGCGCAGATTCTACGACTGGATTTTGACCTAATTTTAATCATTCTCCCCCTCCAATGATATCTTTTCTTCAATTCAAGCTATCCAAAATTAAATTGCCACGTGATTAAAAAACTCTTTTTTCCAGAGTGGAAGTTAATACTAATAAATTTCTATATTTTTTTTGTTTCTCACAATTGGCAATGGGATTTAGATATTGAAATTCTTGGATTTTATAGTCGTTAATAAACGATTTTCCTTAATTACTCTTGTTCGTCTTGATTTTCTATTAGTTCCAGATGGATTTTTGTCAATTTTGTGAATTATATACCCAAACTTATCTATAAATCATAATTTATCTTAGAATGAAATCATCAATCTTTTGAGCAATAATGAAACCATAAATGATAAAGATGGTGCCAATTCTGTCCATTGGATTCATTGTCTCATACCAGTGGCCAATGCTGGATTGTGCGAGGTTTTGGACTCACCCCTATCTCCCAACCAAAGCAATCTTACTCAATCTTTGGCTAGATTCTGTGGAAAGTTAATTCGTGCTCAAATCCGGGGCCTCTCCATAGTCAGCATACTGAGGATGAATAAGCTTGGTTTTCCAATATTTCTCACGTTTGAGGAGTTCAACGAACGCTTCAAAAGATTCATCAACAACAAAAATCTGCCTGATGGTGTCAAGACAACACCTCGAGAAGTAATTTATTAATTTTGGAACTGAATTTTAGTTATCTTGATAGATATGACTTTAAAAATCGATCTGGTAATAAAGAGTTAGACATAGTTGACATACCAGTGTATTTGAGAAGATCAAAACTCGGGTGGAAAAAATCTTGAATTCATCTCTTTTATTTACTTTTTTTCTTCTACATTTTACTTTAGATTGCCGAACGAATTCTAGAGAATCTTGCCCTTCCAAATAATCTCTACCATGTGGGCCCATCAATGGTACGTGCCAACTATTTCAATATTGTCTCTGTATTAAAGGAAAAATTGGTTTTGTTCTTTAGGTGTTTTTAAAAGCATCAGCCCTCTTCCTGATTGAGGGTCGGAAAGAGACCATTTTCGACAAGGAAATGCTCATCAACTTTCAGGCCTATTGTCGACGATATCTAGCCAAGATTCGTCAAGACCAACATACCAGCCAGCATGTCAACAACTCAATGATGAACTCAAACAATAATTTGAACTGTGATCAACTCAAGAGAGAAATGGAAATTCTATCCAGGGTCAAGGAAGAAAAGGTTATTTGTAAATACAAGCTTGAGGATAATGAATCAGAGCTACGTAAACTCAAGGATCAACTCTTTGATCTTAACGATACCTACAAGGCAGAAAAGGCCATGAATAATCATCTTTCCCTACAACTGGAAGACTCTAAAGTGAGCCACTCTTTCTCTTTTAACATTGCGTACTTTTTTGTAGTCATTGAGAATACAAAGTTCTGATAGCAGAGTACTAATCGAAAATCCTTCACTGTCTGTCCTAGTTAAAGTAATTTAACTTATAATTAGTTGAGAAGTATTCATTTCAAAAACTTTATTCTCTCTTGACATTTTCTCTAAACAATTCTTTTACTACTTTCCATTCAAGGAGCAAATCAACCATTTGGAGAATGAAGTTTCCAGACTTCGCAGTCGTCTTGTTGAGATGAAAACGGAAAGCATGAAAATCATTCCCCTGACTGCCCAAATGAACGGCAATTCATCAATGTTGGGTGGTAAGTCTCTACAGGTATATTTTCTCTTAGTTAGAAGGTTAAACTGAGTACACCAATTTGGAAGAGTTGAATTTTTATTTTCCCCTGTCATGTTCTAACATTCTCATGTTCTAACAGCGGAAATGAACGGAGATGACGTGATGAACCAGATTGACCAGATGAAGTTGACCCATTTGAAGGAGATCAACTCCCTCAAGAATGAACTGGATGAAACTATTGCTGAGCATGATAAGAGGATGCAAGAGTTGAAGAATCGTATCCTTGAAGAGGAGTCGCGTAATTCAGAGATTCACCTCTCCCTCGTACAGTCATTTGATAAGCAAAAAGATTTAGAAGCAGCCAAGAAAATCTTGGATAAAGAAATTGAAGATCTCAAGGAAGAACGTGAGAGCCTAAATGAGAAATTGGACTCCCTGCAGAAGCATACGAAAATCTCACAAAACGACCTGGAAATGACCAAGGAAGTCTATCAAAAAGAAATCACAGAAATGGCCCAACTTAGAGAAAAGTTTAAGGTATATCCTTCAACTGTAATTTGTGTGTTCTGAAAATGAAAATATTAACCATTTCTTCTAGGATAGCTTGAGTAAATTAGCCAACATTCATGGCCAAATTTGGGTGATTGGCATGCAGCTAGTGAATCAATCGCCAAATTTGAGTGAAACTGACCTGGAAGCCTTTCGAGAACCAAGTCAGGTGGCCGACTTGATTCAATTTTGTAATGACTCCCTGACCAGCCTCTTTGAACTTCACAATGAAGAGATTCACGGTCTCAAGAAAAAGTTGGCCCAGTCCGAATTGGAAATGGAGAAGCTCGCTGACCAGGTGGACAACAAACGACAGACAATCCAGAGGATGGAGTTGACCCTTGAGAAGCTCAAGTTTGAAGCCAACAAGGCCAATGAAGACAAAGAAATCGACCAGCAAAATCTTCGACTTCAGAACAGCCAAAGGCTCAAGAATCTTGAAGAACAACTTGACGAAGCTCGTGAGGAGCGACTAAGATGGCAACGTGAAAAGCGTATTCTTGAGCGACAAATTGAAGATCTTCACAATCAAGTGTCCTCTTCACGGGCTATTGCCGAAGCAGCCACTAACAATGACAGTGGTAGGTTTCCCTTTTTGAACCAAAGACTGATTTCTCATCTGTTTTTTTTTCATTCATTCTACAGAGATTAATCGAAAGTTTAAGAAGGAAATCCAACGTCTAAAGGGAGTCATCTCACAGAATGAATCCCTCATCACCCTTCACTACTCACAACAGGCAAGCTTCCGTCAGACAACCAAGGAGCTCAGAGATAAGGTAAGTATAAGTATCAGTTGTTATGATCTCTCATCTTTCTTTCTTTTAGCTCAACGAAGTTGAAGAGAGCAAGGAAACCCTGAGTAGACAGAAACGTCTCCTTGAAAAAGAACTCGAGGATAGTCAACAGCAGGTTGTCTTTGCAGAAACAGCCAAGAAAGAGGTACGTCTTGAACAAGAGGAGAAAACATTTGGTTGGCATTTGATTTTATTTTATTCTAGGCTGAACTCAAACATAGTCAGTATATCAACGATCAAAGTGATCTCATGGCCAAACTAGACGAGGCCGAAGAGAAAATCGAAGACCTCACAACTCAGCTGAGATCAATGACCCTGACCAGAGAGACGGAGAGGAATCGTCTCGAGGACCTCATTGAGGAAGTTGCCCGTCTGAAAGAGGAAAACTCACAACTCACGAATAAGAATGAGGAATTAGACAAAAGTATTCCCATCATGGAGATAATCCAACCCCAGGTAGACCTGGCAGAATTCCAAAAGCTACAGTCGAAAATTCGTGATCTAGAGAATAAACTCCAGCTGGAGGACTTGTCCAAGAGTCGTCTGCAAAATCATTTGGAGCGGTCGAAGGAGAATCTCGAATCGACAAGAAGCGAACGAGACAATCTCATCAAGAATGAACAAGTGGAAAAGGAAAAAAATCGTAAACTCCAGCGTCAACTGAAACAGAATCTAGAGGAGGTTGAAATCCTCGAGAAGCGCCTAGCTGAATACGAGACTAACAAGAGAGAAGCCCATCAGAGGATATCTTCGCAAAGTGAAGAGATTGATAACTTGAGATTTCAACTTCGAGAGGCAATTAGAAAGAATTCAGAACTCACCAATACCACTAGTCTCATTGAGAATACGGATCCTTTACGTATCTACACGTCATTGAATTATCAAGATTATTCTGATGAAGGGAATGTCTCCCCAGTACTCTCGGACCTCGTGCAGGACTGTCATGTCATCGAGAGGATAAAACCGCCTAGAGAACCCAATTCCAATGGTTACATTTGTACAATGCAAAATTAATTTATTTTCAACCTGCCCCTCCCCTCAGGAGTATTTTAACAGCCTACATGTATGGTCAAATGACCCTTAAATTAAATGGGAAAGTAATTTAATTAACTATAATTAATTAATAGTTATATTGTAACAACTAAAACTAAAATTAATGTATGTACACATTTGAGTATTGCAAGAAACAAAATTTAATTGTGATTAAGAACCAGGATCATACAAAATAACAATAAGATTTATTATTATTTGTCAAATTTATTTCGATTGTACATATAATACTATGGTATATAATAAATGAATCAATATATATATTTACTTTTAGTAATACACGCATGACGAACCTGTATGCAAGTTATTCAAAAATTAATCGAGAATCGAGTCAAATTTTTTTGAGTTACTCTTGCACTCAATCTAGGTTTCCCAACTTGAGCTAAATTAGTTAAACTAGAGGATTATTATCAGGATTAAAATTTAAATTTGGATTAAAAAAGGATTTTTCATTATTACTAGCTAGTCCTTCTGACAATCATTGCAAAGCCTGACAGAATTGAATGTTGAACATTTCTGAAGGGTACAAACCATTTTATCACATTTTGAGCATACCGAGCCCAGAATGATAACGCCAAGTCCGTCTATACATTCATCTTTACGAGAAAAAACTTTTTCGTGAAGACTTGCTAAATAATTATCTTAGATTATATTACAGTATTTGGTCTATTAGTGTTGGCGGAGAGTTGGTGAAAAAATCATATCGAAGATTTAATTTGCAACTCGAACATTCAAATGTGCCCATTTGATTAAAAGAACACAGTTTTGATAACAACATTTGTTTTACACAATCCCTAATTTAACGGACTTTATCATGTCTATTCCACCAACATTCTTTGAGCAAGACCCAATTACTCAGGTAAATTAGTTCAATATTTATTGTCTAGACCCAAGAGCTTGCCAAATTTCTCACAGAAGTTGGTGCCAAGGGACTCATCACCAATGTGACAGTTGAAAATCAACAAAAGGCTTTAGTTGATTGTACTGCTCACCTCAAACATGTCTTGAGTTATAAATTTGAGGATCAGGAGGAATTAACCAATTTCTTCACTACGCTTATCTTGCTTGTTTTACATTCCTTAGATCTTGAGAGTATTTCCCAGGCAACTGATAATATTTGTAATCTCGTGAAAAATAATCTGGATATCCCTCAAAACCAAATGTATTCCATTATTTTTGCGTAAATTGAATTTTTGTTAATTTTTTAGTCTTGACATACTTTACAAGAATCTCTTGTCAACTGAGCCAACGAGGCTCAAAGTTTACGATACTATCCTCATTGGGGCCATCAAAACTAGAAGAATCATCCTTGTAAATGATCCAAAGAGAATTAATAAATGGTTAATGGAATTCCCTGAACACAACCAGGAGAAAGAGCAAATCTGGCGTAAATTGGCTGAATTAAATAATCAGTTTGGTGAAAACAAGAAAGCAATCGAGTGTATGACCCATCTCCTTGAAACATATACCGAGAACAATGCATCCAAAGGACGTAAAGATGCATTTGATTGCATTGTAGCGATAATTCAGGAGCCTAGAATTCTATCGATGGATCATTTGCTAGGTCTCAAGCCAGTTCAATACCTAGAAGGAGAGCCAATATTTGATCTCTTGCAACTTTTGATTTCTGGCGATTTGAATGATTTCAGGTCTTTTGCTGAGAAAAATAAAAAGTTTTTGTCAGACAACAAGATTTCAGAAGAGTCCTGTCTCAAGAAGCTTAGAACTCTTTGTTTCATGGAAATGGCTAACCAACGTACTGATCTCACATTCGAAGAAATTTCAAAGACACTAGACTTGGACCTAGACGAGGTGGAATTATTCGTAGTTGATGTTATTCACCAAAACGTAGTCAACTGTAAAATCAACCAAGTACTCAACAAGGTCGCCATTCTGAGTGCTTTACCTAGGTCATTCGGTATGAGGGAATGGATGAAATTACAGGACAATCTTGGCGATTGGAAATGTTCACTGACCAAGGTCAAGTCTTCACTAATAATGATGTCAAAGGAAAGAGTTGTTGCTAATTAATTGCAAAATATGAATTTCAATCAATATATCTTTTACGAAATATCTCGCAATCCGACTTAACTTTTTCTCAATTCAGGAGATTAACTAGATTGAATGTCTTAAATAAGTGAATGACTGTTTTACATCTTGAACGAAATAATTTATTTATTATTTCTTTTTGCTAAATCCAACAGTGAGACCTCTTCTGCCAGTAGTCTTGGTATGTTGACCACGAACCTTGAGTCCAAGATAGTGTCTGATACCACGATGGGAACGAATCTTCTTGAGTCTTTCCAAATCTTCTCTAAGCTTTGTTTCGACCTGACCTGACATAATCTGTGTAGTTTTGCCATCGACAAAATCACGCTGGCGATTAAGCAAGTAATCAGGGATCTTGTATTGAATTGGATTACTCATGACAGTGATCAATTTTTCAACTTCGTCGTTGGACAATTCACCTGCAAACTTTTTAAGGTCGATATCGGCTTTTTTACATACAATATTAGCATATCTTCTACCGATACCTTTGATGGCACACATGGCGTTACCAATTTTTCTGTCTCCTTCGATATTTGTATTCAAAACACGAAGAATGTGTTGGAATTTCTCTGGTAGCATAAGACTCTAAACAGATTAGACATAGAAGACTCACCATTGTTAATCAACCTCTATTAAATCAGAACCGTGATCAGTTTGTAAATTATTAGTTGAATAAACAAAATATTTTTACAAAAATATTTCATTAATGTTGTTTAACTCATTAACAATTTTAATTACAACAGGCTTACCAGGATGCGGTAAATCTTCATTATGTCGTCGAATCTTGAATGAATACAAAAATAAGAAATGCAAAGTTTTCGAATATGACACTTCTATTAGTTGGATTGATGACCACTCAATAAATTCTTATAAAACTTCTCGTAAACATGTCTTGAGTCAAGTTCGAGATTACATTTTGAACTTGTCCAAAGAAGCAAATCATCATTTGATCATCCTCGATGACACATTTCACTACTCTAGCATGCGCTATGAAGTATATTCACTTGCGCGAGAGATGAAATCTTCTTTTGGAATAATTCATTTCACTATTAATCTTGATCAATGTCTGAAAAATAATGCAACTAGATATCCATATATCCCTCCTTCAACAATTGAAAGAATATGTATTCAGTTTGAAGAACCCTCTACTAGTAAAAGAGAGTGGGAATCCTGGATTTTTCAAATTGAATCACCAGAAACCCTGTAAGATAATGATAATTAATTAGGATCTCTAGAGAATTTGATGCCCTTCTTAATTACATAGAGCAGGTTTCCAGAGACCCACTAAGTCCAAAAGAGGAAAAGATTCAAGACAACAGGGTTGAAATTTTCTCCCCAAAGAACTACTGTGATCAGATTCTAAGAAGACTAATCAATGACTTTATTTCAGACAAAAAGTCTCTCTTGTCTCAGGAATTGATAAAAAAAGTTGTTGATTCCAAGAAAATCATAAGCTCTTCATTGGATGTAAATTCAGAGTGTGATTTGTATGAATTGAAAAATCTTGTGTGTATGAAATTCGAGACATTGCTCGATACATTTCTATTACGATCAGACAATAAATCAGAATAGTTTATCAAGTTGAATCTTTATTAGTTTTTTAAATTGTATGTTTTTTGAGAAAAAATGCGATTAATAATACAAAATAAACTTTCAGGTTGGATTGCATTCAAGGCTTAGGAAGTTTCTACTCTGGTTTGTTTCAAGTGTTGTGGCCGCATGTGGAAGTTTGAATGATTCTGGTGATGGTTATTCTGATGGTGATGATTACCACCCCCATTAACATAGTTTTCCCCAAAGTCGTTCCGACGATAATTCCTTCCCCCGCCATTATTACTGTTATTACCTCTGTTCATATTGTGAGAATTCATAGGATAACGTGACTGTTTGTAGCCATGCCCATTGTCCATATTGTTAAAATTTGTTCGGTGTTGATGTTGGTCATTGTAAGAATCCATTTTTAGCGAATGGCTACGACTGGAATCGTGATTTGAATTTGGCAGTTTAAACTGAGACATTTCCTCACTCTTACCATTTTTCATAATATTGGCGTGATCTCCAACAAGGCTTTTACGGATCGGTTTTTGCAAAAGACTATCATCATTTTCATTAGTTTTATCAAGGAATGTACTAACAGGAAGAAATTCAGACTTGTATACTGGAACTTCTTTTTCTTCCTTTTTGAGCTTAGAGTCGTGGAGAAAATTGAACGAGGCATTTCCTGTTACCGAGGCAACAGGGTTGAGCATGTTATTTTCCTTGTTGTTCTCAACTTCTGGTGTAGTACTCTCACAAGTTATACTCTCAGCAATGGACTCAGGCACTTGGATTGGAGATTGAAAGGCTTTTCCTTCAAGAGCAGCGATAACCCTTTCATCGTTCATTATGGAGTAGCAAAATTCGATAGCCTCCTTGTAACTCATTGGACCAAGTTTTGTGTTCTTCGGGAAGGTGATTTTTTCATTTGATTCACTGAGAAAAGAATAAATATGCCTTCTTAGTGTGCCTAGATTGGCTTGCTTAGCAAATGATTTGTGGCGATTCTCGTACTCCACTCGGTCAGGAGAATTGATAAAAATATTTTTCATGAAAGACAAGACTTGGTACTTCTCCTCTGAGGATTCAATAATAATTGCTTCCTTGACTAGAGGTTGATTAATTTTCTTGAGGAATGATTGAAGTAGAATGTAGTCGGTAATTCCATTGATGAGACTAGATTGTTGCCTATCAAAGATTTGCGATTCAACCTGCTTAAGAGATTTCTCTAGTTTCTTGGTAAAGTCCTGAGTGGTCTCAATGATTTCAGAAAATAGAGCAATGCTTGTGACAACGTCATCATACTTGGCTACAGCTCTTTTTTGGTCATCATTAAGAGTGAGACCTTTGGCAAGATTGGCCTTGTACTGATCAAGTTTAGCCTAATTTAGTACTAATAAAATGAATGTTTATTACTTTTCTTTTAGTAAGATTCCTTTGTTTTTTCTCGAGGGATTGATGGTATTCAACAATCAAGGCTTGCGGATCAGAGAGCATTTGTGAGGTTTTATGTTGATCAGGAAATGAAATGATAAGTGAGATGTGAAGCAAAATTTGTGCGCTAATTTTATTCAGCTAAACAGTTTTTACAGCGCCTGTACTACGTTTCGTTTTAGTTAAGAATCTTACTTAAAAGTCAAATTCAAACTGAATTACTCAGAGTAGTTTATTATAAATTATCGAACAAATTTTACTTAATAAAATCACTCATTTTGATTATTAAAAGATACATCTGCAATGTCTCTTGGTCACAATGTGTATCTTATTCAGAATATGGATCCTAAAGTTAGAGAAATACACTATATTGGATATACTACTGATCCAGAAAGAAGATTAAGACAGCACAATCATGGATGTGACAAGGGAGGTGCAAAGAAAACTTCAAACAGAGGAACTTGGAAAATGATTTGTTTCGTTCACGGCTTCCCCTGTGACATTTTAGGATTGAAAGTAAATCCTGGTTAATTGATAGAAAATAGTTTGAATGGGCCTGGCAGAATCCTTCTACTTCGCGTCACTTGAAACATTTATCTCTTGGTGCAAAACCATCTGTAAAACAGTCTCAAGAATTCAAGTTAAAATATCAACTAACAATTATGTTCAATCTACTCAACGTTCAACCATGGAAAAATTTATGGCTTGAGGTCCACTGGATTGACAGGGATAGTCAATGTGAATCCTGCCTAGAGTTGTCACCCAACATTCGTCTGACAGAACAAGGATTTTTTATTCCCAAACGTCATCCGATCACAGTTCAGACTTGTTATTATTGCCAGAATAAAAGTGAAGTAAATTTTGTTATTAAATTTTATCTAGAGTTTGTACGAATGTCCTAAATGTAAATCTTGTAGCTGGCACATTGAGTGTACAAAAGAAAGTATTCCATCGTGTCTACTTGTACCGGTCAAGTTTGAATGTCCATCTTGTCATGAAGACTTTTACTGGTCTCAAATGATTTACAACCGACTAATGAAAGGCAATAGTGAAGATGATTTTAAAGATTTCTATTCATGAAAAATATAATAATTATAATTTGAATATTTTCTTGAGTCCAATACTGTTTTGCTTTGGTTCCTCCGTGAATGCCTCCCTGTATTGATCTAGAGAATAAGTTGTGTAAGGACTCGGCTTGAGTTTCCCCTCAAGAAACCAATTGATCAATTTGGATCTCAAATCTTGTACCTCCTTAGAATCGTAGCCATATTTCATGAGGTAAAGTTGACACCAGAAACCTCGTACTTGAATGTTTTTAAATATAAGAGGACTGACAGGTAAAGGAGTCGGCTGCTTCGACATTGCCCCATAACTAACCATGCACCCATTCTTCTCCAGAGACTTAAGAATGGACACCGACGGCTTCCCCCCAACACAGTTCAATCCCAACTTGGCCATAGGGAGTTTTCTCTCTTTCAGTAATAAATCAAATTCTGTTTGAGTGTACACTTGAAAAGCTCCTGAGTCAAATAGAAACTTTTTCGTTTCCTCATTTGCCTCAAGACTGTCTCGATCTCTAAAGACGTTAATGGATCTGAGACCGATTATTTTACATATTTGTATGATGTAGATGCCGACAGCACTAGTTGAAGCATTTTGAACAACTAAGTCATCCTGGTTGAGCTTGACAAAATTTTCAAGCATCAGTAAAGCTGAAGCTGGGTTTGTAAAGGCTACAGAACCGGAGAATGGGTCCAACTCTTTGGGTATCTTGGCAAGATGCAATTCAGGACAAGTGACGTGAGAGCTCCAAGTTCCGATTTCTTGAAGAATCGTGGAAACACGATCACCAACTTTTAAATTACTAACATCGGGTCCGAGTTCAACAACCTCTCCTACACTTTCATTGCCAGCAACAGAAGGTAGGGTTGTCTTTATACCATACACTCCCTGGATCATATTAATAGCTGAATTGTGAATAGGCGATGCTAATTGCTTGATCAAAACTTCATTAGGAGTCAGTTTTCTGAATTTAGTCTCCTTAATTTGTAGTACGTCCAGAGGTTCTCCATTTTTTTCATAAACTAAGGATCGAATAACTGAAAATTTCCTCAAATTGGTGTATTCTTTTGACAATCTTTTCATAATTTCGCTAAATTTTAAACAATCTATGTGATTATTCGATATCAGAGGAATACTTTTGTTTAAACATTTACATGTGTGTAATTGAAATAACATGAAAAATTTTCTATATGGTTCATTTGTCTTCTATATCCATATCAGCCTTTGCGAAGAGCTAAAGCGTATTTTTGAAAGAAACA
The DNA here is from genome assembly GCA_012064415.1 of Gyrodactylus bullatarudis. Lineage (NCBI taxonomy): Eukaryota > Metazoa > Platyhelminthes > Monogenea > Gyrodactylidea > Gyrodactylidae > Gyrodactylus > Gyrodactylus bullatarudis. The sequence continues at coordinate 413,917 of SSNU01000119.1, read as the reverse complement.
CAAATACCTTTATTGCATCGAAAATCTACAAATCTCTAATCGAAGATCAATTATTGGAAAAGAAAGAGTTTGATTTGACAATTGTTGTCGAGAATTTTTCCAAAAAGCTCGAAAATGTAGTTGTCTTGAAGCAAGATTCTGTCAAAAGAGCAGCTAAAGCGGCAGAAGAAATCATTCAAAACTACAAGTGGAATAAAAATTTGAAATTAGAAGATGTTCATTACATTGACTCAATCACCATTGATCCGGACTATGAGGGATTGAAAATGACAGAATATTTTCCAATAAAAGTCTCTGTTAACGAGACTTTTGTCCATACACCAACAGATATTTTTCCTGGAAGTAATTTAAATATTTTCATTCTGTAGCTGAGAGTATTTTGAATCACATCAGATGGACAGACAAGCTTCTCGATATTTGGAAGTTTAACTTTTACGAGAGGAACATTGATAAATGGCAACATTTCTCCTCCAAACTAGGAATCTACCGTATGTATCCTGGAATGAGATGGCGAAATAAAAGTATAGACATGTACGATGTTCGTAGGAGACCCTGGTATGTTCAGGGGGCTTCATCACCAAAAGATGTCCTTATTCTAGTTGATACGTGAGTTGATCTTGTCATAATTGCAATATTTATATAGAAGTGGAAGTATGCTCGGAAAGTCAATAAACCTAGTCAAGAGGGCCGTAAAAAATTTTGTTGACACTCTTGGTGTCGATGATTACATTAGTATTGCGCAATTCCCAGGACATAACGCGTCAGATCCTTCTGGAAATCATATCTGGCCGCCGCACCTCATCTACAATGACCCAGAGTCGATGAAAAGTTGCTTCAACTCCTTTGTTCTGGCCACAAAACGAAATAAGAAGGTAGGCTTGTGGAAAATTTACCGTCAAAATAATGAAATCAAAATGATTTAATTTTCTCCCAGAGAATATTCATCCAGCTGGAGTCCATACACGTCAAGGGTATAGCCAATTTTACCGAAGCTATCGAGTTTGGTGTAAAACTATTCAACAAGGTGAGTATGTGCTGAAAAGTTTAAGCTAACTCTTGGGAAAAGTCATTTTGGCGCCAATCTGCCCTCCCTCTAATAGGGTCACTTTTCTTTGTCAATTTTGTGGATCTAAATTACAGATATCAAACCATAGATTTGGAAAAAAATTATTCCACAATGAAAAATTTATTTCCTTTTAGAATTGTAATTTAATCAGGGAAAAAGTTTTGGCCGAAAAATTGTTTTTTTTTCACTCATAGCTGAACATTACATCAAGATATTCACATTTTTTTTTCATCTTTAATCATCGATAATTCATCACGATGTAGTTTAAAAAATATAAACAAAAAAATTAGAAGAATAATCTCTAGACTTGATTAAAACAATGAGGTAGGAAGGAACTATACAATCAATCAAAACAATTTATGAGTGATATTCCAAATCTGATAAATAAATTTACATACATAAATTTACAGAAGGGGGAAAATGTGGATGCAATTTAATTATTTCCGATCAAGGTTATAAATATATTCTTATTTTCTCACACAAAGAGAAATTTTTCAAAAGATTTTCTGTGTGAAAAACAAGGAACGTCACCAAATGACAAGATGATGCCAACGGTCTCACAAATCATTAGGGTGAATGTACAAGCGAAAATTTCTTTGAATATGAAATAAATGAACGATTAATTACACCCAGTGTACATGATCCTAACACATACATGATTCAGAATGGAATTCTCTAAAAGTTACATTTGGGAATTTTCCTCTGATCAAGGAATCAAAGTTTAGAATTTTGAAAAAAATTATTATAAACTTAGTAAAAAGATGTCTAATATAGAGTACACGGATGTTTATCTCTCTATGAGGTGGAAAAATCGGTTAGATTAATCGAATTCAAGGTTATCCTGACAAATATCCAACTCTCAAGATACTCTCAATTTAGGGTAGATGCATCCTGTGTGACAGGATGCATGGATTCGCGTGTATCAATTTTGGAAAAGTCTTTCGTGCTCTCTCGATATTTGTTTGATGAAAAAAATCTTTTACTGACCAATTCTCTTTCACAAGTCTATGCATTTTCCTTGAATCTGATGCAATCGCATTTTCAATGATTAAAGAGAATCATTCATAGCGTGACTAGGTGACTTAATAATAATATTACACCTTGTTTTGCTTCTTGTAATTGACTGCTACACTCCTACAGATTCACATTTGGATAATATTTCTTGTATGTATTCTCAATGTGTAAAATAGACCATGGAACTCCTTGTGATTGTACAGTCTCTTGAAGATTCTAGTGAGAATAGGCGCTATCCAACCTGATAGACAATAAAGGAAATTTTGCATTCATTTCAAAACTGATAATTACAGTGGGCTGCAAAAAATCTTGTTCTTTGTTGGTCTACTTGTAAGTAAACGATCAAGATCAGGGGTTTGGATCATATGGTAAAATTGAAAAATAAATTATGAGATACAGTGTTAAATCTACAGATTTTCATTTTAATTGGATTGAAAATTTTGCTAAAAAAGTAAGTCGTGTAATATAAAACTACAAACTCTTGATTGATTCAACTCAAGAGTCCATATGTTGATTTGAGCTCTGATACCCAAGAGAACCAAGATATAAATAGAATTAAACGAGTATGATTAATGTTTTTGACACTAAAAAAAGACAACAACTGTATGTAGTATATAATAAATCAGATATTTTCTCCCTTTATACAGTTTCATTCGACAGTCCCAATGAGAAATACGCATTGCAATCCAATTATGATAATCCTAACTGATAGTGACGTCTACTATGATGAATCAGCAAGAAAGCTTTTGGATGAAAATAATCAGGTAACTACACAAGGCACATTGTTAACCAAATAAGACCTCTATCTCATCTCAAAGTTGGACTTGAATAGGTCTTAAGTAGACGAGAGTAGTATAAATTAGACCTCAGTAGATATCCCTTATCAATAGCATTTTAATAGCATACATACTATGTTTACATACTACTTGTAAGTAAACTTGAAAAGTTATTCGGTTTGGTAGAACAGACTATTTTGTCCCAAAATTCTGTTGGACCAATCAAAAACTCTCAGAGTTTATTACGAGATTGATTGGCTTAGCCCAGAAATAAAAGAAAAAAACAGCATTCGTAAGGAAACATCTTTGATGGTTAAGAACGCCAATTTCATCATTCTTATGAAAATTCTAGAAAGATATCAAAAATAGCATTTTGACTACCCTACTTATCAAGGCGCTAAATTTACTGTCATCAAATTATCACACTTCAAGTTAGTTTAGATGAAACAGGTATGAAATCGGACAGGATTTACTGAACGTCTAATCCTTGTACTCATTTAGTATTCTCTCTACTTTTACTAATGGCATGTGTATTCTCTCTTGTATTTCCTCTTTGGAAAATTGCTTTTACAAGAAATAATCCCTGTTATTGTACCAGCATATACTTTTGAATTTCCTGCATACTTTATCTAACACAGATTTATAAAACATCTATAAAAGGCACCTGTCAGTAAGAGAATTGGTAGAAAATCTTGTTAACTACAACTTATCAGGACTTATCTTACAAGCTGAGAGATGCTTTTGACTATCTGAATTCAAGAGATTGAGCATTTTATCTGATCTAGGGAAAGTATAATCAACACAATAAAAATTCGGTATTTACTCAATTTTCATTCACATTATAGTCCAACTTTATGGAAGTCTTAGAAGTGGAACGAATATGAAATTTAAATTCATTAAATAGTTATTTATATTTGTATTATGAAGTTGGTTGATATCTATGATTTTAACAAAAATCTCAATTAATTTTATTTCCAGAAATTATTTCTTCTAATGGTAAAAGTAGAGAACATGGTCTTGATGGAAAATTCAAGATTTTTGTGAAAATCATTGTTTCCTAACTTCATTCTGATAAGATTTTTATTAGGAGGCAATATCTGTCATTATTTATAATTTCTAGTCAAAATTATAATGCCTAATAAAATTCCGAAAATTTTTATTTTTACCAAAAATAGTTTTATATCGGTCAGACAAGAGAAACTTGCTGTTAGTTTGGGATTTCGAAAAAGAAACTCGACAAAGTAATGGAGTGTTTGTGTCTATTGATTTTTTTTTCGAAATTCTCATCTGAAAAATGTGTCATTTTAATACTGATAAATAATAATAGACAGTTTTTGGGAAAATGTATTTTCCCTATTTCAACGAAATGATAACATTTTTTTACTCCAAACTGAATGGATTTCCTCTATACAACAGAGATAACAACTTTTATTTAGCTTCCTAATTTTTGAATCGTAATTACACAGGATGGGCATCTTTAAATGGTAATTCAAGTCGGAATGAAAGCGTCAAATCGAGATGACAAGATTTGATTTGTCAAATATTCCTCTTCTGTCATTTTTATAAATGAAATAAGTAATAATTCTTGAATTCTCTTGGATTTCTAGGTATTACAAAGTTAAGTTCAAGTCGATTGTTTTAAATTAAAATCAAATACGATTATCAAAATAATAATATGAATCTAGATCACGAGGCCCTCTTTCACGACATGGAGAAAAATAATTAGAAAATAATCAGTTTTTAAGGAAACGACGGCAAATTTGAAATCTTGAAGTAGCGCCAAAATCCAATTTTTTTGAACTTTGAGTTAAAAGTTTTTGTTGATTTTAATGTGAGAGAGTGATCAAAAGTTGATTCTTAGGATCACAATTAGTCAAAGAAATTAAATATGCTGAATCTGGTTTTAAGAATCACCCCATAACCGTGACGAAATTGAATTTTGATTTTTTGATCATTTTCCCTGCTTGAAAGTCGATGAAATTCGTTATTTCAAGACGAATTTATCAACATTTTATGATGATCATCGATTTTTTTGTCTTATTGTGATCTTAAAACTCAATTTTTGATCACTTACTCATATTGAAATCAACAAAATTTTCAACTCAAAGTTCAAAAAATGGGAACTTGGCGCTACTTTAAGATTTCAAATTTGCCGTATTTCCCTTAAACATTGATTTTTTCTAATTTTTTTTCTCCGTATCGTGAAAGAGGGCCTCGTGATCTAGATTCCAAAAAATCTTGATCAAATTCGATTTCTTGATGAAAAAATTAAGAATTTTGTAAAAATCATAAATTCCCATCTTCATATCAACTAGCTTTTTATAATGTTAATTTCTTTGTATTTCTACAACTTTTTTCTCTTATATTAAGTTATTATAGCAAATGAGTTATAATTTAAAATCAATTCTAATGTGAATTGTAATACCATGGATTAACTTCAAAAACAAAAGACTAATTTTCTTTTATCTCTATAATGAGTAGGAATATAAACACAATGCCTAGCATGTGATTACTAATTGGAGATTTGCCAACAAAGAGTTACTCATTATTTTATAGAGTAGGATTAATTTATGGAAATCTCTAAAATCTCTTCCCGAGGGTCTCAAAAATCATAGTCAAAATATCAATAGTGCAGCACCTATACTTACAAAGGTCAACTAGAAATTAGCCCATGTCGCTGAATGTTACCATCCGTACCAAGTAAGACGTTCCTGTGGGATATATTACCTAAGCACCCAGATCGAACTATTTCTAGTTAATCTTTCTAAGTATAGGTGATGCATTATTCATTAGTTAGAAAATCTTAGGGGTATGCTAGAGCTTATAGAAGTAATCCGAGTTGAATTGAATGTTGGACGAGTGGAATGAGCATTGGAGGTCCCAGATTCAAATCCCAGGTTGTAGAATACTGACGAGTCTAAAATAAAGTATTACATGTTTTGTGACCTGATAAAAGTAAATAATAAAATCTACTTTAGGAATATTTACTTGTGAAATATCCCACTTATATCATCAGAGTGATATGAAAAGTTTTTCATTAATCTTGTGTTTTTAATTTCAGATACAATTGTTCACATTCACTTTTGGCGACGCAGAATTATCGGAGAGTGACGTGAAATATCTAAAGTGCAGCCTAAACTCACATCATAATCATATTCCGGCAATCGGGGCCACTTCCAACATAATTGAAGTGAGTAATGAACTCAGAAAATACTATCTGAGAAATGTCTATATCAATATTTTTATTAATTTTATTAGTTGTATCATTTCGATTTGCATTTCAATTATTTTAATCAATTTCAAAGTTTTAAAAATTATACAGAATATTGCCGAAATTCTTCGAATATAATGAAGCCTTTATTTCATCGGTTCTCATCAGACTCTTCTACGAAATTCTTAACAAAATTTTTGTCTAATTTAGATCTGCGAAATCACAAAAATTCAAAACATCGGAACAAAAAATTTGGTAGCAGTTTAGCGAAAAATTGGGCCTAGTACTCATATTGTGGGTAACCAATCAGATTCATTTGAATTTTTAAAAGTACGGGATCATGGTGTAGGGTCTATTCGAGCCTATTATTCAGTATAAAACTGCCTATATATCCACATTATACTTAGTCTATGGTTCGGTTAAGGTTCAGTCTACTCAATGGAGAATATTTATCTGATTTTTTTTCGCTGAACCTGAAACGAACTGCTACCAAAAATTTAATTATACACCGATTGACCAATCAAATTTGGAATCGAAAAGTAGTTTTTATAGCAAAAAATTGTGAATTCACTCAAGCCTTCAAGTGGGTCAAAATACGAAATCTCAAAAATCCTCATGTTTTAATATTTATTTTTGTTGGAATATTTTGCGTTTATTCGAAAAAAGGGGTTAGGTCAGGACAAGTCTCGGGGGTATTTAGTCAAGTAACATGAATTTTCATCGTTCTTCTTCAGTATTTGATTGTTTTTCAATTTTGGGATTTGAGTAAAAACAAAGAGATCTTTCAAACTCAAAAATTTGTCTATCTGCGTCTATTGAACTGGGCGGGAAACTTTAACATTGCTATCCAACTACATGGACACTAATGAGCTTTATTAGGACAATAAATGGATGTCCTATTTGAATGCATTGCTATATATGATGTGAGAGATTCTTCCAGGAAATGAGTTTTTCGATTTGTCCCAATGTTAGAGAGGAGTAAAATGAAATTGAAATATCCTCTCTTTCCTCTTTCTTTGTCTAGCCTTGGCTCTTTAAGATCAATTTATTCTCCATTGGAAAATACAATAACACGCATTAAGTACGACAGAAGCATTTAAAAGACTTGCAGTTACACATCTGAAAATCCCCTTAAAGTTGTAAATTTCTCAAAGCGTATCATAAATGGTAATAGACTTGAAAAATGTTACGATTTAAAAATTCATTAAAGTTGATAGTTTACAGACTTGGACGAAATTTTGCAAAATTACTCAGATCGCCCATTGTTATGATAAATTTAGTCTTCACCAAATTTCGATTCAAAATACCTTTTAGTATTTTGGTTAATAAGATGAACAAAAATGGGAAATTTTTCGAATTAAAAACGTTTTTTAAATATTGCATTATCATAATTTTAACTTGAATTCCCATTATATTTTACAAAAATGCTGCAATCCTATTTAAATTGTTTCTTTTTCAATTTTTAAATATGAAATATCTCTTATTTTTCATGAATAAATATAACAATTTTGATCGGTTAAAAAAAGTTTTTAATTTTCTCGAACCATTAGTAATATTTGTAGTTATAGAAGAAAAAGTTTTATTCACCAAATGTACATTTCTTTATGGTTCATCATAAATAATGATAAAAGTTTTAAATTCATTGAAAATAATATTTTACAAATTTTGAAAGAAGTATAGTAAAAGTTGAAAAATATAAGAATATAATGTGAGCTGAAAAAACACCAAAACTCTTCAATAAATGGCAACAGTGAAGAGAAAAGTGAAAAATTGAAGATTATAAGAGTAATTTTTCTGAACACACAGGTTTAGTTTAAAGTGATTGATGAAGAATTTCTCCTTCCCCCACAAATCTGTGCTGTCATCACCCGCAAATAGTATCGGTGAAAAACGGGGCATATTTTTTGATTTGAAATATGACCTAATATTATTATGTACTAAAAATAATATCTGTGCCTTTCAAAGTATAGATTCAAGTTCATCTTGAAGACTTTGGCGAGTTAAAAATATTCCTAAACCGCCCCCTCTGTCTCATCAAATCTAATGGTTAAACTTTGTAATGTAATCGTAATTGCAACAAATAGTAAGCAAAACTCTTGACAATTTCCCTAAAAGACTTTCTAGACTTTTGGTTGCTATAACATTGAATTTGTTGATTAATCTTGTTGAAAGACAAGATAATATATACCTTATCAAGACACTCTGGTGTACACAATAATACATAGTAATAAGTCAACACTCTAAATGCATTTCAGGAGGTCAGCCAGTTCACGAGTAGAAATCTTGATGGAGCCATTCTAATGTCATGGCACGATATCTACCTAGATTCATTGGTAGGTTCCCCTGATGGGAAACATTTGCATTGTTGAATAATTGTCAACTTTCCCTTTAGGGTGGAGGACTCATGACAACAGTAACAATGCCAGTTTACAACAAGAGTGTAAGTCTATTCATTCTGGAATCACATTTGGATCTTTTTATCACATTCCTTATCGAATTGTTACAGTCAGAATTTTTATTGGCCAAAAATAAGCTTACTTCTCTAAAGATAACCTAAACGAACCTGTCTTTTATCAGTTTAATTGGAAAAAGCTTTTATTTCTCTTTTCACAAACACTGAATAATGTTTAAATTATAAAAACAATTATTCAGGTTTGATTATTCAAGATTACTCAGTCTGATTTCACTGATCAAATTTTTGAATTCTAGGGGTATGGTTTCTCGATCAAAAGTTTGCTTCGTTGATTTGTGTGTGTGTGTGTGAATTTTCACAATATAAAAGGTTTATTATATTTTCTTGAAACTTATCACCTTTAAATTTTCATAACTTTTCAATAGATGAGACTATTCTCAGTTTCTTTAGAAACTAGAATTACTTCTTGAGAAAGTTACATGACCCACTGAGACCTGATTGGGTTAAGGATAGTGAATAATAATTATGCGTAAATACAAGAGGATCATCTTTCACAACATCAGTATCAGTGTGTGTTAGACCACTCAAAACTGTCATGTTTTTTTGAATAAAACTGAATACAATACTGTAGTAGTTCAGTCTGTGATATGGAACAAATTCAAGTTAAATTATAAATATATAATATACTTTATACAGTTCAATTTGATCAGCAGATGTATATATATATAGTTATTGTATGTGTAATTAATTACTTCCTATTTACATCATGTAATGAAAAACATTATGATCCAAAATTATTGGAGATTATCTTTTCAATACTATATCTATCCATATTATGATGATTATAAAATGTTCAAAATCTAAACTGGTGCTTTTCAACGCGTATTCAACTATTATTATTATTTATCAGTAGATTTAGAAATAAACTTCTTCTATGATTCGTGGGGTTGAGTTTCTTTCATTTAGTGTTGGTCTTTTTAACATCGATGACATGAAAACTCACCCTTGGTCTCTTTGTCATTCAGAAAAATTACTTCAAAACAAGAGGGGGCAAATGTTCTATAGATTAGTCGTAAGAGTTGCAGAGGAACAATAGACTGGTCTTGATTCAATAGGGGAAGCCAAGAAGATGGACAGTGACATGGCCAAATTCTGAATAATGAGTCAATGACCAATCTAATAAAATTAGAATATGAACTATATTCGTGATAAAAACATTGATTATAGGAGACAGTGAGAAGCAGTCTGAAAATTTATCAGCTGTATTCAAAAATTCAATCCATAGTCTCAAAACTATATATTTATACAATGTGAATAATATGATAATGATAGCGTAACTCCCCTCCATTATCTTCATAAGTATTCATAACAACTGGGGAACATGAAAAACTCAAGTAATGCGTAAGAAGAAAGATACAAGTGTATTTCCATTCTGTGAGGGAATTGTCTCTTGATGGTGTTAGGCAAACGTTCACATGTTAAGAAAAGAAAGAAAAACAAATATATATGATCATGATCGATAATTCATTGGAAAAACATTTAAGAGTCGTCATCTTTTTTTGGGCATGAAAAATACAACTAGTATAGAATTTTGGTCCACAGATTAAAATAACTCTTCTACAGTGTCTTCACAGATTTTGTGTGATTACTAGGGCCTCAAAAATATGACCTAATAAATGGATTCCTTTAATGGATTCTCTTACGCCAAAGTTTTCCTTCAATAGTATCGGTGAAAAACGGGGCATACTTTAAGAGTTTTTGATTTGAAATATGGCCTAATATTATTATGTACTAAAAATAACTTTATTGTAAAAATCTTGTTCTGTGTACACATTGATGGTTTTAGTCATCAGAGTATACAATGAGGGAAGTTTCCTCATTGATTATAAAAAATCCACTCGTACTCAAAATTAAAAAGAATGAAAAAATACAAAGTAAAGAGTTTGCAAAGGCATTTTTCTTAGTATTCTGAATAGGTCGTGTGAATTTATTTATCTGTTTTGTTGAAACCCCATCTAAATTGTATATTCTAAAGTCTTTTGACTTTATAAGTAGCTTTTAGAGAGAATTTCTTTGTTGTAATTTCATTATATAAAGGTAAAGATGAACAAGAATGATTCCTATTGACCAAGAGAATAATCCTAACTGAAGCTTCGCAATAGACAAAATATGAGGAATTAAAAATAAGAATATACTAAATGTAAACTTTATCTTTATGCATAAGTTAGCTATTATAAACATAATTAATTTAATCGATTTTCAGATTTTTCCTTTCTATACATCTGAAAATGAGAGTTATTACAGCTATTCTAGATGAATTTGAATCTCATTTTTTCATCAAGGTGTCAAAAGATTTTTTGGTAACTGGTTCAAAATTGAACTAAACTAGGATGATCCCGAGATCATTTCAAAATTACGGGTTTTTTTCAAAAAAAATGAAAAAGAGTAAATATTTTCTTTGTCTAATGTTGATCCAGAAAAATAACGTTTTGAAATAAACAAAAATTTTCAACTCAAAGTTTAAAAAATTTAAGAAATCTTGCCATCTCGAATTTTGAAATGTCTCTAAAATTTTCCAAAAAAAACTTTTTTTCAAATTTTTTTTTCTCAAATCAGTAAAAGTGTACATCTTGAATCAGTTACCGAAAAATCTTTCAAAAATTTCGATACCTTGATGAAAAAATGAGATTTTTGTAAAAATCATGAATTCCCAAATTCATCGTGAATAGCTTTATAATTTAGCAGAAAGCCAGATGACCCAAATTTTGACCACTAAAGTTCATCTCAAATGTAGTTTTATTTGACCATTTTACTGGGATAAAATTGAAAGAAATCTCTTGTTCTACTCTTCTTTGTAATATATTGATGTTATAGCCATGTTTGAGGGGAAAAATATGAATGGAAGCCTCTCTTTGATCCTTGGAGATCTATCAAGTCATAGAAACTCAATCATTCTTCTCTACAATAAAAGTCTATCTTCATGCTCACGTTTTTCGCTTTTTTTCAATCTGAAATATTCCTGATTGAAAAGCTATTGTTGAACTCCATTGAGAATATCGTTTTTGGTTACTAAACTCATGAGGAGAAAACGAGCGTATATATTTTAGTGATGAGTAGGGTCCGCAACAAAATAGCAAAATTTAGAGAAAAAAATAGCAATTTTTATTTAAAATTAGCACTTTAAATTAATAAAAATAGCAATAAATAGCAATGTTAATAAAATAAGATTTATTAAATTGTTTTACTTTAAATGGAAAATTTTTCTTCAGTATTCGCATAAAAAATTAAGTATTTCTTATAAATTTCTTCTTTGAAAGGTTTATTCTTGGTAAAAAAATACATTTCATTTGAGAGAAAGATCTTTCTACTTGCGTGGAAGTTGGATTGGTACTCATCAATAAATTATAAATTTTAGGGCTGAAACTTTTGTTATCCATTTTGATGATTTTTTCAGCATCATTTTCCATTAACCTCTTATTGATATAGTTTTTAAATTCACATGGATCATTCTCTGGATTAAAGTCGTTCAACAAATTAATAGCTTCTTTAAGACTTGTTTTTGGGCTTTCAAGTATCTTGATTAATTTTTTGATGGAATCAGGATCAAGTTTTCAATAAGGGTTTCTTCACGTAAAATTTCTTTCACATTTTTCATCAAAATTCCATCTTCTTTCTCTTCTTCAAAAATTTTCCTAACATCAGGTAGTTTCTCATAATAGTATTCAACAGCTTCGAGCCAAGTTCCCCATCTTGTAACGATTGGAGCTGGAGGGAAACCAATTTCGTAAAACTTATCTCTTCTTGAAAGATTTTTTATTGTTGCTGCTTTCACAGAAGATATTAATCTATCGACAATAACATTTGATTCTTTGATAATCATGGCGCAGTTATGTAACAAGTGAGCGAAACAAGTTACGTGAAATAAATTGATATAGGTATCTTTGAGACTAATTTTGGCTTTCATCATATAAGAAGCCGCATCAGATAGCAGTAAATAAAAATTTTCTGGCTTGACACTGAATTCATACAGTATATTCGAGATTTGATTGCATATGAACTCATAGTTGAGTTTATCTTTGACTTCGATAACTTCACAAACATAAGTTTTGGTTGGATCTTCTAAATTTCCTATTAGGACAGCAAACGTAGGTCTTCCGTTAATTCTACTCTCCTCGACGATAAGAAAAATAGGTTTATCTATTAAAATACTTTTGATTTTCAATAATTCCTCATTATAAAATTCATTGAGATGGGATCTTCCAGTAGCACTTGAAATCTGTTGATGACCAAGCTTAGTAAACATTTCCTTTATGGCAGGGTGATCTAATTTGTTTAGTGGAATTCCTGATTTCAAAAATCCTCTGGCAATAATTTGAGAGTCATTATTCTTAGTGAAATTCAATTTATTGTTTTTGGCTGTACGTTCTGCTGATAGTTGATGCTTTGTGCTCGACAAATGCTTTGTCAGATTATCCTTTTTATTTGCTTTGAATGAGGAATCACATATTATACAATATAAGTAATCTTCCTGACTTGTATCAATTGTGAAAATGTTTTGAAAATTTGAGAGAACATTTTTAATGCTACCAGGTATCACCATGTTTCAAGTTGAATTAAAAACTGATAATGAAGACAAAACACATAAAATATCAATTCAACAATTAATCAATTTAACCAATCAGAAACTTTTGATGATAATAGTGAGGATGAAAAAAGTATTATTAGCTGTTTATCTTATCTTTCTTTGAAACTGAGGGGCTTGAGAATTAGCAAAAAATAGCATATCAACTAAAAAAACATAGCACTTGGCAAAAAATAGCAAAATTATCTTTTGAACTAAACATTTTGAGGAAGTCTAACATGAATTTTTATGCGTTTCAGAAAATTCTGAACAAAATATCAAAAATAGTAAAATTAGCATTTCTGCGGACCCTAGTGATGAGGTATATATTTCACAGACTCTACTCCAATTAAAAGTTTGATAGGAGTCTGAGCATCAAAATGAGCCAAAGGAAGGTGTCAAATTAATTATTTAAATGCGAAAAGATCCCGAGAAATAAAGCTAATTGATATGATTTTGGGGATCTATGATTTTTACGAAAAACTTTCATCAAAAACTCGAATTTGTAAAAGATTTTTTGGAATCCTACCCATGATGCCCACTTTTACAATTTGAAGAAAAAAAATCCATATCAAATATGCTTAATCTGTTCTAATGCATAACCTTATTATCGTTTGGGAGATGAATCTCGATTTTTTGATCATTTTCCCTACTTGAATAAATCGAAATCCCTCGAAAATGGTTGATCTTTTGAAAGTTTATCAGCGATTTTCGGCTTTCTTGTCTAATTCTTATCCTAAATCTTTTGATCAAAGTCCCACTTTCAAATTAATGAAAATTTTGAGTTCAAAGTTCGAAAAAATGGGATTTTGGCGGCAAATCAAAATTTGAAAAAGGCCCATATTTTTCATGAATAATTTTTTTATAGAAAATTTTTCTTCAAATCGTAAAATTGGGCAACATGAGTAGGACTCCAAAAAATATTTAACCAATTCGAGTTTTCTTATAAAGTTTATCACTAAAATCAGTTTAGAAATCAACAATCAAATTCATAAATGAGGGTATCAAATTTTAGTAATAGGAAGAAGTTAATCATGTGAAACTGCCTAAAGGTGTTTGTAAAAAGATCAATTCACATACGAATAATAAATGATTTTCTTCTAGGATTCTAATCTCGAATACCTCGGGTTGATCGGTACAGATATGACAGTCGAGGAAATGTTCTCTCTTCACCCCATGAAGGAATTCGGACATACTGGCTATACGTTCTGTATAAATACAAATGGTTACATCATCTACCATCCTTATCTGAAGGCCCAGGTGAGAATTTCTAATAACTTCTTAGCTAATCGAATTTAGACAAAAAGAATTAAACTTGCTTGAAAACTTCTTTTACTCTGTTCTCATCTGTTTTCCTATTTGTAATTTTTTTTCTTCAACTGGCACAGTTTTTGCTGTTGAAATCAAGAAATTTTTTTTTCACTCTAGTTCTATTAATGATATAAAATTTTGCTAGTTTGGCTGGATGCCAGATCCTCCGTACGTTGACATGACAGACATTGAATTCAACGAGTCCAAGGTCAAGAGCCTTATCCGCAAAGAAGTTATCCAAGGGAAGGACATCTTCAGACAGGTTGATGACTACATCAAAGAGTTTGATGGGGTGAATCATTTTATTCCTGATAAACCAACCTTTAAGTTTTTATTGCTTGAGAACAAAATCTAGCCTTCCTTATGAGTCTAGGAACAAAAAATATAAAATCTCTGTTTTATAAGCAGTTTTTGTACAGGTATTCAATTGAATTTGAGAATGGGTATCGGAATTAACCCATCAATCAATTCATCTATGGAATTGGTAATTAAAGGAAAATTCCTTTTAGAGTACTTCATTGTCTAGTATTGTATTATTGGTCTGTACTCAAAATCAAAATCGGCTCAATTATCATGTCATACTCTAAATTTAATTGTGGAAATGATAACCCAGACAGGTTCCAAACCAAAGAAACCCGAGTGAATGGTTTCCGATAAGGCAAATGAAATTTTTAGTCTTGATTTTTTAAAGGATTGTAAGGATTAAAGTGAAGATAATTGATATGAGCTTGATGATAAGACTACTATTTTGAAAATAAAACTTGAGAAATCCATCTAATAGCCAAGATATTTCGGATTTTAGTGATTGCGTACTAAAAATTCATTGTAAATTGAGCGGCGATTTGAAAAAAATTCTGGATTCTTAAAACTGAATGAGATAATGATTAATAAAGCATTTTCGACATATGCTTCAATACTAAATAACGCTTAGAAATCAATCAAATATTTTAGATCTGTCATTGAAAAACTACCTAATTTGGCCAGATAGGATTTTTCTTAATCATGAAATTCAAAAAATAAATTAAACCTACTAGCTAAGTGTGGTCACTGGTTAATGTCTAAAAACAATGTAATTTCTACTTTGTGCTTATTCAAAAAATAAATTTTCTTGTATAAGTAGTAAATTCTCATCTTCATTTCAAGTCTGGCTTTATAATTTTTATTTAAATGAAACAAGGGCAAACTTGTTAATCTCTAATTTTCCTTTTGTTATTCTTGGAATGAACCATGTGTTAACAGTAGTCAGTGAATAGTGTATCTAATTTCCAGCGAAAATTGAGTAATTTGATCAATTTTAAATTACCAATCTAATTCAGTTTAATTCAGTTTACTTTGGGAAAATTCTCCCCTCTCTAATTGAATTCTAATTGAATAAGATGGTTAGCCTAGAATAAAAATACCGTAAGTCAATTGTGAAAATATAGACTCTATTAGGAATAATTAATAAAGGCTTTAGAAATCGGTATCCAGATCAAAATAGGGCGTAATCGGCCATAATTATTACGAAATGAGAATGAAAATTTTATAAATTATTGATTCAGCAGTAATTACAGTTTCCTTTTGTCCTGATCTATAGACCCAAAGGAAAGCTTCCTAATTGCAAGGTACTTGAATTAACTATAGTTAATAGGACTATATTTTTTGTAAAAAATACAAGAAGATGCCAGTTATTTCACAAATAAGGCCTTTATTTCGGTCATAATCATCAGTGTGATACATGCCATATGAATACGGTTGTGGTGTCTTTCAAATATGGTCAATCCCTGTTTATTACATACAGAATTTGAGTGGTTAAAGTTTTTTGAAAATTATACTGGTTAATTAATAGTTTGTGATAAAAAGCAGACACATGTGGTCTACAAGTTTAAATGCCTATATGAGGCGGTATTCACTGGACAAACCACAAGAAGATTGGAGGACAGGATAGTTGAACACCTCCATAAGGGACAAACAGCAATAAGAGAACACTTTAAAAAATGTAAAGCAAATTTTTCCCCGAAAAACTTTGAAATCTTACAAATCTCACTCTAACAATGCTAACATGTTGAAAAGAGTTTAAGCAAATCTAATAAATTTGTAAAAACCTAATCTTTGTTAAAATTTATTTTCGCTAAACCGTATTTATATGGCATGTATCACAATGATGAGTATGCACGAAATAAAGGCCTTATTTGTGAAATAACTGGCATTTTCTTATATTTTTTACAAAAACATGACCACGTTGGCTCAGCTCAAAACTGATGTTCTCAAGCATCTTACAAATAAATATTTTTTGTAAAATAATTACATCATGTTGAGAAAGTTGAGAAGGAAACATGTCAATAGGAATAACTTTAATTTTCTTTTCATGCCACTTAACTAAATGAATGGAAATAAAAACCACTTGTATCATGACACTACCACTCTATACAGATGCATACTTTCAAGAAATCAATGAATTATTTCTGCAAGAAAATTAACAATACTGTATTTGGGTGAGTTTTACCACTTCAAATGTCATCTCCCCTTTTGACATACAATTTAATAATTTTTGCAAAAATATCTGATAAAAATTCATTTGTCTATTTTAACTAATCCATTAATTTTCTCTAAACAAAATGGACAGCCTCTGTGGAGCCTCGCCAATTGAAAAGAAACATTATCTTGATATAAATCCTCTCAGGCCAATTGTGATAAGGGGAGATCGTTTTGAAGGATATTATATCAATAAAAGTTTGTTAAACATGTATTAAAATATATAAATGCTTAGAGTAACTGATTGATGGAACAAACTGTATGACTTTATTTCAAATATTGAAGAATCCATTTTAGCTAATCTAAGAAGAAAATCAAAGCATAGAATATTTTGTGCTGATGTTAAGATGTCTATTAACCTGAGAATGCTTCTTCAAAGGGTTACCTTTTTTATATAGCTAGATTGACATTCCTTCAGGAAAATGTACAAATCATCATATCAGAGCCATTATTCATTCGTTATTGTCCGAGGTACAAAATTTTCAAAGAGGTCCAAGAGAAATACCACAAGACCTTTGTGGTGACTGATCCCTTACAACAAGTAAATGATTTCTCATTAGGTGCTGAGGACTCATCAGCAATAAACAAGACATTTGACAAAAAGGACTTTTACAATCTCTTAGATATTTTGATCAAGGATGAAGATGGTTGTAAGTGTAGTGTACCTTTTATCGTGTCATGAATGATATTTACATGGCTTCCTCTAATTGGCTAGAATTTTTACAACTCGATTCTTATTGGTCGATTAATTTTTTGAGGTAATTAATTTTACAGGTACAAACGATGTGGAAAAGCTATTCCTTACAGATCTCCTGTTCATTGAGAGATATTATCAAAACTTTGTTGTATATAATACAGATACAATTAGATCAATAACCCTGACCTTGGTCTCAGGTATCAGCATAATCCTTAATACAAGAGCCATGTACAAAATTGAAGAAGCTTACATCACTGAACAGAGTTCCCTTAGGACTTCTACAATTCTCCAGAGGACACTGTTACAAGATGATTATCTCATGTGGACAGAGTTCAAGACTGGTGTACTCGAAGCAAAAAAGATTCACGATGCAAAGGAGCAACTCTCCAAGGCAGAAAAGATTGAAATCAACGTCCAGAAACGTATTAAAAGAAATAACTCAATTCCCATAACAATTTTCAAATCATTCGGTCCTGAATCGTCCATCAAGGTTGGTGTGTTTGGTATTACATTCCATGAGGAGTATTTCGCCAACTACCTTAGATCACTAGACGAATGTAAAATTAATACAAAGATTTGTTATCTTTTGGACGACGGTGGATTCATTCTTGCTGTACACGATAAGAAAGAATATCCAACAGTGAGTGTATTACTATTAGTAATTTACTAATCGATAAAGTATTTTGATTGGATGAAATTTCCTTTGATTTGATTGGCTCCCGTTATCCATTATTCAATCTCAACGAAGCCAATGAAGATGAGCTGAAAGAACCTGAATTTAATTAATCTCTTCTCTTCTCTCCCTATATAGCTGGGCTTATTCCTCGGCTACATTGACAAAGAGTTGATGACTTCATTAATTAAACATGAAATCTACAATAGGTGAGTATGACGATGTATCCAACTCTGAATTTCCATCTTTTATTTATTAAATTTCATTCTGTTAACAGAAACACACTGAGTAGGAAGGGGTGGGGTCTATTTCAACTTTTGTTTATTTTTCAAATTTGAAACTTGATTAATCTTGTCCTCTATCTTCTGTTTTTTCATTTGAATTTTACAAATTTCATTGTGAAAGTAAAGTTGTAATTTATAATTAATTTGAGCTTAATAGAGTAGCAGTAAACTGTATAAAAGTTTAGCGTCATTTATACACTAAATAAAGCATGAGAATAACACCTTTGTTATTTATAGCTTGGCCGACTGCACTGGTGCATAATACAGTAGAGTTGATAAAGATTTCTGCCTTTTGATCTAATGGGGAGTAAGAATAAAGAGAATTATAATTCTTATTAATTACTTTTCAGTGAGAAATACACGAAAAAAGATTTTTATTGGTGGGAAAATGGATTCTTTCTCACTATAAATCTATAGTGAGATATGATGGATTCATGAAATCTTGATATTATTTTGCCAAAACTTCTACTTTCGAGAGTTTTCAGTAGATTCCGAATATATAGTGGTTTTAATCTAGGAAAAAACAGCTCATCTTATTACTTTTTAATTGTACACTCGTAAAAATTCTACAATAGATTTTTCAAGTTATTCAGTAGAAACTGAAAATCCGACTTGCAAGGCTTTACCTTTTAATACAGAAGAACGTGATCCTTAGATCTTCTGTAGTTTCTTAGCTACTATGAAATCAATGTTGAAAATTTAGCAATTTTTTTCAAAACCTATCAACTTCTATTCAATGTTGTGCACATTTCAGATCGTTGAAGTAAATTAATCTGTAATTGGGATGAAAGCAAAAATATATTTTGGAAAATTATGCCCCCGTGTAAAATATTTTTTTTTAACACCTAAAATTTACCGAATAACTAACTTGTAGAATATTTTATGATGGACATGTTTGAAATAAGCTTATCAATGAGTATAAAAATATGAATTTCTGATTTGTAAGACTGCGTCGATAATTGGAAGTGTGGTTTATTCATAGAAGAGAGGCCTACCAAAAAGAAAGACATATCAGCCTCTCATACTACTATATGATAAGTTAGGGCGGTTAAAATGCTATTTTTAACATGAGCGATGAAATCTGATTACAATGGTGTAAAGCATATAATTGTATCTGTTTTGGTTTATGAAATAATTTTTCTATGAATTAAACTTGACCTAATATTAAAATCTGGAACTTAATGTGCTTCCGTCTATAGGAACAAAGAAAATTTTTGATTTAACTTGAATATCATTGGATAATTAATTTTAAACCAATCAGAGTAAATCATTGATTTTAATATCTATTTTATTGATCTTTGGTTTCAGAATCCTAGCTTCAACAAGACATATTCCATAGTACATAGAGAAATAGAGTTAAGTGACTTTTTAAAGTGTCATTCTTTGTGAAATTATTGCCATCTTCTGACCGCCTTATCATTGATAACACCAAGAAATTTACTTTTTACTTGATTCAAGGTTTACTTTTATTTCCATAGGATGGAATAAACTCATTAAGTGGCTCATTAAGATTCATAATTTTCCCAAGAATACAGTGTAGATGATTCTCTTGCCTAGCAAAGTAGAGTTGTCTACGTAGTCTTTGATGAATCTGAGATTATTTTCAAATCTTCTTTCCTCTGTGTGTGTATGTGTTCACATATTCTGAGGCTGAAAAAATAGAGGAGATGAGATTTTTAAGTCTATACGAGCGTGTGAGTTGGGTAAAGAGGTAGGGAGATTAAGGGTAAGAGAGGGAATGGTCCCATTTATATAAATTATATAACTCCCTTTTATTATTATTACTTTCCCTCACTCCGTCTCTTTCCATTATAAATACTGTATATATCCCACTATATAGCCCTCTCTTTTTATACATATCAATACAGATTATTATCTATTACCAACTTTCTTTCCTTGGATTTACCAAAGTATTATCCCCATTTCTTTCGTTCTTTTCGACAAATTAGAATGACTAATAAAAAAGTATTATATTTCGCATTGGCTAAAAATGTGGTCTTTTTGGCTTTTCCCCAGAGTGTCCAAGGTTTTTATTTATCATGAAAATTCCATCCAGAACTTGAATATGAAGAAAATTTTTTCCAAAATCAAGGCCCACTTTCATCAGTTGAAGAAGAGTGCTATAGATTTTTCTTAAAACCAAAAATAACATTAAAATAAGTATCTAGAACAAAAAATATAAACCTATAAAACTATACTCTAAAATGTATTATATTGGCAGTTTCAATATAATTTTTAATTGAGGCCCAAATTGTTGGGCATTACATTTTATAACCTGATAAAAATAAATAATAAACAAAAAGTGAAATCTGTTGGTTTCATCTCTTCGTATTGTCGAGGAGGATTCTGAATGAATTTCATTTTTAATCTATAGTGTTGAAGAGTTCGATTATCAAGCAACGTGCAAGACCAAAATGGAAGCCAATGTGGCCAAGTCTCTCGAGGTAAATTACTTCATCAGTTTTTGCTAGGCTATCCTTCTTCAATTGCAATTGAGCTAATAACCTTATTCTTTCGTTTGTTAAGTCATACTCAGTCCATGGATTCATCAAGAAGTTCATCTTCAATTCCGGGCATATCACCTTGAAGTGAGTTGGTAAATAATCAAATTTTAATTAAATTCTAACAAATCCCCCTTCTTCCATTCCTCCCACCAAATCATCGTCTAGGCTCGTATCAATTCTCCTAACAACTATGACTAGTAATTACGGTGAGTAGTAGTTGTTGTGAATGAATCTTATACATCTTTGTTTCTGTTTTAATTTAATTACAAGATAGCAGAGATTATTTGTCTTCTTCTTTTCCCATGAAATTTCACTCAAAAAATAAGATTCTTGCTTTGAGACTTTGCGAGCGTCTTAAACTTATAGAGTATTTTATTGAAGGTGTCTCAGGACAGGAGGCTACAGCAATAGCTGAAAAGAACTCCACTTCTTGTGAGAGAATCGGAAAAAGGTTCTTCTTCAAGGACCCCGATGAAGAGATGAACGGTGAATTTATCGACTGTAGCAATCGTCTGAGAAGATGGACCATTCGACTCCTTGAGAGGAGTCTGAATGGAAAAATTTTAATTGCAGATCAAATGAGGTCAGATTGCGAGAAGGTCAACGAAGACTGGATGGTTCGTGACCCAATCAAGGTGTCGGCCTGGGAAGGTGATATTTGTGATGCAAAGCACCAGAATCTATATCGTAAAAGGCCTGATGTCTGTTATGGAAACAGTGTCAGGATGAACAATTCCAAGCCTGGTGAATGCTCCACAACTATAAAACATGGACCTTATGTGATACTAATAATTGTTACTATTCTCTTGAGTAGGATGATATGATTTTTTCAAATTTTAAACGTATTTTTTGATGGATTCTGTACATTTTTTTCTAGTCATGTAATATAATGAAATTAAAATTATTTCAGTATTTTTCAACATTTCGATAGAATTTCCATCATGTTCTGAATGTGCTTCAATCGTGTTTAAAATCCTAAATTTTCATAGTTGAGGATTATAAGAAAAGTTCTTTTGAGCGCATAAGTTTGGTTTATGAAGAATTTCTCCTTCACCCAAACGTAATCACTTGGGTTTTTGTATAATATCGAAAAAATTTGAAATTGTTACAGGTCTTTCTACTTACAAATCTTACGGGTGTTTAGCAATATTTTGGTTTCTTGAAAATGCTCATTCCAATTCTATTGTCTTATGGAATACGATATTGAAATGAAAGAAGTCAATCCATTGTTGATAGTTAGGCATTTTTTGTGAGGGAAACCTTCTATAATTGTATACGTGACATTTGGCTTTTATTTATTGTAGAACGGAAATACAGCTTAGAGACTTGCAAATTTCTTGCCTAGTAAGAAAGAAATTATACAAATTCTCTATTCCCTTTACATTGTATTAAAGGGTAGTTAAATTGCTTCCTGGATGAGGTGTAACCTTGAGAATGTCTTAAAAAACCTATTTATTTCTTTATTGTTTGAAACACTTCTTTAATTCACTTCTTTCCTTTCACTCTTGAGATAAAAAGTTGATCAGTTAAAAGTTCTTGTGTGGTCAGAATTGATGAATTGTTGCTTTATTACAGGGAATCCCACCTGTATCTTTTCTTGATGGATTGGGAATTGGAGCATTTTTATGAGATGACTGATGATAATTTGTTATTGTTTAATAATAATAGTCCATGTTTACCTGGTTATTTGACACTGTGCTAATTTATTTGATTTTTATGACTGTATCGCAATAAAAGCGAGAAAAATAGTTGGTACACTAACAGAAAAAAATCCCATTTTTGAAGGAAAATTCATCATGAACTAGGGGAGCGAATGAAAGAAGAATGATTTTATTAAATTGAAAATAATTAAAACGTTTTTATGAAAATCCAATGAGAAAATGATAAAACTTCAAATCGTTTAAGAATATCAGTATCTCATTGTTGAAGAGCCAAAAATAACCGTTTTCAACGAAAAAGTTACTTTCAAAAAACTGAATTAACCACAATCAGTGAAACACTTGGATATTGTTAAATATCCCCTGGTGGTTAACCTTGTAGGATATGATAAATGATCCAATTCCTAAATTCAATGAATGAATGAGTGAAAAAAACATCTGGTGTGAAAATCCTGCTGATTGACATACTTCTCTTGAATTAAATTTAGAATAATGGATGAATCTCATGATGATATAAATAATGAGTAGATGACATCAGATTCTCCCAAAAGGGACAGACATCCATCAGGAGATAAAAAACCCAGCACTGCATTTGAAATATGCTTAAATTCCAAGCCAATTGTGTAACAAGTCTCTAATGAATTAATCATCCATCCCTCAGTGTACGGATGTAGAGTAATTTCATTCTTTATCCATAGATCAGTTAACTGTAACACAAATATTCAATATACAATCAATAATCAGTCTATTATTCTGAAAAAAACCCTTTTACTTGAAGCAATTGTTATTACTAGAGTCTGAAAAAAGCATAAAAATTATTTTCCTAAAGACCATGCAAAATTATGATAGATCCCAAAAGAGAATAATTTTCAAAACTAACTAACCACTTTCAGCTTTTGATTTTCAACTTTTCTACAATTTATCTCACAGTATTATATTATTTTGACGTGAAAATCTTATTCAAAAAGATTAAAGCTTGTCCAATGATTCAAAATTTATCATTTCTCGTAGTAAAATTCATTGAAAAATGATGGCGCGAATTTGAAATTTTGACATCTTCAATTGCACATCCAAATAAAATGAAAAACTTAAGGTTCAATAGGAATTTTTTCTTCTTTTATTTTATATCAAATGAACGAATAGATTCGAAAAGTTAAAAATTTTGTGTAAGAGTTAAACGAAGGAATGTGAACATTTGCAATTTATTCATTATTCATACGCAATCTTTGCTGGTGTGATTACTTGGACCATTCATTCCTTTTTACGCAGTTCCCTTCTATCTGGCTGTAATTATAATTATCAAAGGCTATATACATTGTTATCTTACAATATATTTATATCTGTCTAAGGTAACTGGGAAAAAGATTAATGATGTGAAAAAGGCAAAAAATTCTGGAATTTTCCCTCATATTCCAAGAAATTATTTTACCAAAAAGTAAAGTTGGAGACACTGTTGATGGGGAGAGATACGTTCAACTATAGATAGAGGATTATTACAAAAGATAAAACATACCCACTTATATATACACAGATTCAAGATGGTTTTGACAAAAAACTCCAGTCACTCTAATGCATTGATAGTCTGGAATAATTTAAAACTTTCGGTCAATAGGGTGGGATGTTAGTTTTATTTTTTCAAACAATACACATGAATAGTACAAAATATTATAATCTTGCAGATAATTCTAACGGAAAAATCAAATATTTTTATGACTTTTAAACGATTAAAGTACAATTTTGAAAAGTTTTTTAAACTCAGTTTTGTTTGAACCAACTTGTTATTGCATTTCTGATTGGGTAGCTACTTTGAAATTTTAGATCTGTTTTCATTTGAGCTCTGCTTAAAAAAAGAAGCCCGTGCCTCTCTCTATGGATTAAATTAAAGAACAGTTGCCCCCCTCTTATTTCTCTCTAAGTTTACTTTGAATCGTGTTGGTCTTTTTATTATCGAGAACATGAAAACGCACCACAAGGGATTCGTTTTCATTTCATCGATGTTAAAAAGGCCTCTTTGTCATTCAGAAAAATTACTGCAAAACAAGGTGGGGCAAATGTTCTAATTAGCATCTCTATCTATCACTAATTATAATGTTTTTATTATAATAAATTATGATAATTATCATTATTATTAACATTTGATCAATGAATTTCTCTCATTTCCCGAAAAACCTTATTTTTGACTAGTTATTTGAATTCGCGCGCTTTGAAACAAATTTGGTAATTCGATAATCTAACATATTATATATATTCTACTCAATCTATTATTTTCTTCATAAACATGACTATACAAAATCAAAATATCTCTTGTAAATTGAAGTTTGTAAGCAAGTAAGGTACATTTTTGTTCGAAAGTAATAGAAGTGCAAAAAAGCTGAAAAATAACTTCAATTCAATCATACTTTTTTCCCGTGATTGATTGGATTCTAGCTATCAAAAAACCATCAGTTAATGATGGATAAAGATTATTTCTCCACACGAATAGAATCCCATTCTCACAATAGAGAATTTATTCCTTTATTCACTTCTCCGTTGTATAATCCGGCCTGATTTATTTTCAATTGAAATTCGATGACCATTCCACCCTTCTCTTGTAGTTTCTTTGGAGTAAAGAAACTTGTAGCCAGCCATGTGAGATAATAGAGAATATCATTAATCGTGGGAATCATTCAAGGTGAAAGATGATCTATCCTTGATAATAATACATAGTAATAATCGTATAATAAAACTTTTAGTTGCTTCAATTTTTTTCTACATGACTAATATACTATCTATTCGACCATGTAAAAAGCTAGCCAAGTCCAAGAGACGAGAAGAATTACAAAATCAGCTGGCCAGTAAAAGTTGTATTTAGATTCTAGACTTTAACTCTTTTACCAATTCTTTCAAGACTATAAATTCAGACTGCAAAATCCTATTTCTTTATAAGTCCTCTGATAATGATACCTTTTTTCTGTGAGATTAAGATGATTGAAGTGAAGAACCAACTGATATTAAATATGGTCATTGAGCCAGAATCTGCTGAACAAGAGTTACACAATTTTTGGGCATTTAGTACACTTCCCCCATCTCTTTCGTTGCGCTTTCCATGTGAGTCATTGTGGCGTGGTAGGATGATTCGAAACGTGATTTTGAAATTAATTCCCTCATAGTTCATAATATAAAATACAATCATGATGAAAATTTGCATACTGATGATACTAAAATCATCACCCTAAGATGACTAAAAAGCAAACTCCTCGTAGAAGTGACGTACAAATTTTTTCAACATTTCAATCTAGAAATAATTTAATTCTAAGGATTAATGTACCTAAAAATTAATAAACTTTAGATCAATTTTATCTTAGTTGTTGTAATTATTCACAAATTTGATGTACTTGGATTTCATTGGTTGACAGTGTATCGCCCTCCCATTGGTTCGAAATAAGCCTGATTTAGGTTTATAACCAAGGCGTAAGAGATGGTTGGAGAAGAATAGGAAAGAAAACGGTTCCCTCAGAAAAAACCAAGAAATGCACCATTTTAAATCTAGTTATATTTGAAATTCGGACACCCAAAACTGTTGAAGTGTTGAACTCGGATTTTGATCCAGACGAAATCGGATCTTCAACGTTTCCTATCTCTAGTCAGTATTGATGATTGAATTAATTAACTTGTTATTACCCATATTAAAAATTCAGAAAGACACAGACAAGACAGAAAATCCGAGAGATTGGTAAAATAAACTGGATCGTCATTTCTTTTCCTTACTCTTTCTCTATAATTACCATAGACTTGCTTGACTGAAAGGATAGAGACGTTTCGCTTTTCTAATTACAATTTGTATTCCTTCCTTCTTACACACATAAGAAGGGGCAATGTTTTTTATTTTTCTCGTTTATTTATTTTTGAGAGATACTTTTCTCTCTGTTTTGACTTTTCTTTTGAATTCTTGACTCAATTACAATTGCCTCGTTCTCTTATTCAATGTTTCCCTTGTGAAATTTCCTGTTGTGAAGTCAGCAATTCAAAGTAAAATTTACTTTGGATATTTAATTTTTATCAATTAGTAATCCTTCATTTATAAATAATTATGTGCCCACTGTGTGAATCAAAAAAATTCATTAAACTCACTCACTCACTAATGCTACTAAACTGTATTTAGGGTAAGAGAGAATTTTTATCTTTTCTAGTGTAATGCTTTCATTTGATAGAAAATACAAGAAGAAGAAAAAATTTCTATTGAACCTTGTGTCTTGAATGTTATATGCGTAAATTCAATTGAAGATGTCAAATTTTCAAATTCGCGCCACCATTTTTCAATGAGAAATGATAAAATTTTGATAAGCCATGGTTAAATCAGATTTTCACGTCAGTTTAACTTGGAAACGAATGAATATACACCAAAACGATATATATATTAGAAAAATGTTTACAAAATTTATCGTTGGGTCGAATGATCAAGCTTATATTGCCTCAAGATCTGAAAAAAACCATAAAAAAGTTAATAAAGCGAAACACCTGGAAGAGGTTATATCCCAAAATGAATCTGAATCTAGAGGGGGAGATGTAATGTTTGAAGAGGGATTGTGAATTTCAATGTAAAACCTGTGGAGTAGAGGTCCTTTCATTAAAATGTAGTAAATATCATTCTAATAATCTAGATTTGACAAGATTATTGACGTTCTAATATATATAAAACCCTAATTTATCTTTTTAATTCATCCTGAATCGCCTATTGGTTGAAGGCTGTGGTGTCTTATGATGGATCCTAATATTTTTATTTGGCACTCTTTAGTAGTAGGCTGAATGTCTAAAACCACTGTAATGCTAGCTCAAGCATGGGTGTAGAAAGTGGAATTGAATTATATTACTAATGTGTTATTTCAAACTTTTTTGTTTAGCTTTCTGTTAGCATTGAAAGGTTTATTTTTCAATCAGCCTCTTTACCTTGAGATATTTGATTTTTGATACTTTTATTTTCTCTCATCATAAAATAATCACACACTTTGCTTTCATCTCAATGATGATTTTCCCTTGCATGCAAAGACAAAAATAATTAAAAGTCTAAATGACACTTCTTACTCTTCCTATAGACAAATCATTATAGTTTATTTTAATGGCCAAGTGTTAAACGTGAAAGATCAACTTGAGCGAATCTCTTTCACCACTCTCTGCCTGATTTCTCTTTTGTTTGATGAGGATGATGACTGATCTCTTTGAAAAGAAACTGTAGCGTAACAGTCTGCATGGGCAATGCTATAATGCTACATTCTGTAATTTATGCCTTATTATTTGTAAAAGTAATTTTCAATCTGTTACTTCCTTCCCTTTCACTGGGAATCTGACATCTGGATAACTGCACAGACTACATTCTGAGGGATCTCACCATTTAAAGGGAACAAAAACTCTTTCAATTATCCAAATTCGAATGAATTTATGTCGCAATAAAAGTTTCCATAGATCCACTCTTATTGAGTTTTTCTATAAGAAGTAAAACATTCTGTCCAGGTTATTGGAATCTTTTATGTCTCTTAGTATTTTTTCATGAGACCAATTATTAGTAGGCTAAAAGAGCCGTCTTTTCTTTAATATTTAATTTCCATAATTAAAATTTATTTCAGATTAGAATTTAATTATTATTTTTTTTATTTTTTCATAACTACTATAAAGTAAACATAACATTGAAAATTTCTAATTTTGTAGATTTTTTTTTCGAATTCAATGCAGAGAAGTTAACAACCAGCGTGTATCTAATATGCTCCCGACTCTGGTTCGATTAGCGGCTACAGTATAAATTAGATACACACTGAATCTTATATCTAAGGCAAAATGTAGCTGATTTACTTCGATTTTAGACCTGAAATAAAAAAAATCCGAATATCTTTTGAGTCAACTCTTAATGCCGTATTTTTATAAAGATGCCGAAATTTAGTTTTTAGTCTTTATAAATAAAAAAATACAGTTCCCTCTGAAATCTTTTCAATCAGTCAGTTCAAGTAAAAGATGAAAGATGCTTTTGAAAAGTCAGACAGAGATTGAAAAAAATTATATATTAATTTCTTTCATCATAAAGCAAAAAAGGGGATGGATGTCTAAACTTTGAATCATAAATAATTACACTGGGACTTTTTTGATGAACAAAAATTAATTTTCACGTGCTCTGATAAATCAAAAAATATCGGCTTTTTATTCAAAATTTTCATCATGGTTTCAGCATTAGATTGATAGGAATACAAACATATTCGAACCTTTTACACCTTATCAGTTCTTACTATAGAGCTGTCGATCATAAGATATATAACAAGTTAAAATTGGTATTTTGAATTGGTTCTTAAACCAGTTATCTTCTAAACTATGAGAGATATCGAGAGGATATTGAAAAGTTTGTTTTCTAAGATTTCAGCAAATAGGTTTTCAAAAAATCCTTTCAATATTCAAAAAATCACCCTTATTCAAGTAACTTTGCTGAGCAACTATCTTTATGAATTATGCATACATTTTGTAGCTTAAAATAATTCCTTTTTAATGAGGGGTGATTGAATTATTTTAAGCTACATTCAGTTCAAATTATCGCTAACAAAAGTGTTTTGTTCCACTGGTGAAACAATGGGACACGAAGAGTTGAGAGGAATAAATTTCGACCCTTGAAATTGTTTGTTTGTTCTTAACGCTAGCTTTGTATTGATCCCAAATCGAGTAAAAAATGGCATTGAATTTTCTATGGCGAAAAATTGGCCATGATCGGTCTACGTTTCACCTTGAGACATTTCTGATGAGACACTTAGGGACTTGATGGGTCTAGAAACAGGGAATCTTCATATAAAAATCAAAAAATGTTCTCTACTTTCAAAACCGAAATAAGAAAAAAACCGAAAATACACAAGAATACACGCTCTAAAAGTGCATTTAAGCAATAAAAATGTTAAGTTGAACCCTGGTTATAGACTTTTTTTAGAGTTATTCCCTGAGACACCTGCAAGGGGAATTATTTTTGAAATACCTTACGCCATGTCTAATCATTGCATAAGGTTACACACAGAATTTCAATAAAAACAGAGTTGATTGTACTGAATTTTGTGGAACCTCATTTATAATAGTAGTAGTTAGATTTCCTGTAAACAAACTTTTAATTTCTGTTCCTCCCGATTTCAGTTTATATTTTTGTATCACCTAAATCATTTTTTATTCCGGCACAAAACTATATAATGGAGTGAACACTGTTAATCTATAAGAAATTTGATAAAGAAACTCGATGATATGAGAATATGAAACGAGCAATAGGCTGGGTATGTTTTATTCGCCTTGAACCTGGGAACACCTTGGACTTCTTAGCTGTAATATCTTCTCCGTTGTTCACTTAATTAATTGATTGGTACACACTTCTTGTATAAAATTCTTTTACAGTACTGACATCTTCCCATTTTACAACCTGACTGTGCTGTTAAGAACCATCTTGAGAGGTAGAATTGATTTTATAAATAGTTGTAGTTATTTCTGATTAGCCATTATTATTAATCAGTAGATGTAATCACAAAAGAAAGTAGAAAACTGTGATAAGTGGGATATATATATATATGTTTTGTGTGTATGATCACATAAGATTAAAGTACAATTTGATATCTCCCTAGTCTATTCTATACCTGATTAAAATAGTCTTGATCTGAAATCAATTAATCCCTAATCTTTTAGAGATAACTCAAAAGTTCTCTAAGGTTGAATGACAAACCTTTAGGCAGTGGTACCTTTAGAATCAGTTTTATCAATTTGTGAGTAGTTTAAAGGCAAATCAAGTTACTAGAATTTTTTGAAGCGATTGAATCCACCCATTTTACATGAGCACAAACGTAGAATCCGATAAACCAACAGTCTGACGAGATTCAGGAAAATAAATGGTTCTCTAAATGCATTCTTTCTCAAATAATAATGGAGTTCAAAACCATTTTCACATTCATAAGAACCAATTTGAAAATAAAAATCATTCCTTAAATGATACAGATCAATTAATTACTAACATTTTCTAACCTCCAATTTGGCGAAAAAATTGAAATTTATAAGATTATTTCCATGTTTTAAGAAATTATGACTCGACTTTTACTGAACCTTTAAGAGCAAACAAAGAGCTAAAATTCTATTTTAAGAAACCGAATATTTCTTGAAATCAGCAAAATTTCTTACGATAACAGAGGTCAAGAGGAAAGAGAACTCTTACAAAATCACATACCTTTTTTGATGTGCTTCCAATTATTCTATTATTTTTACAGAGTTTACATTCAATTTAGGATAAAATTATCCGTTTTAGGATGAATCTATCAACTCCAAGGCAATGCATTTATTTAATTTTAAAACAAATTTATCTTTCTCTGTTGTAATGAAGGAAATTTGTCCCAATTTCAGTGAATAAAAAATTACAATAACTAAAAGTACTCTCTGAATGAATTTTATATCAACAGGTAGTCACAGGTGTGAATCAAGAAAACGATGCATTTTGATGGTAAGTAGACGCGACCCCAGGAAATGCCCACCAAGACGTAAAATAAAAATAATTATTTTTAAAGTTGATTATAATCAACTTTTTAAATCGAAATTATTCAGCTAATCGAAATTGCTTTGTTCGATTATAAAATTCAGGATGATTGAAGAAAATTTTTTTTCATTTATTTCTTGAATCTGGGTTCTAAAAGAAGTAAGTCTTGAAGCCAACTCTAGCATAACTCTGAGCGAGTAGACTCAAAAAGATTATTATTAAACCCGTTTCTTAAGAAATTATCACTATGAAAAGTATATATTTTGACAATATAAAAATGTAGAGAATTGGCCTGACATTTGTCAATCATGCGAAAGGATTTCTAGACATTCGAAAAAGAAATCGATAAATTACAATTTTGAATTTCACACATACAGACTATGGCTTTGACTGTTTCGAATGGAGTCAATTCTTGCACAAAAAAAATCACTAAAGAGTTGCATCCCTCTTACACATTACTGTATGTATTAGAACTTTAAATGTCTTTTCTATCTATTGAATCATAATATTAATTAATTGTGAACCTATTAACTATCTATTCGATAGAAAATATACCATTTATGATTTATTTGTCTCCTGAATGAACCCACAAGTTATTCATACTGATAAAAATTATAATTATTATCAAAACAATATTTTAAAATGCTTAGTGAGTTTCTTTTGTACCAGTCTCGGTGGGATCAATTGGTAAGCTGTAACATCCATTTCCAAATAAGACGTTCCTGTAACAAATATAACATAAGCTATTCTGGAAATAGTCTTCGCCTTAGATTTGATGCTGACGCTAAAAAAACAATTTTCTTGACAATTTTTTATAACGAACCAAATAAATTATATATCTCGGAAATAAGGGGTAGATAAAGATCAATTTAGGAAGAAAAATAATATCAGATCAAAAACAAATTTTTTTTAATGATGTGTCCACAAAAGGTTCAGAGATTTCAAAATAGTAAAATCAGAAGAAATCAAGGAGAAAAAGGTTTTGTTCTTGATTCTTCACTCGAAAAAACCAGATAAGTTAAATATTTTTTCTCGAATCAGTTTTACTTTTTAGTTTTATTTCATACAGTCAATAACCAAGAAAGAAATAAGAATAGTGGAATGACAAATCAGACGTAGCTTCTCAAAAATAGTGGAATGATATGGTGTATTCGAAGGTATATATGGCAATTTCATACCCTGATTTTTCATTATTTTGTGTAAAATTGATAGAGTACTTTTTCTATCTTCGATCAACTGGTCAGAATGAAAAAACTTTCTTCTTGATTTGATCTAATTTCGAAGATAAATTTTGTGTTGTCACTCTAAAACAGAAATTATATTTGTGTAAACTCTCCCCTTCGTTCTGACCAGTTGATCGAAGATATGACTCATATCATAAACCTTGAAAAACATGTAAACTCTCGTTTTCTGTTGTTAAAAAATTAACTTCAATTGCTAATTACTGGTTTCATTACATACGACTTAATCATAATTACCCTTCCTATACTTCAATGTTAAGATTCTGAGTCAAACACATGGATGTGTGTCAGAGTATGAAATTGCCTTATATACCTTCGAATACACCATATCATTCCACTATTTTTGAGAAGCTACGTCTGATTTGTCATTCCACTATTCTTATTTCTTTCTTGGTTATTGACTGTATATAAATTATGTATGTAAAAAAGGTGATAAAAACTATTTAAATCTTCGAACCAATTTAATTTTCGAAAGGAAATTCCTACGTTTTAGAACAAGAAACTGAGTTTAAATATGCAAATTTGTCGAGTTCCAATGGATTGAGAAGTTTCAGGCAAAATAATTTAGGAAATTCATCTTTAAATTCTTACCTTGTGCCCAAATATCTACTATAACATTAATTTCTTTTACAAATCATGTTTTCTGACCAATCATTGAAATATATTTCTTATCCATCATTTGGATTAAGCATACAAAACTCAAATTTTGAAAGTCTTTCTATGTTTGCTTAAGTCTCTCTTATCAGCAGAAAAAAACTATAAATGCACAGAGTTTGTATGAAAAATAATACGCAATGCTGAATTGAATGAAATTTGTTTGTGATTCCTGCTATGTGATTGGTCAAGACTTTTGATTGGCTAACATAACTAATAACAGCTATTGTTATTAACATATATATCATTAAAATAACAGTATACATCATGATCATATTATAGAAGTTAATCCATGCTGCAAAGGATTGACCTTGTATATTTCATCTGACGATATTCATTTCAACATGTTCGATAATTTCTTAAAATGACCCTGTCCTATCAGTGATAACAAAACAAAAGCTTCAGTTCAGATATTTTTCATTCTTTTGCCCATATTTCAAATAGAGCATTTACATATTACTTATACACAACTTTTACAGAAAGCAAAAGAGCTCATTTTTTCGAATACATACACTTCAACGGACCTTATTACCCCAGGTGAGTCGTATTATCTTCTTTCAAGTTACTTTTATTCATTTGTATTTTACGAAATTAATGAAATATTTTAGTTCAGTTTCATAAGAAAATGTTGAAATTCCTATAGCTAGAAAGGAACAAAATGAGATTTGAGAAATTGTCTACTAGGATCACCGTACGATAATGAATTTTTACTATACACAGTCACTAAAATCTGGAATATCTAGGCCATTTCCTTAGTTTTATCTTCAAAAATGGTAATCTTATCATCAATAGGACATCCATGGTAAATTTCGTTGTTTTATCATTCGCAATGACCTAATGGAGAATGACTTTAAAAAAAATGCAAATCATGATCTGAGTACTAAATTTTATCAGTAAAGTAAGTACTCTCGTGACTTGTTCGGAGGAAAAAAATTCATCCTAGCCTAGTGTCCACTAAAGACGAAATAATGTCTCTCCATTTCGATAGGCTTCCCCAGGATAGACCAGGGTTCAATCCTTTTGAAAAATGTATTGTAATCCCCAATTGGTTATTACCTCTCGTTATTTATACAGGATTATATTAATTGAAAATAATATTCCTGTCACTAAACTGCCGAGGGTTTAGAAGTGCAAATTAATAGGACACATATCATCTCTTTCTCTTCAGTGTTTTATATTTCTATAGCTTACAATGTTTTTTTCCCTATTATTATTTCTATCGCCAGCACACAGGATTTTCCTTATTGATTTGAAATTGTTCCAGATAATTATAATTTACACAAAAGCTCTCCGGTAGTTTCCTCAACAGGGTAGATCGCTTTATTTCTTGGAAACTTTCTTCTCCCTTTGCCGATAAATAGAGTCGTGGATGAGTGGAGGAAAAAAACTGGGATTTTTCTGAATCAAATCACCTTTTATTAATCATGTAATAGAATTTCTTTTTATCATGGGCCCGAATCTTATTCAGTTCCCTGACAAGATTCTATACTGACGTATAGGACGTAATAACTAAATTCAATATTCAATTGGGTGAAATTTTCATAGAGAGTAGAAAATCCTTGTAATATTGGCCAACTCGTATTAAAAGCTAGTTAATGGGAAGATGGAAATTTACGATTTCTACAGAACTCTCAATCAAGAAATGTAATTTGATCAAGATTTTTGCAGTCTAGATCATGAGGAAAAAGAAAATTTTGAAAAAATTATTCTCTTGGTGATAATCGGTTTTCAAGTCTTACTGTGATCCTAAAAATCAACTTTTGAACACTCTCTCACATTGTAATCAACAAAACTTTTCAAAAGATGGAACTTGAAAATTAACAATTTCCTTAAAAAGGAATGTGGGCCTCATGATTTAGATTGCAAAAATTTGATTTCTTGATATAAAAAGTCATATATATTAACTAGGTGTTTTTCGAGCGACATTTAATTGCAAATAAATAGGAGTATTAAAAATGCCTACGATGTTATGTACGTATCATCAATAACTATAGTGGAGAGATTTTGCAAATTTTCAATTTCTAGCCTGGGTCAGAATCTGAATTCTGGGCTCTTCAATAGAATTCGACTGATGTATAAAACCCATTTATGCAATAAAAATAATGATATTCTGTATTAAAATAAACAATTAACAGATAAAAAGTCTTGGATCGATGACTACTTGAAAGTAACACTAATACCAAATTTGAGAGATTTCTCACAAAAATTTTATTCTGAACCACATTTTCATGAAAGGAAATTGAACATATTAAACTCTATCCCTATTAACTAGTAAGGAGTGAAAGGATCTGAAATTTGTGACTATAGCTCTACTTTTGAAATGATTTTTCAATAATCTGATCGTGTTGAAGTTGCCAAAATCCATTGGTTACACAATCGAACTATCAACTCCCCTGGCCTATGTGAGCTTTTTTACTTTTCTCTCCACTGTTGCTATTTATTAGAGAGTTTTGGTGTTTTTTTCAGCTTACATTTTGTTCTAATTTTCTTCAACTTTTACTATTTCTTTCATTATTTATAAATTATTAACTTGAATGAATTTTTTAACTTGTATCATTTTTAAAGCAATACCACTGATGATGCTTTGAGAAATGTACATATGGTTTTAATATATCTCCTTTATCGTATAATTCCAAATTATGAATTTGAGTGGATACTCGGACGTTTTTGACAAACAATGTGAATTACTGATTCATAATAATCGAACTTTGGCTAATCAATTACATCTGTTTAGAATATATAATATTATTGTAAGCACTGTCGATGAATAATATCATAATCTTCCGACAAGAAAAGTTCAAAATATTCCCCCCTTCCCCCACCTATACCTTTAAATATGTAAATGTATTTTAAGAAGATACTTTAGAGACTAATTTATTGGAGGGAATAGCAGTAATTATTAATTTTTCTGTTAATGTCATTTTTCTTTAGTGCATAATAAAAATAATAATATCATAGCATGTACAGATATTTGCTGTTGTCTTCTAAAGAAATTCCTACTTTAGTGTGTAGAGATCAATTGCTGTTAGTTCAGACACCTTGAGGTGTACTTTTCAAAATACATATTTTTTCTAATATACATATTGTTAAATCACAATGACGTCTGGCTATATAAGCAAACAACTGCCTATATAACCAGTAAAGTCTGTATATATATTCCAAATACTTTTTTATTAATACCTACAATATGACAAGGATATCAAGTCATTGATATCTCTATTTTATCTGTAATTAATTATCAGATTTTGAAATTTTGTATTTTTATTCTACAACCAGATTCTTTTTATATAAGGCTCTACAAGATATGTAATATGCAAAATAATAATAATTCCTATGGCTATTGTAAATAGACCAAATGATTTTCCTAGTCATCTCAAGTCAAAAAGAAATTTTAAAACCTCAATAAATAATCAATAAAAGAATGATTTTTATTTCTTGAAAGCTACTATTTATCTGGTTAAATCAACCATTGAAGATCAAATTGTTTGCTGAATCAGTTAGAAATATCATGAGTAAAAATTCACAATCTTGAAACTTTTATTCTTTTCTAGCCATGAGTATATGCGTATACGCTAAAGTACAAAATATTCCCCATTAAATACTGTAGTAAAAGGTTATCCTCTGGGCTAGAACCAGAATAGCAGATATAGCTACGGAATGGCAGATAAATTTTACGTTATACTCACCCAATCTAAGAACGGAAGGTTATTAAATATTTATACAATCCAAGATGCATTGTAATTCCATCCCAACTTGGTTTATTATGATACGTTTGTTCTTTCTCTATGTTACAGAAAGTGTCATTCTACTTCAAGAGTTTAACGTGTTTCAAATTTTACGATAATATTGTCAAACTTCATCAAGAGATATTAATATAGACGTTAAAATTGGCACTTTGAATTGGTTCTAAAACCAGTTATCTTCTAAACTCTGAGAGATATCGAGAGGGCGATTGGATATTTGAAATCTACAGTTATTACAAGAAAGCAATTTTATTTTTTTTTTTAATATTTGATTACATTTATACAAAATCACAAATTTGAAATAGGTAACTGATGATGATGCAAATTGTTTTATTGTGTATTATCAAAAGTGAATCCACTTGACATTCTCACAAATGAATCGAGAAACATATTTTGAATGTACTCAAAAACTGACCTTGCGTGTATCATCTCTCTTCGTAAGCAATATAAGAAGAGAAACTGTTCAGCACTTCTTGATCGATACAAGTTGTGAATGTGCTGTTATTCTTTTTTAGATTATCACCAGAATATGATCTATCTTTCTCTCTCTATAAACCTGATTGATATGAAGATGAGAATTTACTTTTTTTACAAAAAACTCAATATTTTTCTCAGGAAAATTTTTTATCTTTTTGAATTCCATGATAAAATGAGCCAATAAGTTGTGGAAATTTTAAAAAATCTCTGAAAAAATTCAATCTGACCAAAATTGGACCGTTTTTTGAATTTCGAAATGCCCCGAATTTCCACTTTTTCAACTTTTGAACTCAAAATTTTTTAACGATTTCAAAGATTTGCAGATATTCAAAACCAGCACTAGACAAAGAATTCGAATTCGGCTGCAGAAACTCGTTATTGTTGTGGTAAATCCAAAATTTTGGATCCATTGATTATCACGAAAAGGAATGATCCAAAATTTAAAAGCATAGCTTTTTCTTGAAAACAGTCGATTCCTTTCCACCTCTACGGCCCAATTCCAGTTCTTTGTCTTATGCTGGTCTTGAATATCTGCATTTAACTGCTGCAAATATTTCGAAAAATGAAAATTTTCCTGACTTTCCTGAGGAAAATATTGAGTTTTTTTTCTCATCTCCAGATCAATCAGGTCTATATACAGTGTTATAATTGGTAGTTCATTCTTAATTGACGACATTGTTTTTATCTAAAGGGATATTTGCAAAATTGGTGATTCGGACATTTGCAGATATGGACAATGCACATTGAAAAACAGATTTTACAAGCTTGTTATCATTGTAATTGCAAAATAGATATCATTCAGTACAGGGAGGACTAACCAAGACTGCAATTATTAAATTTCAACTCGGGAAAAACTTTAGGGGTTTCTTAAATCCAATGTAAAATTGTATTTTGCAAATATCTCCTTAGATAAATACAGTTACAGGTTT
This sequence comes from Gyrodactylus bullatarudis, assembly GCA_012064415.1. Lineage (NCBI taxonomy): Eukaryota > Metazoa > Platyhelminthes > Monogenea > Gyrodactylidea > Gyrodactylidae > Gyrodactylus > Gyrodactylus bullatarudis. Next base: position 375,628 of record SSNU01000119.1, on the reverse strand, counting down.
GTAACACTTGAAAGAACTCAATATTATTAAAGGAAGAAAAAAAGATTTCTGAAAATAATTCAAATTGGCAAAAATTAGGCCCTTAAAATTTAATTAAGCTCAAATTTATTTATCCCCAGAATATGATCTTTAACTAAATTTTTGGATTGATATTGATCAATTAATTATCATTGTAATTTTGATAATTTCTTTGTACAATAACAGGTTTCTCTTTCACCTACCGATGAAAACATTTACAGTATTATCAAGTTTATCTACAAAGGGTTTTTTGCTACCCCTACAAGAATAAACATGTGTGAGGCGATTAAGCTTCTTCCCTAATTCAGGCATCATTGAAGGACATCATTTGGTTCTGTATTTACAAATTACAGTTCTGGGGATTTAAAAGTTGTCAGGTTTTGTATCATTAAAATTTGACTAAAATTCAGTAAAGTATCTCCTATATATATGAGTTTGTTGGGGTTTAGAAGAGAGCAATTCATTCTTCTCAGAGACACCTGGATTGGATCAATAAGACAACAAGTCATGTCAAATGATAATGTTCTATAATTAATGAGAAAAATTGAATTTTTCTTCTCTATTAGTAATAGTGCCAATATAACACATAATCAGTAGGGTATTGATCAATATATATAAACAGATAAGGAATTACAAATATCACTTTTACTCATTTATACATTTTTCATCATCTCTCAGATCAGATTACCAGAATGGAAGAGACAGACCTACATATATAAGAGTAGTAACTATGTTGAAATCACGAATCTATTTTACTAGCCTTCAAGTCTCACTGGGTTATGTATATTTCTATCCTACTGGATCATTCTTTCAAGGTTCAGAAAATGCTTCATTTAACACTTAGGTCTTTGTTCTCTACCAAACAAGTGCTATTCTAATAAGTGCGTTAAAATAATAATAACTATAGATTCGTAATCAGCGTATTATAAACTGAGGAAAAAATTCTCTGGGACTTGGATTAATTTGAGATTGGTCCTCTTTTCATCGGCCCATCTTGTTCTACTAATAACAAGAAATGAGCTCACTGATGTAGTTCAATATAGGAACATGCAGTTTTGTGTCAGGATTATTCGACAAGCTTATCTCTTTGCGACAAGCTCTTTGCATTTTCTTCCCCGTTAAAGCGAGACAGAACGCGCACATACAAGTTTCTCATTTATTTTCTCTCTTGAATATCGTTTTCAATCTCTAATTATAATTATGATTATTGCTGTATTGCAAAAGGTAGCCTTTTTATCATTTAGTTTCTCATACCAAGTGCAATCATCGGTGTGTGCATAGAAAACATGTCTGAGACAGACACGAAAAAATAAGAGAGAGAATAGAGAAAAATCCATTTCAACGAATTCAACAAATGATACCTCCGAATTCAACTGTTCATTCAAATTTGATTTTGAAGAGAAAGATGCTTGAAGAAGTCAGTCTTTGAATTTGCGCCAATAAATTTTTCAATGAATATTTTTGAATCTCCATCAGTTGTTTGAAAAGATTAAATTAGGCCATACATCTTAATTTTTTTCTAAGAATTTCCTTTATTAATCGGCTCTTTGTTCTTTGGTCAAATTCGATTCAAATTTCTGAAATCAACATAAAGCTGAAATCTCTTTTTATTCCAACAATTTTTCAGGGTTCACTTCATGATTTTTTTGTAAAAATTGTAAATGTAGATTTAAGACCAAACAATTCGCTATTCGATATTGGTATTTTTGTGAATAAAACTTCTTCAATCATCTTTCGAAACCTTGAAATGAAAATGATATCAAAATTCGTTTAATCGACTACTCGAGAAATTGATTTCATTCTTATCAGGTATCGACCAACGGAGATGATTGATTTACCTTTCGATATCATATTTGCGTCTAAAAAACTCTTGATATCTTCAATTTGTGATTTTTCTTCACAGAATTTGAAATTTAATCTTTCTTTGGTAACTCAATAAGATGAAGAATATAAATCCTTGCCTCTTCTGAGCCATATAAAATCAATTAAGCTGGTAAAGTGATATTTTTAAAATTGATCTTTACTCAAACACGTTCGAGAGTCGATGGCCAATAAAGTTTTTAATTCAATTTGCAATATTGGGGTATTTCTTAATGTTTACTGCGATAGGTTCTGAAGAGAGCTAGTTTTATAATTTTTCTATTGCATTATTTTTCGATCTGAAAATTCACATTATTGAAAAAATCCAATTGTTTATTTCACTGAACTATAGTCCCGGCAACTTTAAACATGTCTGGAATTTCTTTATAATGATTTTCCCCGTATGGTAATTTCTAAACAAATTTAAAATATAATATGAAAATCATTTAAAATAATAAAAAAAAATTTTATTTCTAAATACAGATTTCAGAAGCCGGTTGGGATATAATGAATTCAAGAGAAGAAAGTCAATCTGCTTTTATATTTCTTTGTCTTTTGTCAGTATTGTTTGGACATGCTGAACAGCAAGTGACCGAGAGTTATCTACCCCTTATCGACAGCCTGGTTATTGGTGATACAGAAGAGAGTGGAAAGTTTTTCCATGAAAACGATCTAAACTACGATTCCATGCATTATATTGGGGAACTGGATCATTTCCAAGATCCCACTGAAATACATTCAGAAGGTGAAGTGCCGGATAATTATCTCCAACCGGAAAACTCCAAAGTTTTCGCTACAGAACGTCCCCGGGGTACGGTCCTCTCAGAACAGATGAAATGTCAAAGTATCCACTGTTACATCAAGAGAACATCTGAGTCGTTGGATTGCCTTGAGTCATTTCCGAGAGATTTTCTGCATGACATCCAATGCTCGTATTTCATTAAACCCCTGAACAATGAGAAACCGAATCAGAAGAATGTAAAAATCTTTTTAAGAACAGAAAACACCAAAGATCGCAAAAGGGCCATGGGTATTGAAGACGGCGCTATAAAAAGACTTTTAAGGCAAGTCAAGAAGGATATTGAAGCCAACTTGGAGGCAAGCTTGGAGATAAACTTTTCTCTATCGATAACGTACATTCATTTTAAGGAAATTAAAAGCTCAGATTTCCTCTCTCTAATTGGGCAAGATGGTTTAGTATCCTTGAGCCTGTGGAATCCGAAAAAGTGGTCAGATATCGGGCTGATGCCAACGGATTCTCTCATCACAAAACAAGTTAGGGATAAATACTTTCGACTGAACATTTATTGTGAAGAGTCGAACAAGGTGGCTTCTTTCCAGCGACTCTGGCTACCCTTCAAGAATTGGTCGATAAAATTGAACCAGTGCTCTGACTTTTACGTCTGTCGTAAATGGTCTGCCTCATTTCCAGTTTGCTATCAAGAGAACTCAACCTTGAGTCCTGAATTTGTCCTCTACCCAGATGTCAAGTCTGAAGGAAAATCAATCAACTCGTACGTCTTGCAGAAGCAGACACCAACAATTCAGACATTTTCCAACTCAGACTGTAAGATAAGCCCCCAGGTTGATGATGACTTCAAGACATTAATTAAAGACGATGTCCTCAACTGTTGGCATGATCCGATAATTACAAAAGTTCTTCCAGTTACTGCAATAAAGACTTCTACCACAACCACTTCTACTACAACGACGACCAATAAACCATCTACAATAGTACAGTCAACAACAACAACGACAAAGCAGCCTACTTCAACGAATGGCATTATTATTCAGAGGTTTAATGAGGCCGTGGAAGGGGAAAACTTGCTACCTTCAATGTTGATTGAAGAGAGGACAGGAAATGATTCTGACGAGTTGAAAAAGGACTCTGAGACAACAAAAGGTCTCATCTTTGCTGTTATAAGCCTTGGGATTCTGAATTTCCTCATTCTTCTCTGTTTAACAGGGCTATTTTGTTGGTTCTCAAAGTATCTGAGGAAACGTGATTACAAGAAGCAACCCAACTTCCCAAGTCACTACAATAACCTCGCAAAGACACCGAAAAAGTTTCCCGAATATGACCTGAAATTCTCCAAGGATACTTATGTCGAGAGTTTCAATTCTGACTCGACAAACATCAATTCGGATGCTGGAATCAAGCCTACAACTCATAATCCAGCTATGAGCCAGCTAACTTGTAATACCATTGTCAACTCAGACAGTAACAGTCCCCAGATTACGCCAAAGGCCAGAAGCATATTCCTCACAAAGGATTTCTCCCCTGTACCCCAGAATGACTACACCAAAGTCAACAGCGATGACTTTAATGCTCATGATGAATCAAATCGTACAAGTGAGTCCTCATTCATGAATCAATCAACTTTTGTACCCTTAGGCTTTAGAAATTGCATTTTCTCATTTAATTTACGACTAAATAATCTTTCACTTAGATCTTCCATTCAAAAAGCTTTTATGAAGTAGGATAACTTTTACCTGTAGAATTTGAATATGTAATTAGCTGAATTCTATCTGCTATGGCTTAAAAAGATGGCCAATTTTTGGATCAAGATTTTAATTCTTTTGCAAAAACTAATTCTAATTCTTTTTGCACTTTAAATTCTTGTAAGAAATAAAAAACCCTTGTGATCTGAAAAAAGAACACTCTTTCTAATATATATATTATACATGATATTACGGTGTGTGGATTAGTCAAGAATAAAATAGTTTACTGCAGAAAAATAGCTCAATGACTTGAATATGACTGTATTTTCAATTGTCAATGTGAATGAATCACCGCCCTTTTACTTTAAAACTTCATGAATTAGCTGCTCTCTTTCTGTGTTATATAGCTCGAAGAAATTGATCAGAATACCATTCTCTCTTGAAAATGTTTCAAATAAACTATACAATTTGTGTATATTAATAATTCATCTATTCTTAAGATCTTGTACCAGAGTAATGGTGGTACATACGCAGGTTTGTATCTCTCATGTAAACTTCATTTAGACTTTGAAATCAAACCTCAAGAAAGAGACTCTATCGGCTTAAAAGTTAAACTGTAACTCTTTTTATGTTTTCCATTTTTTCATTTCCAATAATTTTCTCCGAGTTTGGACCATTTCCTTGGTTATTGCTGGATCACTCAGCTAGCTCGATTTTTGCCTAAATACAGTATCGATATGCTTCAAATCTTTTCATCTTCACCAATGTCACAATTGAGAGAAATCCATTGATAAAAGCATAATCTAATTGAAATACTATAAAAACCAGTCATTATTCAAAAGCCTCTTTAAGAACGCTTCGGTCCTGCATTTGTCAAATACCTTACATCATCAGCAAGAAGAAAGAAGCGCCTAGTTAAACAATTTCAGTGAAATCATCTACTATCAAACATTGACTTGGTGATGACTCATTTTTCTCTGGATTATTGCCATTTATCAGAGTGTCTTACTCTACATTTACTGCTCAAGGTATTTTATTCTTGTTTTCAAAACCTTATAGTCTTAAAGAAACTAATTGGTTTCTTTAACTACACAATCAATTAGATAATAGTTTCCAATCAGGCAGAAAAATAATAAAACAGTTCGTTTGATGAAACTTTTTGAGTGCATTCCTTGGATCACAAGATGTTCAACTGCAACCATTCCTCTAATCAATCGTGTTCGTGGTGTATTTTTTCTTATCTCCCAGTATGTTTATAGGCAGAATTGAAGGGAATATTTAAAGAGAAAAGGTGTTTTCAAGTCAGATTCCACGATAAAATATTAATCTTTTCTTATCAAGCAAAGATCTGTGTATGTGTGTGCTTTGAAGAAATTTTTACCAATTGGCCTGCACCATAGTCAATTAGCCCAACGTTAGATTTGTGTCTGGTAATTTTTCACGACATTGCTGATAATTTTTTCAACATCTCGAATAATACTTTCTTGCCTTTAAGGTATGGTTATTATTTAAACTATAGAAATTAAACAGATATTCTCTGTTTATAAAAGTACATTCTTTCGATCAAAATTATATTAGTTGATTTTTCAAACACTTTTTGCTTTTAAACTAGAAACCCACTAGGAAAGTGTGGTCTTTACTAAATCGTCAAAAGTAATGTAATATGAAGAAAAAATATTCTAAAAAAATCAATTTTAACTAAGAAAATAATGGCATATTCCCATTTTACAAATTGACAGAGGGAACAAAAGTTGATTTTTAGGCTCACAATTTGACATAGATATCAAATTTGCTGTATCAGATCTCAATAATCTCCCATCATCGTATTGAAATTGAATTTTGATCATTTTCCCTACTTGAAAATCGATGAAATTTTGACAAATTTATCTAAAGTCTTATGGAGATAATCGGTTTTCGTGTCTCATGGGGGTCCTAAAAATTAACTAGAAATTTGAAATATTCTTCATGAAAATCTTTTCTTCTCCACTCCATGTTCATAGGAGATTTAACTCGTCTTCTCACACCTGCAGATGTTAGAAATCGCTCAAGCGAGTGTAACAATAATAATAATTCAAATGATCACTTTCTTCCACATAAGAAACATTTAAGCTTACTTTTCGAATTAGAATTCACTTTTGCATCAGTGCAATCATCTTAAGAAGAAGAGCCATTCTCTAGCCCTCCTCGGTCATACTAAAGAGTTCAAGATTCACACACACAAGGTGTCGAGTATCTGATGAGAAAAATGAATCTAGTCTTTGAGTAAATGCAAAAGATTACTTACAAAAAGAAATAAACCGTGCACTTTTAATTAACATCAGTACAGGTATATTTTTTCTGTTCAACTAATTTTGTTTTTTTTCTCTTCGCCGTATGAAACGAATAGAGAATTTTTTTTCGTTGAAATAATATTATTCAAGTTATTATCAACTCGTAAAGTTCATTCGCTACACGCTATTTTGCCTGTTTTTTTTTACTTTGACTTGATATGAAGAGTTCAGAAGAATGGAATTATTTTAATCTGGCGCAATTTCCAAAATCAACCAGTATCAATGTCTAAAAGTTTTCTCTTGTTAGATTACACCTTTGATAGTTGCATTAACAAACGCAATTTAATTTATTACTTGAAATAACAAAAATTATTCGTCTTCTTCTACCAAAAGGTTTGTAAATCATTTGTAAATCATTTTAAAAGAGTTGAATTGAACCCGCGAAAAGAAATCAAATGATAACGATTTAATTCAGAGAGGCATTTTGAGATTCCTGGTCTCATAGTAAGTGACCTAGAGAAATAGTCGATCGTACTCCTCCCTGTTTGATTCATAACCAAAGGACATTTTGCCTTTTCAACTAATTATTAATAGATAATAATAAATTAACTTGTATTTAATTCAATCATCATGGAATCCTATTAACAAATCCGGAGCCTTTTGTTTGCCTAGCTTATTAAAGATTTTTTTCAAGCAATCTCATTCCCCAACAGTTGTAATCCTTGTAATCTTTCCTTAGGGTTTCCTTAGCAGTCGATAGCTATAAATATTATCATTATTGTAAGAAATCTGTTCATCCGAATATTTTTACAACTGAAGAATTATAGTTTAGTTACCTCTTTGTTTTCACGAGTAGGTCACGAGTTTATTCTACAAAATCTATTATTCAAATTGAGAGGTGATTTTCAAATATACACACTCCTGATATTGATCAGGTTTCATCCTCCCCTTAAAAAAATTAAAATTCATATGACTTCTGATGAAGATTTGGGAAGGGGTAAATGTATGAAAGATGTTTTTTATTCTCATCCTTTTACACTTTGAACTGGATTAGAAGTGTGAGATAGAAATGATTTCGATGCGTTAGAAAGCATGTATCTTGACCCGATTTATCAAAGTCATCATCATATACAAATGATGAAGGTAGAAGAAGCTTGTATAGCATCCTTTTGATGTTATCAACTAAATTGTAAGCTAACAAAGTTTGATTCATGAACTCGTTCAATTTTTATTTGTTCAGAAGAAGTTCATTTTATCAAAGAGTCTCATTAATCTGGTCGTGAAAGGCCAAAATTTAATGTGATATCATTCAGCTGATTAGAAGCCAAGTTTGTAGACGTCTTTGGGATCAAAACGATCATGATATCTGAACATTTCACTTGACTAAAGCATAATTTTCACCATTACCAGACTAGCTAATCGATCAGAAGTATTTTAGTGGAAAATATCTTAACGGGCATTTATGATTTGAAGTTGAGAATTCCCAAAAAATTTCTGTAGATGGCCAAATGGAGCAGTATTTTCGAAATTTCTAACAAGTTGTTAAAACAAAAGGATTTCCGAAAATGTTGAATCTTTCAAAACTTGGGATATTTCATGAATTTAGATTCGAATTCGCTCACTTATTTTGGTAAGGGAATCAAAAGATAATTTTGTTCCTGACTATTCAGAGAAAAATATTGAGTTTTTTGTCAAAATAGTAAATTCTCATCAACCTCAGCTTGACATCTGTGTTATTCATGCTCATTCCATATTGTATACTCAAATTAGAATATCATAAATGTTTTTGTAGTTTTTATATGATGTATTATACCCACATATATACCCATATATATATAAACATTTATCTATCCTGGAACATAGGACTTCCTGATGATCGACCCATGATTGGGTTTCATACAGAAAAGTTTGATAATTTCCTAATAGACCATCCAAACTATTTCTCAAACTCAAACTTTGTTATGAACCCAACTGATCCTTGTATTATTTTGAATCCTTGTAAGTGTGAAATTCCTCATATCATGCATATCAGGCCCTGATTAGAGGATCATTTTTAGTGCATACTTATATACACCTTGCAGTGCATTCAAACTTTTTTTATATTTTCTCAACATAACCTTCTTTTATTTCAGTAAATATATATATTTTATTATTATAATCAATGAAAAAAAACAGAGCTTATGTTGATCTTGTCAGTCAAGTCGTGAATTAAATGAAACGATTATCAACATTAGTTTTTGTGATTTCTATACACCATTTTGTTGCATTTTGAAATTTATTCTATAACTCTAATGTTGAAAAGCCGAGTTATTATTGCATGTAAACCTAGCTAGGGACAAGAGACTGCTCAGACGACATGCTCATTTACATTTAACAGAGAGAGCATGCAAGATGGTTTTTATTTACTCTGATTTCTAGACACATAAAAAAGGTTTGGTTTCACTAACGAACCATTTTGTCTATATACGAATGCTTAGAAAGAAAGAAATAACAAGATATTTTTTTGTCATTAATTAAACCCTGTTTCTATTTAGTTTTAAACACACCACTCTCTTTTTCTTGCGTGTATTTTTTCTTAAATTTTTCTTATAAACTAATTTATCGTTTTGTGTATGTATTTATAATTTTCAAGCATTTATTGATTTAAATTTATTAGAAAAGTTTGATTAAAAAAAGTTTGAGATGAAACCCGGAAGTCAGGCATGTGTTTCATTTTTAACCACAAGACCATTCCCAAATTAATCTGTAAAGTTACTTTATTGAAAAATTGCTTCTATTTCCAGACACAGAGGGACGAAAATCTCGCCACAAAAGACCGATTGAAGAGAGCCAACCTCCCACAGTCAAGAGTAATCGTTTAAATAACTTTTCACGTAGCCGAACAGAGCTAAATAATAACAATACCAGCATGGCAACAAAGTCTCTTAAAGACCGTATCCTCGATCAAATCGGTTCAAAGCATACTATCGAGGTGAATCATTCCTTCATAGATCAGTTTGACTCTGTCTTTTGATTACTTCCCCCTCCCCTCGACCCCTTGATCTCTTGGAATAATAGTCCCCTCTAACTCCCTGACCAATGCCTAACCCTCCCTCCCCCCTCACATATTTACTCACATGTTTATTTGAAACTAGTCGAAACTGAAAAAGAATATCTATAAAATCTATGTAAATCTCATAGGAAACAAAAACAATGATTTGAATGATGAAATGACCAGTTTTTTAGGTAACTTTTATTGAAAAAGAAACGCTTCCCATCCATTTCAAGAGCAAAGCTACTTGTTCTGATAGCTTGTATACTTTCATCCAGATACACATTACCTATAATGAAATAAATCTAAATTGTACAAAGTAAGAATCAGATAAAAGACAAATAAAAAGAGTTTACTATTTGAAGAATTAAACTACAGTTCATATTTTTCCTATAAATTTTGAGATCTTCATTATACACAGAGTGGATTTGATGGACAAGCTTTTTTAATCAATCATGATATTACTTCAAAGTAAGAACATGACGTTAAAAATATTTATTTCCATAAAAACTAATGTAGCGATATACAGAAAATGAGAAATTGAGGACTTTTTTGATTCAAAAAAATAAAAAGTTTATCCAATTTTTCTCATTTTATAATTTGTCAATTCCGAACTTGAATTTCATCTTCGTTACTAGTGAAAATTAGGTATTTTAACATGAAATCTACAGCCCTCTATAAAAGTTTTATTAGTTTATACATTTACTTCAAAGTAGATTCACGATAATTAAATTAACTTCCAAAGTAACTACAATATTAATCATCTCTTTTATTATGTACTTTCAATTGCGTGATGCTTTACGAATGTATTCGTACCCAAATGAACTCTTTCTTGTCACTTTAGTTATCAATACATCTATATCTACCTACATTGGTTATCCTTAACGATCAATCATGCATGTCCGCTAAAAACCGATACATACTTTTTGACAAATTTGATATTCGTAGTACCAAAGCATTTTTTATTCATCTGCGAGATGATACAAATCTACTTTTTCACATTCCCTGTCAAGAACTATACAGTTTTTAGTTCAGTATGAAAATAACCCAACACTTTTCTTCATAATTGCAATCATGTAAAAGATTTTCGTTGGTTTAATTTAATTGTAATAATCAACCAATTTTATACAGAAGGTTTGATGATCCAATGTTTTTTCTTCTTCAATAAACATACTTTAAGTTGTTCTGTAATAATTACATTCTAATCACTGAATAGTATCATTATTATTTACAAGTAAATTTTGGTTTTTATTAAATGTTTCAAATTAATTAATTAATGTAAAGATTGATGTAAATCAATAGTTTTTCCTCTTAGTAGGATAGGATTTTCTTGATTTTCCCTCTGCTTGACATTTCTAATTAGCTCTGAGACTTTGATTAGTTAATTCTTCTCCTTTCAAGAGAACTCGATCGGAGGCTTTGGGGAAGATTTCTTCTCTGACTTTAAATCATCAGATTCATTGACAATATTCTTGTTGATTTCCTGGATGTTTGTTGAATTTTCTACATGATTACGAATCGGTTCTGTGGGACTTATGACAGGTTTCGAGTCTTTACGTGACATCTTTGATGTATCCGGATAATCCTTTAGGTGAAAATCAGAATATGGTGTCTTCCAGGTATCGTAGAAGCTTTCGGAGAATTGTTTTGGTAATGTTATCGGATAATTGTAATTCATAAAGTTGATTTGCGAATATCTCTTATTAAGAGTACTCGATTGATAGCCGCAATCCTGGTAGTTGTATTTTTGGCCAGAATCCCCGATAGATGCACCATGCATGAAGCTATACTTGCCGTTCTGTAGAGTTCCCCCAATATCGTGAACATTATCAGTGTTGTATTTTGAGTATAAATTGCTCAGAGCAATATCGTCATTAATCGATTCACTAATTGAATGATACGTCGGCTTATTACCAGTTATTGTGGGACTCAAAATTAACGATTCGTTATCAGGCTGGAAGTAATTCTGGTCCTGCTTCGTCATAAACATTGCTGAACTCTGGCTGCGTATTGTGTCAGTTGGATATGGGAATTGATCAATTGTCGAGTTAAAGTTCCTTGGATCGACAAAGTTTTGAGATTTTTGGTAATAAGGGGTGTCATCGTACGTGCCAAATTGGCCATTCCCATCAAGATAAATTGGTTGGACATTTCCAGATTGTGCGAAAATATTATTCATATTTGGAGGACCTGTTAGGCTAAGGATAGAAATTAGCAAAGGATCTATCCAAAATAATCTGGTATGACTTACTGAGGATTAACTTTTATCGGAGTATTACCCCGACGACATGAGGTGTATGCAACAACGCCGAGGATTATAACTAATATGATACACATGACTGAAACGATGAATATACCGATGAGGATTGTTTGTGGCGAGGTTGGAAGGGATGTCTTTTTCATATCTTTTTGATTAATCTGTACAGCATTCGTCTTTTATTAAAAATAAAAGTGAGAACATGGTATGAATTAGCATTTCAAAGTACAAAGCATTATTAGCCAAAGATTTATCCTGGTAAACATTTTATAGCGTTTATCGAAATAAATCACTAAGCAGTATTTTTTTTCACCATAAAGAAAACGAACAAGATAATTCATTATTTCAATGTTGAACTCATCTAATGTTTTTAAGGTTTAAGCCTTCCCTGACAAAGGTTCTTATTATTCATCTTTGGAAGTTGGAGACTGAAGTGGATTTATAGCGTCGATTTGTAGGTTGTAGAGAAGTATTTACGTATATATCTATTAGGGTAATACAAAATAATATTTTCCCCGAACACTGTTCCATGTCTTAACCAAAAATTGATGTTTAAACAGAGAAAAACACATTTTTAAAGTCAAATTGAAAATTTTCTGATATACAAAAATCTCATTTTCCCTAAAATCATCAAAATTTACCTAATTTCCTGTAAATTTCTTTCAACATCAATTTTTACTCTAAGCCCCATTTTTATTCAAAATACTATAAAAACTATTCAAAAATCTTAATTTTGTTCTTTCTCGTAGTAAAATTCATTGAAGGAATTTCGGCGCGTTTTCAAAAATTGTCATTTTCAATCTAGATTTTCTATATCAGAACAAACTCGAAAACGTATGAGATTAGCGCTGGGAAAAGTTGAAAATTTTGGCCTACTCTAATATCTATGGATAAAGGAAAGATGGCTTACTGTAAGAGAGTGTTCTGTGGTTGTTGTTGATGTCGTGAATGGAGCTGATATAATTGCTGGCATCTCCTTTGTGGTAGATGGAAGCTGGGTTGTCTCAACAGTCGTAGGCTCATCGGTGAGCATTGCTTCACATTTGAGACCGGTGTATCCGTCAGGACATTCACAAGAGGCCTTTGATGTTTCTTTAACTGGATTTATACACACACCATTGTTCATACAATAATCCAACATTTTAGAGCATGTATCATAAATACAAATGTCCTTGTCGGTTAGATAAATGTGATGACTCTTGCATTTCTTATTGCCCATCTCGTCACAATAATGGCGGATATCGTCCTCAACACAATGCTTCTCGCAATATTGCCCGTAAAACTCTTTGGTACACTTGTAGCTTGTCTTGAAAGATAGATTGCTAGAAAGTTGAAAAATCTGATTAATTTTTCTATTATTACTTAGCATATATGACGAACATATGTCATGTTTCCAAAGGCTAGTAAACTCTTGAACTAAAAAATACTTTGAGAACCCCTTCCCCCATCGGCACGTATATAAGTTAGTCATAAAACTCCCTAGGGAGTCTTGAGACTTCCTTGAAGATATAGATTCCCTGTAACAATGAATAACTCGAGTACGGATTCTAGAAACCGAGTTTCCAGATATATTAAACAACCAATCCGGATGAAAAACTCACTAGTGTATATCTGGATCTGAGGTCCATTTTTCCTCGTTTTGAGTCAGATCAACCTCGATAGATCTAAGCTTAATCTCTTTACCATTGGCATTGACAATCGGATCGATAAGTAAGGGCTTATTCTGAAATGAATAATTCAATTAATTAATTAATTAAAATTTGCTGGGATCACATCTCCTTTTGTTGATGACGTAGTATGGAAAGGAAATTACTTTTAGATTTGAAAATGTTTCTATATTACTCACCAAGTTATCAATAATGAAATGGAACTGAGGACTCTTCTTGTTATTACAAGAGCTCTGAGTGTAAATACTTTCTTTGGCATACTTTTGGCTGGAAATAAATAGATTTAGTAGACTGCCTTTCATCCATATCTACACGGAGTTGACTCGGAAAAAAGTTTCTTGAGTGAATCACTCCGAGAAATCATCACAAAAATAAACCTTGACGAGACAAGATGAGTTGAAGCATAGCAGGAGTAGAAGAACTAAACCAAAATGTGTGACCCCCTGGACTAGATACACTGTGTGTATATATTATATAACAAAACAATGCAAAAGACAAACAAAAAGTTCATAAATAAATAAACTTTTAGAGGCCCTGAACTGTTTTTAAATTTTCTTTAATCTCAATGGTTTTGCCAGCAATAGCAATAGCGTCTTCTTACGATAATTGAGTAACCTATACAACTTTTGATATAGTTTAATTTACTTTTCTGGACTTCTCAAACCTTGATATAAAAAAAGTTTGAAAAAACCCGCGCCAATTCAAAAGTTTAAATGTATTTTCGAAAAATAAATTTTATCAATTTTTATTCCTTCTATCGGTTAAACTGTTGCCTTTAGCATCGGTTTCATCGAGGGACTTGAAAGTGAATAATAAATAACAATTAAAATCATATTAAAAATCTTGATTGTGAGAATGAGAGATGACGGATCAGAATATGATAATCCCTCTTTTTTCCGTTTTCCTTCCTGGATATCTAAACAATGAACAATACAATATGATATTTGATGGAATTATTATAATGATACAAAAGACAAAACCCAGAATCAAATCAAAGAGAATCTTTTCACACTGGTTATGCTGAACTACAATAATGAATGAACAAGTGTGGAAATGAATGAATTTTCAAATCGAGAAAATTATAAGAAGACAATCTGAAAATTTCCCTTTTTATCTGGATTAGCGTTGAGGAATTGTATTGTATCAAGTGTGGGATAAGATTGTTAAGATAACCGAAGCACTGATCTCGATCACAGTATATCTTATTTAATTTTTATTTCACTATTCAAAATCCTATTCCTGAATGAAATCATAATCTTTCTTGGGGAAAAATGATCCCTCTAGAGTTTCTGTTTAAACAATCATCCAGCTTTACTTTCTATACGACGGAGATTATTAGAAGGACATTTTTCTAAGGCTTGAAAAAGGTTCTGTATAACTCTTTTAGCGATATTTATAGGAAAACTGTAACTGTAGCTGATATTAAATGTGTTTATTTTCCAAATAAGATTGGTTGATAGTTACCAAGATTATAATCTTGAGGAAAATGAAGTTGAAATTAAAATTAAATTCTGAATTTAAAGATGGAATCCATCGTGTAATCCGTCTTACTTTTAATAGCATACCAGCCGCCAAAAAAACGAAATAAAAAAATAGGCTGTCTGGAATTGTTTATTGACGAATCAGTGTGTATTATTATAACATTTTGTAACCGGCCGAATGTATTTTGATGTGTTGTACTCATAATTAGAAAAAAAGTACGTAGAATAATCACTCTCCTGATTGTTCCTCAGTAATAGAGCGGGGTTGGGCTTAAAGTACAGTACAAATGAAATGACATTGATTTTTGATAAAGAAAAAAGTCAGAAAGCTTCATGTACCTGTAGATTTAGCCTTCAGCCTTCTGCTTCTGAGAGTAGGTAATAATCTCAGAAATCTTAGATTAATTATGTTTCGTATCAGGACCAGATGATTTGCTTCCTAGTTTTCTCTTCGATAATAGAATATTTCCTATTTAAATATCGCCAAATCATCGGAAAATTGATTGAACCTATTCAATGTAAAATTTTTCAAATTATCTTGGTTTGTACAATAAGATTACTTTTTTTCCTTTAGATCCAATCAGAGGATTTCTAATTTTGTTCATCGTTCTATGTTGATATTAAAAATGTATATTTTTGATTTTTATAAAATTTCTCAGATTTTTCATCAAGAAATAGAATTTGTTCAAGATATTTTGAAAATCAATTTTTATCGCACATTTCAAATCTTGTGTTAGCCCCAAACTTCCATTATTTTGAACGTTGAGTTGAAAATTTTTCCTAATATCAAAGGGAAAGATTGATCAATTAGACAAAGAAATAAAATGGGGCGAATCAGATTGTGAAAATCGAATTTTTATTTTTCGATCATTTTCTCTACTTGAAATTCGGATCACTCGCTCACTTTGAAATGATAAAAGGTTAACTCAAAGTTCAAAAGAATGGAAGTTTGGGGCTAACTCGATAAATAATTCGATTTCTTAATGAAAAAATTCGTATTTTTTTAAAAATCAAAAAAGGCTCATATTTACTAGGTAGAAGATTCTGATGAAAACTGATGGAATAAAAGCCTTTAATAAAAGTCTTCTCTAAATTCCCAAAGATGATAATTCTAAAGATAAAATTTGTGACTGTGGTGCTTCCTATATAGGGCGTACTATTGGAAGTTGTCAACAAGATCGCATGATCACCTCAATAAAGATACCGCGGTGACCAGACATCTAAAACAGGAAAACCATGCTGCTTCAATTTCTAATTCTTCCATCTTATAAAAAAACCCAGGGGATGAAAGCACAGATGTGTGGGTGAAGGAGAAATTTTTCATCAACATGTATAAACCTAATTTGTGTGTTCAAAAGAATTATTCATTTAATCTTCAACTGCCATGGCCTATGTGAGCTTTTTCTCTTCACTGTTGCTATTTATTGAAGAGTTCTGGGTGTTTTTTCAGCTTACATAATATTCTTATTTCCATTCATAACTCTTATATTCTTTAACTTATACTATTTCTATGTAAATTGTAAATTATTATTTTTCATTCAAACTTTAACTTTATCATTTTCAAAGAGAGACCACTGCTGATCCTTTGAGAAATGTGCATTTGGTTCTAAATATATTTTCTTACATATTTCTAAACTTTGAAAGAAAAAAACTCACGACTGAAGTAAATCTCCAACGCTTAACTCGACAACGTTGACACCTCTTTCGCAGTCCTTGGTTTCAATATCAAGGGTTACCGTTACAGTAACATTTGCTTCCGCCTTTAATTGAAAAAATTAAAGTTTTATTCAGTTTGATAAATGCTATCACAGTCCAGTATAATATATAACTGGAAGAAATCGATTTAAGAAGATGAAATTAGATCAGACTAACAAGCTTGAAATCTACATAACTCCTTCAACACTACAGGGGAGACAGTGGATGTAGAAATGATTGCCGGGAGATTTCTCAAATCTCCAGAGGTAGACTTATTCTTATTACTCTTTCTTGAATGCAAAACTTTCTAATTTCTTAATCGTTTCATTTTCTTACTGGGAATAAGAGAAAGATTTCTTATTGTTAAGAAAGTCGATGCCAGGTTTGGTTTACTCTTTAGCTTTTATATTGAAATATTTCTGATTGGTCCTTCTTTTGTTTAATCGTTTTTAGTTTTGAGAAAGAGTATTTCTAACTATTATTTAAACAAAAACACACATTTGTTTCTCAACATTTCTCGAATAAGAGTTCTTCTTGAGTTCACTCTAGGATCTTTTCATTTGATTAGGGGTCTTACAAGAGTTCTTCCAAGATTGTAATTCTTTCAGCAATCTTGACGTATTAGTCAGACGTTCGATTATCAATTAATTATTGTTTAAAAATTGTTCATTAAATAGAAGAGATGAAATTTCTGAATTCTCTTCAAGTTAACCTAATGACCTTTCAGTAAGGAACCATCATTTAGACATTTTAATGCAATTTTAATACGATTCTAATATAATACTGACCTTATCGGCATTTAGAGAAGAAAATCTTCTTTCTATTGTGTACAAATGAGACAGAAATTTTCTTCTAGCCATCTTAGTTTTTTTCGAGTTTTCTAGATTAATTAAAAATTCAACCAACTTTAATAACCTTTCATTCCAGGTCTGATATTTTTTTCTGGCAATTTACAAGTCTGATATTAAGTTCAAGTTCTGATTTATTTCAGAATGTCTGTAAATTTCTGGCTCAATCAATCTTTAATCATTAAAAACAGCTTTGTCTTAGTGAATATTTCCAATTGGTTTCTTGGTTAGAAACCTTTTTAGATGGTCAACCTCGTTTGTGATACCTTTACAAGTTTATTGCATTCTAAAAGGTCTACTACTCGCAGAGGTTGAACCAATTGTGAATAAGATTTAGGAAAAGGATCATTTATTGAAAAAGAAACGAGCATAGCATTTGTAATGGGAAGTACCCCAGAGATATACGAGTGTATATATGAGTAGTGTATAATTATAGTTGTTATGCAAATTGTTGATTCATTGCTCTCAATTTAATTCAGGATGCCTGTTCTACCCCATACTGGGAAGCAATATATTCTTAGTGAAATTGATATCTTTCATTCTATCCATGGTCTGTGGAAAGTGGCCAGTAGTTGAACGAAATTTCTATCGTGAAAGAGAGACACACAATTTGTAAAGAAGAGGAAGTGAGTATCTTTTCCTTGAAGCAGATGAGTAAGTGGAGTCCATCCTTCTATTCCTAGTTCATCCTATCATCCTTACTACACATTTCAATTTGACTCTCTATCTTAACTAAGGCCATTGTTGCTTAGAGTTTGATTTCATCTTGAATGTTTACCTCTGAGAGGAGAAAGGATGGGGAAATTAACCTTTACCTTTGTTTATCGATACGAGAAAAAAGGAATATCGATCTAATGAGTAGACTCTCCCCCAACTTAATATATTTCTATGTAATCTAAGAAGAAAAGATGAACTCAAGCCCATGAGAGAGAATACAAATACACTACCAAATACTGGATAAGAGATAAATTAAGATACCCAGTAGGGTATTGCAAAATACACTGTTCCATGCCTCAATCAAAAATTGATGTTTTAACCATTAAAAACACATTTTTGAAAGTCAAAATTAAAATTTTTCATGTTCTGATATACAAAAATCGCATTTTCCCTAAAACCATTAAAATTTACCTAAATTTCTAGGAATTTCTTTCAACATGTGAAAAAAGACTCAATTTTCACTATTCAAAAATCTTAATTTTATTCTTTCTCATAGTAAAATTCATTGAAAAAATCTTGGCGCGAGTTCAAAAATTGTCATTTTCAATCGAGATTTTGTATATCAGAACAAACTCGAACAAACGTATGGTTTTATAGAAAGAAATGCATGGTTTTCGATAATCTTCAAAATGAGATTAGCGGTGGGAAAAGTTGAAAAATTAGGCTTACTCAAATACCCAGTCAATGAAAGGAAACATGAACAATTTTTATTGCAATGAGACCTGTTATTTATGAATTATCAAATTCTTCAAAACGCAATAAAATTTTCAGAAAAGGATATGTTGCCAAGAGGTTTAAAATAACTATTAGAATAATTCCCATCCGAAAAGTCATACAAATTGCTAAAAAACGTGAATTTTATCAATAATCGTATTGAAATTCATTCAAAGTTTTTTGGCGCGTATTTTAAAATTATCTTTTTTAGAAAGATTTTATTCGAGAGGATTTTTTTCTGAAAAATTCAATTCTCTATCAAATGAGGAAATAGCCGAAAAATTTGTATTATCCTAATTTATATGAATAAACTTATCAAATTCTGATTCAGAGGGCCTGAAAAACTGCCTTCAATCAGGTTTATTTTCAATTGAAACTAAGATTTTTTCTTGGTGCTTTTAAGAAACTCAAGAGTAAGATAGAATTTCTTTTTTTTGTATAGCTGCTCATTAAGATGGTCTCTCAGATCTCAGGGGACAATTTTCCACAATCCTTTCGTATACCCTTTGAAGGCATGTAGATTTGGAAAATCAATTAGCTTTTTATGATTAATGCATAGTGAAATTTAAGTCAATATATTGGTACAAGAAATTTGATTTATAAAAGCTGGTTGTTTTACTGAAATCGAATCAAAAGAATAAGGCGCAAGATTTAAAATTTTAAGAATCGTTCTGAAAATAAGAGTTGAGCAGGACCCGACGATAGAATCGCTATGATTCCAACATTGACCCTGTAAAGGTTGAGGTTAGGAGTAGGATTTCAATTTTGGTAATTGGCCGAATTGTGTTTTTGAAGTAAAATATCTCCAAAGTAGTGCCAAAGTTCTATTTTTAGGTGTTCAATTGCAAAAAGGTGGTCTGACTACTACTTACAAGTGACCTTTGTTATTCTGAAGAGTTTTAGGTTCCTGTTTGATTTTTCATACAAATTTCATTACATAAATACAATGCAATAAAACATACAAAGAGAAGGCAAGTCCTTATGTAGAAAAAAATTCTAAAATTTCCTATTCTATTGAAGTAAATAATATTTACTAAATATAGAATATTAAAAGAACCTTAAGAGAGAACTCACATTTAAACTGACCAGGAAAGCCGTCAAAATTGTCAAAAACTTGATTAGCATGAATAAAAGTCTTTGTGTTATCTCATCAAAATGACACTTTAAGAACAAGGCGATCTGGTCAAGATTTACTTCCCAATTTGTGGTATCTGTTCTATTTTTATCTGGGTGTAGTAGTTGATGATGACGAGATCAAACAATACAGCTCTCTCCTTGTTATAAATTTTTGATAAGAGATCTTTTCATGTATTCGAGATTCCTCTCTTTTGTATTTGTGTGTCTTTATTTTGATTGTAATAATTATAATAATAACATTATTGTATAATCACTTGTGAAATCTCTATTTTGTAGATTGGATTTAAATTATTTTGTCACCCATAATATACAAATTATCGTGTAAAATTTGTTGTATACAGGGGTGGTGGTGGTAGTAATCTGTTTGTATAGTATACATTCATAGTGTACCAAGGAAATGTATTCCATTGAAAAATAAAATTACAAATTATTTGATTAACCAATCAGAATCAAGATGAAAATACTTGACCGTTTTCATCTTATTCATTCAATGAAATTTTACTTTCATTCATACTTGATAATAATACAGTAGTAGTAGTAGTAGTAATTTAAACAAAGTTTGTGTAATTTCTGTTGATCTTGTCTTGTCAACAGATTGAACAATGTTCAATGAACATTATTACTAAACTAATAATTTTTTTAGAAACGAATATACTTGATACAATCTGAAGGGACAAAAGACATAAAATGTATTTTTCATCTCTCTCTTCTTTTTCTATAAGAGTGTAAAAATAAGGTCGAACGTTCATACCATGATAGTAGTAGCAAAAAATAATTGAACGACTAAGAGAGAGATGACAAGTCTTTGAAAAATCAATTTTCTCTCCATTAATAAAGAATCGTTTTGGTGTTTAAGAAAAGAAAAATTGATTCCCATCACCAAAACTGAAGAGCCTAAATAAACGTATCCTATGTACTAAAAGGGATATCCAAAATAAAATTGATTTTAATACACAATTACTTTATAGTAGTGATATTATTGTTTTTATTAATAATTTTAAAATAACACGTAATCACAAAATAGTTACAAGTTTATTAGCAATGATCATCGACGCTTTCCACTCTTTTTACCTCCTTTCTTGCCTGCGGATGCCTCTGGAGTGTTTACGACAGACTGACGTGTTTTCAACTTTGGAATAGTCTCCCCGAGATATACCAATAGGGAATGCTTATTTGGAAATTCGGGATTACACGGAGTACCATCATCATTCCTTAGATGCACACGGAATCTGCACTTCGAGAATGGTTCGATATGATCTAAATCTCTGCAGTATACTTTGGGCTCATAGAAATGGGCCAATTTGATACTCTGAAGGACTGATTCGATCTCTCCCTTTTTGGGATTTTCACATGCATGTTTGATAGAAATTCTTCTTCCTTCATTAAGAGATTTTTTTGAGTTTATATATGTTGGATAAATACAG
This sequence comes from Gyrodactylus bullatarudis, assembly GCA_012064415.1. NCBI lineage: Eukaryota > Metazoa > Platyhelminthes > Monogenea > Gyrodactylidea > Gyrodactylidae > Gyrodactylus > Gyrodactylus bullatarudis. The sequence continues at coordinate 354,067 of SSNU01000119.1, read as the reverse complement.
ACCCATTTCTCCTTGCAGGAATACTCAAAATTTGGATTAAAAGGTCTAAGTTGTTCGGTCATTTGAATAATGTAATTAGATAAACGACTAACTTTTGTAAGAATTGTTTATCAATTCTACCGGTATTTCAAAAATTTTGCCTTGAATTAAAAATCTTCGATTAAACTAGTAACAATCGAGTTGTTCCTGGCTTTGGTTATCGAAAATGAAAAACTAAATTAATCGAGTCGTTATGAATCAAGATGTAGCTGATTATAATCATCCCAAATCTCCCATGACCTCGTACACAACTTTTGTGCAAATTGTCAAAGAAGAACATCAGAGGCGATATCCTGAGCTTAATTTCGTCTTTAGTGAATTAGCAAAAATGTGTGCAGAGAAATGGAGAACAATGTCGGCTGAAGATCGAATGCGTTTTGATGAATTGGCAAAAATTGACAAAACAAACTACCAACGCAGAGATTCCAATCCAGAATGTAACGGGAGACTAAAGAAAAGAAAAACTCTAAAGGATCCTTCCAAGCCTAAAAGGGCCCTTTCTGCGTTCTTCTTTTTCTGTGATGTTTACCGCCCGAAAGTTAGAGCTGAACATCCGGAATGGCGAGTCTCAGAAGTGGCAAAAGAATTGGGTAAACTGTGGGAAATTTGTTCGGAGCGAACCAAGTATGAGGCTCTGTCTCAAGCAGATCGCAAAAGATACAACGAAGAAATGCAAAAGTATAATTCTGGACCATCTGCATCGAGTATTAGCTCGAAAAATTCCATAGTCCTTATGGATAATTCAATTGGACAGGATGACACCCTCAAATCGAACACTACCACCAATACTACAACCAGTTCTATTGGTAATAACGAAATCAACTATCTCAACCCGGAGGATGAAATACTTTCAGAGGACAACTCAAATTGATAACCAATATTTTTTGTCTTTAAACGTAAAAGAACGCTTTTTTAATATTATCTAATATTTTTCACAAATTATGCTATGAATAAAGTGTGAATATGTTTCTTAACTATTTGAACGAGCTTTTGACAAATTGCATAATACGTCAGGAATTACAATATATTATCGTTAGGATAGAATATGATTATTGAGTTGATAAAAAAATGTTTTGTTTTAATAAATTTATTTAGTACAAAAAAAACAATATAATAAAATGAATATATCTTTGAAAGGGACCACAGAAATTATAACATCTTTCAACTGGAATGTTTCAATAAAACACAACAAGTTTATAAATTATACTATTACAGAATAATCTGATTACGATATGACTTGAGGGTCTTGACTCTTTCCTCCACCATTAAGACTATTATTGCTAGAAGAAGAAATATTTCGGTATTTGGATGCGTGTTCCATATGCCATTGGTTAAACTCAACATTGTAAACAACAAGACAGCCTGATTCTAGGCCGACGACGAGGAACTTTTGATCAGCTGTCAAGTCGAGAGACATAATTTCAGATTTACACTTGGGAAATATATGCAAGCGTTCCATGTTTATGGCGCGGATAATCCATGCGAACCCATTATTGTCTCCACAGACAATGTAGGAACCACATTTTGTGATTTTCAGACAGTTAACCTTGGGGATTTCATAGTTTGAAGGACCCTGAAGGCTATCTAGTAAAGTAAAAAATCAAGAAAGAGATGGGACTAACTTGTCTGAGTAATACCTAGAATATTGCCAATACTCTTGTAAATGATCAACTTGGCATTCAGAGTGTAGAGGGCAATGAAATTCCCATCGATGAGTAAACACAAGAGACCCTCTCTCGTATAACAAATCTGGGTGATTGTAGAGGAGTGTTGGGTTATTTCCCGGGGCAGGTAGATTCTGTAGAGCAAGTCTCCTCGTAGACTATGCATAAAACAGAGACCATCTTATGGAGTAAAAGGAAATTTTACGAGTCAAATTGACTATATAAGTTTAATGAATGAAGGCAAATAAACTCACTATCGGATGCTGAAATGACAAAGCCCATTTCGATTGAAATGGCAAGAGAGATGATCGGACTCTGATGAGTATCGATAACTGTTATTGGCGTCGGCGGTTCTTCAGCTATATAAAAAAATCAATGCATAATTGTTAGGGTAAGACAGAGTTTTTAACATTTCATACGTTCATTTAGTCGAAAATAAAAGAGGAAGAAGAAAACTTCTTAATGAACCCCATGGTTTAAATTTTATTCAAATTTGCAGAATTTCAATTAAAGGATAAAGAATAAATACATATATTAAATAATCCGGCCAATTTGGGAAAATGGGATATCAGAAAATCAAATTTTTTAAATTTAGCATAAAGAATCTATTGGAAGCACATCAAATAAAAAAGTGTTTAAATATTTGTCTTATGTACTCACTGAATTCACTGATGACATTCATTCGGATCATATTAAAGAGCCAGATCATAACAAGGCCGTCCCTTGAACCGGAGACAATGAAGAAACTCGAGCCTTCTGAGGCACACTCTGATCTAGCCAGACACGTGACAATGTCCAAATGTCCATAGACTATCTGGGTTATTTGGGCAGTCTCCGAGTTGAAGATCCTGAAGGAATTGTCAAAATATCCACAGGCTATTATCGATTTATTATCAGCAGAGCTCAGAGTTGACAAGTTATTCGGCTTATAATTAACTGACATGCAGTCACCGTAGTAACGTCGTGTATAAAGACTATTCCCATTGAATAAGGGGTCCAGGGTGAGAGGTAGAATGGGCGATTCAGAAATGGCTTGTCCGCTTATTCTGACATCTTCAACTTTACTGATGGGATTCTGTATCATAGCTGGACAAAATAAATAAAATTTTATTTTTGAAAAGGCATTCTGAATCTTTAACCCTTCAAAAGTCAAAAGGTGGATCATAAATGAGACAGATAACTTTCTCAAGCTACAATTCTGTAATTTATTGACCACTTTTCTGAGAAAAAAACTAATATTCTTTCAAATGTACAATGGTTTATCAAGTTACAATATTTTAATGAGAATTTCCAATCTCAGCGATGGACCTTGAAGAAATTTTCTCTGCGTCTTAAAGGGTTAAATCTAACGCCAAAATAAAATAGACTGAGTATTAGAATAATAAACAGGATAGTTACCTGCCACAACATTGTTCCATTTACAAATAGCAAATAGGTTCTTTGAGTTAAAGACGAGTATTTGACCCCAGCAACTGGAACCCTGGCTGGCGATAATAGCAGCAGAGCTGGAAGTGGAATCCTGACCTCCTTGGTTCATGGTCTGTTGATAGAGATGTCCAGAGGTCGAGATGAGACATTGAATATTCACGATGGGATGATTTGAAGGTAACTTCAAGAGCATACAAATGTCCTCTTTCAATTTGATTGGCTGTGTCAGCAGAGACGGCAGACGAGCAGGATGCGGACTAACAAGGAGTTGAGAGGGCGTTTGTCCAAAGAAGAGAATTTGACTCTCGAATGCTTCCAGTGTCACAGAATCTGTAATCTATTGAATTGAAGATTGTATTAATTAAATAGTTTGTGGGAATAAAATTCTAATTGACCATAACGTTGTTCACTTAATCCTTATTTTTTAAATAAATACTTTATCTTTTTCTAAAGATTGACAACATTGACAGGTAAGGCAAGCTAACAACTTTATCTATGCCAAGCAGAACTGCCTGAAGGCATATTTGATTAAAAAATTACAATTCTAATTATTAGAGAAATCTAGATTTTATCAAATAAATTTCGTCATAAAATTTGATCAAAATATTACCAGGGAGTAGTAATAGTAATCTAACCCCACATGTGAAACTAACACAGTCTGGCGATTTATTTTTATCAAGGATTTGTTTTTTGTTAAATTTTAATCAAAAACAGTGGAAAACACGGCTTTTTAGAGGAAAACCAAGGCTTATATACTACCCGTATATATATATGTAGTATAAAGCTCGATAAAATAAAACAGAATTTCATTTTTTTCGAAAATTTCAAAAATGAGTATACGAACGAAATAATTCTAGATAATCTTTGTAAGTATAGGTGCTGCACTACTCATTAGGGATAACTTTTTAAGAACAATTTTTCGAAAATTCCCAGATGCCTGCATGAATAAAGATGCTTTAGTAGGTGTGAAATTTCTCTTAGATAAAACCTTTTCCTAGGGGGGATGTCAATACAACAAAGTTTTAAAAATTGCATTTTTTAACGAAAATAAAGTAGTGTGTACATTTTCTACAGCAATCGATGGTATTTTCGATTGATTCAAGAAAACAAAAATTTATTCTAAGATTAATTATTTTTAGCTTTCAAAAATTCGAAAATAATTGGTTTTTTGACTTTCAATACATTGAGATAGGAAAATCATTCAACCTATTCACAACACCCTATCAGAACCTACTAGTATTATACAACATTAGAACCGCCTTTAAAGTTTCTAATCGGAAAAATTTTACTAATTTTCAAAAAATATCCCTACTACTCATTAATGAAAAGTGTTATTTTACAAAAGACTGGTCAATCAATTGGACAAACTTTAGAAAAATCGACACAATCTTCATAGGTGAGATGGCAAAAGACATTGGTAGCCTTGACTGCTTCGGGTCCACGTTGTTTGTAGCCAAAGATTAAATCGATCCAGTGATGCAAGTTGAGAGAAACATACTCCGATTCCAGGGCATCACGATGGATTTTGATAAACTCCTCGGGTGACGATGCCCACTTGGGAAGGATGACATGGTCGACTTTGAATTTTTCATCGGTCAATCCGAAATCATAGTTGTTGGCGTTGGAAAACATTTCGGGGAGGTAGAAGAACTCTGGAATCAATTCTTTCACATCACTGGTACTGGAGAGACAGTTTTCCCAAGTCTTTTCAATCGAATGAAATGTACGATTGGGATGATCAAACTTTTTATCCTGCCAAACGTGTTAAAGATTAAAAAACAAGATTAAGAAGTTTTCAATGTCGTTAACTGACTTGAAGTTGAAGAAAGAGGGTTGTGAATGGTTCAATCCTAATGAGATAGGAGAGGACAAAAGCCGCTGTCGAGTAATGGGTGCCATAATGGAAGGCAGGTTGACTTTCATCTTCCCACTTTTCGTATCGATCTTCAAAGAATTTCTTCCGGGTCTCATTGAGAGCCCCAATTGGCTTGGACAAGTCACGATAGTTACTGGGATCGTTGAGGTCAAGCTAAATAATTAGCAAAAAGCAAAAAAATTAGCAAAAAGCAAAAAAATTAGAGGTTATCTATATTATTAAAAAATAAAAATCGATTTTGTGAGCCTATGGATGTCTAATCTACCCAACCAATTTTCATAACCATTTTTCTCGGACCATGTTCGTAGCGAAAAAAATGTTTAGATTTGGCCTTAGTTGGGCCGTAATCTCGATCAGAACCGAAAAAGTGGCTGACCAATCAGATGTCTTCATTTTTAACACGTAAGCTTGCATCTTATTACGATAAAAATATTCCCGTAAATTTTTAAATACGTCCGAAAATCCACATAAATTCATAATTGCAAAAGTAGAAAAAGGATATATTAACACCAAATGTACATTTCTCAAAGGTTCATCAGTAGTGTCTCTTTGATAATGATAAAAGTTAAAAGATGAATGAAAATAATAATTTACAAATTATGAAAGAAATAGTAAAAGTTGACGAAAAATAGAATAAATGTAAGCTGAAAAAACACCAAAACTCTCCAATAAATAGCAACAGTGGAGAGAAAAGTGAAAAAGCTTACATAGGCCAAGGTAGTTGAAGGTTATAGGAATAATTCTTTTGAACACATAAGTCTGGTTTATATAAATTTATGAAGAATTTCTCCTTCACCCAAACGTCTGTACTGTCATCACTCGGGTTTTTGTATAAAATTGAAAAATTCGAAATTGAAGCCTCATGCCCTTCCTGTCTAAGATGCCTAGTTATCGCTGTATCTTTCTTAAGGTGATCGTTCCCTCTAGTTGACAACTTTCTGATTGTACGTCCTATATAAGAAGATCCGCAGTCACATTGAAATTTATAAATCAATAGAGTCTTCTCTTCAGGTCTCAGTAAATCTTTGTGAATCAAATTGAACAATCTCTGAGTTTTAAATACAATTTTCAATTGTATGTTGTTATAATGTTGATCGATGAGATTTGTCAACTTTCTCCTTAAATCGTTACTAAAACCATCTCCTTTGAAATTAAGTTTCATGAAAATTGTGGTCTTCTCAACTTCATCTGTGTTTTCAACGACATCTCTATCGACTGGTAAGTTGATAAATTTGTCCACAAATTTATTGGGATACCCATTTTCCATTAAACACAACTTCAAATTCTCTATTTCCTTTGGAATTTCTTCTGGACTCGCTATCCTTCTTATCCTCTTACTCAATCCAATTACTAGACCAACTTTATGTGAAATAGGACTAAAACTAGCAAAATGCAGATATTTGCCATTGTCCGTCTTTTTCTTGAAGATGTTTCTTTGAATTGAGCCGTCATCTCTTCTAGTTAGTTTAACGTCTAAGAAACTCAGAAAATCATTAGATTCTTTTTCCATAGTAAATTTAATATTAGAATGAAACGAATTCATCTTTAAGAAAAAGTCATCTGATGATACATTCGGTTTCATCAAAATAAAAGTGTCGTCCACATATCTGATGTACACATCAATGAAAGAATTAATTGTTACAGACATTTTATTGAGTTCTAACCAACCTAAAAAGATATCAGCTAAAAGAGGACTTAAAGGTGAACCCATAGCTATACCGTCCTTTTGGATAAACACTTTGTTTTGAAAAGAATTTATGTTTTTTTGCTATAAAACCCCTAGTTCTATGGAAATTATATCTCTATCAAATAACCCCTTAGCAATTCTATACATGGAACGTTCCATGGATTCCATTTCTTTATAGTATGATCTTATTGGTCCAATCTAAGCTGCAATTTCTTAGTCTTCGTACAAAAAAAAGCTTTTTCGAATTTTATTAAACACCGCGTAGCGGGTTCGGATCAGCTAGTTATTGTTATAAGTAGAACCACAGAAATAAAAAACTAGAGCTATTTTTAATTTATTTGTTAAATTGGGTTTTAGGTATTTTGAGGTTTTGAGAATCTAAATCATACCTTCCTAATTATAATTATTCCCATTATCTAACTAAAAGAACTGTATTTTTTAAAAATTTCGGAACTGGTAGATTTTTCCTGTAGACCTGCGAAAATGCCCCTCTTTTGGAATTTTAAAAGCAAAATAACATCTATAATAATACAGGTGGAGGTGGGGTGAAAAATTCTGGCTTCTCATTGGTTTAAACAAGATTCACAGAATAAACCAATCAGGAGAGAGACGAATAAAAAATAAAACCATTACGTTCAAAATTTATTCTGCTTTCGGAAAGAAATTTCGTAAAAAGTTTAGCTACTACTGAGTTGTAGCAAAAGACCATTTTGTAATTTATCACAAAGAGACTCAAATGTTTGCCTAAATATAGGGTGTTTAAAAATGATAGGACATACCTTTTCAGATGTGTAGTTGGAAAGGATCCATGGGAATATTGGGTACTGATTAAAGTCATTATATGATCGTCCGGCAATTGTGTTAAGATACATGATATAATCAAAGTTGGACATTTCTCGTTTCCGCCATTTAGTTGTCATGTGAGAGTTTTTGAATATCTGCATGGGATCAAGGGTAGAGGACTTCCTTGATTGACTCAGGTTGTACTTGATACCGACACCAACAGCTGGCAATAACTCTATGACGTGATTCATAATTTTCCTCGATTGAAAGACCAGGAATATGGCATCTATAAAGAAAACGAGAAGATTTATGGATTGAGATATTCTCAAGAGTTTATTGAAATTTATCAAGTCTCTCAATCAATTTTCATGAACGACATTGACTACAGAATTACAAAGTGCAGCCTCATAAAAATGAAGATGCGTCCATGTGGCAATTTTTTAATTTCTACTCGGCGCCAAAAGCACCATTTTTGATAGGTCATTGAACATCAAAATTTCATAACTTCCGAAACAGATATACAGCAGGGTATATTTCAACTATCCCCAGCCTTAATCTCATTCTGAAGATTATCGAAAACTGAACATTTTTTCCTATAAAATCATACGTTTTCGAGTTTGTTCTGATATACAAAATCTCGATTGAAAATGACAATTTTTGAACACGCGCCAAGATTTTTTCAATGAACAGGTCTCATTGCAATAAAAATTGTTCATGTTTCCTTTCATTGACTGGGTATTTGAGTAAGCCTAATTTTTCAACTTTTCCCACCGCTAATCTCATTTTGAAGATTATCGAAAACCATGCATTTCTTTCTATGAAACCATACGTTTGTTCGAGTTTGTTCTGATATACAAAATCTCGATTGAAAATGACAATTTTTGAACTCGCGCCAAGATTTTTTCAATGAATTTTACTATGAGAAAGAATAAAATTAAGATTTTTAAATAGTGAAAATTGAGTCTTTTTTCACATGTGAAAGAAATTCGTGGGAAATTATGAAAAATTTTTATGATTTTAGGGAGAATGGGATTTATGTATATCAGAACATGAAAAATTTTAATTTTGACTTTCAAAAATGTGTTCTTTGTGCGTAAAAACATCAATTTTTGGTTAAGGCATAGAAGATTGTTCGGGGAAAATAAAATTTTGTATTACCCTATTCTATAGACTAATTCATCACTTTGAAATTTGAAATACATGACCATATTTTTGACAAATAAAGCTTCTATGCTGTATAAATAAGCCTTGGATTTAGAATCAAGTAGAGATTTAAACTATTGAAAAAAATAAGATAATTATTTTAATTCTAATATTAATTGTGTAGCAAATGGCGTAGAGATCTCTCCAAAGCCGAAAAACTGGGTTAGAATGATTACAACTTTGAAAAAGTTGGGCTATTTCGTAAGGCTACATTTCAACTTACTAGCAATCGCAGTGATGTCAGGTTTCACTAGAAACAACCGAATATATATATTAAATTGTATACTAAGGTATATCGATCGAGTGTGGAAAAACACTGAAAAAATATCCTTTTCCTAGTTTGAAGCAGCCGATATCTTTCTTTCTTCTATAACCGAGAAAAATTAAAAATAATTTCGAGATAGAATCTTTTATTTTTACTCTCGTAATTTTTTCTTTCAGAGTTTTAATAGACTTTTGATTATAACTAGTGGAGAGCAAGCCAAATAATAAATAAATATTTATCCCCCCAATATTAACTATTAATAAAAGATTTGAAAATTTTAACAGTCTGAACACAGCCTAAACCTGAATTGTATTAATAAGAAATACATCAACTGTAATCAGATTCTAGAATTATGGCATCAATTTGAGGCCTTTATAGGTTTATTTTGATTTTATAGTTAGTAAATTGTAAGACTGGGGTAGAGTCTTGGTGGAGTTTGACGTGAAAATATCGAGAAATAAATAAAAATGACATATCAAGTGAGTGAAAATTTGAAGTGTGCCAAAATGAAAATGAGTGAAAACCTACAGCAAGAATAACCTGGCAAATGGAAACATTTCAAAAGAAAGTTAAAAAATTAAAGTCTACTGACAAAAGTACTTGAATATCTCAACCTGGCTCAAATCTATTCTTTATCAATATGAACAAGTGTAAGAGTTACTCATTGGGCAATATTTCTGAATTGTGATGTGAACAGAGCTAAAATCTTATCTAATATTATGTTCGAGTGATTCACGTAGATGTTCAAAAACGTTCAGAAATCCACTTAAATACATATTTTAGAAATATGTAAGAAAGACAATTCATTATAACAATTTTTATTAAATATTGAACCAGGAATTGAGACTGACGAGACCTGGCGAAACGTACATATCTCTTTAAAATATAATTCTTTTGTTAAAATTTTAATTGATAAATGCGCATAGGCCATGGTAGTTGAAGATTAAAGGAATAATTCTTTTGAACACACAAATTAGGTTTATACATGTTGATGCAGCATGGTTTTCCTGTTTTAGATGTCTGATCACCGCATTATGAAAATATACAATTGAAAATTGTATTCAAAACTCAGAGATTGTTCAGTTTAATCCATAAGGATTTACTTGACCCTCAAGAAAAGACTCTATTGATTTACAAGTTTCAGTGTGACTGTGGTGCTTCCTATATAGGGCGTACTATTAGGAAGTTGTCAACAAGATCGCATGATCACCTCAATAAAGATACCGCGGTGACCAGACATCTAAAACAGGAAAACCATGCTGCTTCAATTTCTAATTCTTCCATCATATAAAAAAACCCAGGGGATGAAAGCACAGATGTGTGGGTGAAGGAGAAATTTTTCATCAACATGTATAAACCTAATTTGTGTGTTCAAAAGAATTATTCATTTAATCTTCAACTGCCATGGCCTATGTGAGCTTTTTCTCTTCACTGTTGCTATTTATTGAAGAGTTCTGGGTGTTTTTTCAGCTTACATAATATTCTTATTTCCATTCATAACTCTTATATTCTTTAACTTATACTATTTCTATGTAAATTGTAAATTATTATTTTTCATTCAAACTTTAACTTTATCATTTTCAAAGAGAGACCACTGCTGATCCTTTGAGAAATGCGCATTTGGTTCTAAATATTTTTTCGTACATATTTCTAAAATATTTAATATAGATTCTACTTAAGACTCACTCCGCAAACATATTTAATGAATAAAATTTCGAAACTTACATCTGTCAGCCATAAAGATCTCCAGGGCTAATTCTTGATGGATGTACTTTCGCGTGAAGATGGCTCGAATTTCTGAAAAGTCCCAGAAACTGCTGACATGATCGATCAAGACTAAAATCTAAAATTAACAGGCTATTATTATTGCAATATACTCAAAAGGTGTAGGGGTAGTTGTACGATTATTAGAAATTCGATCTAATTCATACAGAAAGATTATGAATACCAGTATCGATAATTTCAAAATCATTTCGTTCTTTCTTTATCAAGTAAAAATTATTGATCACAAATAATCTTCATAGTTCATGACAAATGTACAAGCGAGAGAGTTAAAGAAGTATGGTTTCGTTTAATAAATTTTTTTGTGCAAAAAGACAGAATCGATAAATTTCCTTGATCTATATATCAATAGCTAATTCTAATCTCGTTTCATCGATTATATTATTTTTTTCTTCTTAAATGTTAAAACAATATTATTAGCAATTGAACACCAAGCGTAAAGTGGCCAAGACTAAAGACTATTAAGGGTCTGATTTGTATTGAAATTTCACCAATGAGATGATTTATTTGCAAATTAATTTTTACAAACACTCATTTAATATCAAAAAGGATATCTTGTAAATTTCATTCGTTCTAATCACTAAAAAACTAAAAGATATTGAAGATTTAAGTTAGAATTTTCCTCATTTTCAAGAGACTCTAGATTTAGCATTTCTGAACATTAATAAGTTTAATAATTCTGATCAGAAAGGGATAATACTTGGCCAATAAAATCATGAATGAGGTTACAGGTGCAATTTTAGATTTCGTGGCATAAAACGTGGAGAACTTTATTACCTTTGGGTCGATTTCAGCATTCTTTGGATGGTCCTTGATCATTTCAAAGTAGAGTTCACGTTTAGTTAAAGTAAGGGTTCCATGAACTCTCACACTCAAGGATACAAGGACACATTCAGTTGTATAGACTATCGGAGCTGAATAGAAGAAATGGAATAATAAAATACACAATGTGATCAGATTGTGGAGACTTACAATCATTGAGGAGGACAGGACGATAACAACGATTCTTATGGATTCTCCAATACGACCCAAAGTTATAAGGAGAGCCATCACTAATTGAGAGGTCCCCCGCATCTTTCAAAGGTTTCTCCGGAGACATGTCCTCAGAGTCTATCTGTGTTGTTGAGACATCTTCAGTTTCCTCTTGTCTCTCGTCTTCTTCCCCTCTTGACAATGGATCGGAAAGAGAGTCTGATTCTGGTACTCGATTATTATCAGGGGATCTCTCAGGTATTTTAATAATCTTGGCGAGAATTTCTTTCTTTTCCTCAATGGAGTTCTTGATACTTTTACTATTCAGTGTGGAATATGCATCTTCCCTATGATTTGAGCCATATGGATTTATAATCAGTCTTCTACGACGTCTACTATCGTCTTCTAAGTTGTCCAACTTTCGAAATTTGACGTCACTACAAGGTTTAAGTTTTATTATTCGAATATGTTGGTCCAATGAACGGAGATAACTTTGAACTTACCAATCTGGGTCATTATTCTGGGGATCAGAGAGCTTCTTTAGGCGCAAGAAGGACTCTGTTAGAAAGTTGGTTATTTTTTCATTCTCAATTTGCCTCTGGTGAACGATTCGATTGCAGATTCTATCCTCCTCGCGGCCCCTAGCCAAATTTAAGGCAGATGCTTTTTCAAATTCTGCATGACGGTTGATGATAAAGTTGTTGGTTCTCTTGATGATTTCTTTGGCTTCAATGGCAACCTTGGTGGCATTATTCCTTGTTGCATGATTGTTCGAGTTACCTTCATTTATCAACTCGATAAAGGAGAGGCCAGCATATTTTTGTAGGGAATTCTGCCATTCCTAGTGGATTGAAAAGTATTTTGGTAAAGAAAAAATCAAATATCAAGATAGTTTTAACTTACTTGGGAACAAAGGAGCATGACAAATTCCACAGAAAGGCTACTAACAGACTCCATTTTGACAATGTTAGAAAAGGCCTCGGTAATCAACTCTTGGCCATGAGATCCGATAAGGGTCTTCGAGATTTGGCTGGCAAAACTGAGAATGATCTCCCGGAGGAAATTGGCAACCTCGCCGAGCCATCTTTCCAATGAGTAGACCAGGTCCGGGCCACGGTCACTTGAGCTTGGCGTGAGATTGTTGATCTTTAATTGTTCTAATTCTACAAAGCGAATTAACAAATGGAAAACTTTAGGGGAATAACAAAAACCTACGTTTGTTATCCGAGTTAATCTCATCGGGTTCATTACTGCTAATAATTGATTGGTTCTCGGTGGGCGAGTCTGTTTGATTGTTGTAAAGAATTTCGCGATACTTTGATACGATTAGCACTGAGAGGAAATAAACCATGGACAAGATAATTGTGGCAGATTCCTTATTACGATCCTGCAATTAATTGAGACAAGTTAGATCTTATCGAATATATATATTATAGTATGTTATTTTCAAACAAACCTCGTGAATATAAATGATGTTATGGAGACGTATAATGTCCAGCTCTTGGAGGAGCGACTCTTTTTCTTGTATTGGATTGATTACAGAACGTTCAAGGGAACTTTTCTAAAGATAAAGTTAATACATATCTAACTTACCATTGACTCATTGTTCCAGGAAAAGATTGGCTTTACACTAAAGAGGAGATAGCGAAGATGGTTGGAATAATCTGAGAGGTAATCTGAAAAGGGTTTCTGATCCAGGACATTATTGCGAATAATACGCTCATTGCAATTCATTGGTAACAAAGGCCTTTTACACAGGTTGGTTATGCGTAATTTGAGAAGGTCAAGCTTCGATTTTCCATCACAACTGATTTTGGGTGCCAGCTCAATTGAGTTGACGTCCTGATCGCATTGGTCGGAATCAAAGTTGATGAATCCCTTGTCCACCTGCACAAAGTGTTGGATAATCTTCTTGGGTGGAAGAACATGCTCATAGTAGAGCTCGATGCAATTTCTCAGAGAAAGTACAGCATAAATCCTAAAGATTTGACGAATCAACATTCCTCTAGCCATGTTTCGTTCTTTTTCAATGTCCCTCAAATTGGTGTTGGTATGGAATACAACAAAATCCACAATATGCCCAATTCTCATGAGGAATTCGAAGCCTTGGACCATTGAGAGGCCTTCGAAACGATCCAAAACTTCAATCTCTGACTTTTTATTCAAAACATGAGCCAAGAGGGGAAGAAGGCCGCCAACAGAGCATACAAGAATATCGCTCAGGTGCAAGGTGAAATGTATAAGATTGTTAACATAATTACGATTTGATTCCTCGTTCAGGTAGAAGATTATACTTTTGGCATCTGGATCATTCTTAAATTTGTGATTGATGATTTCAATATCGTCTTCATCGAAGGAATGTCCCTCGTATGAGGAGGAGTCATTCTCAACCACTGATTCTGGTTCAGCCTTTGCATCAATAGGTCCTTGAACTTTGACTTGGCTAGATCTCTTCTTACGATGGTCAACTACCGTCCTGGAGAGATGAAAATTCAAATGTTCAAAAGTGTATTAAAAAAGTAATAGTAATTTATCTACATATTGGAATAACATTTAAAACATTTATTTCACCAAGGTGTTAGAGACAATCTATCCATTTACTTATTCGAATAAAAAGTGTGCAGTAGAAAGTGAACTGGGGTAAAGTGAAGTGCTTCAATTTGATTGGCCATTCTCGTGAATGGGGAATCTACCAATTAGATTAGAGTGGACTCAACCATGTTTTTTTAATGAAATAGGCAGAATCGAATTTTGAAAAGTGTTTTCGTGTGCGTAATATGAAATGGTGCAAATCATTAGGCACTGCTGTGTAAAACTTGCCTTATTTTCTCTATTTGTCCAGGATGCTTTCTAATCGTGTCAGAATATATAAATTTATATGATTATAAATTTTACACAAGTGTAATACAAATGCTCAGGGCCTTAAACGAATTTCATTGGTCAATGCATTACTCGAATAGTATTGGAGGATAAGAAAATGGACAAAAAAGTTATGGTAACACTACCCTAATTGTTCAAGGTCAATTCTCTTACTTGAAATCCTTTTCAATTGCATGCAACAAATTCTCCAGCAGGATCGTATGCACAAATGACCATGTAAACTGATCCTTGGTATCCTTGAGATCACGTTTACTTTTATTCTTTGAGTTTGAGTTGACATGAGAAGGACTATTATTATTGGCTTCTAAAAGAGAGAATTTGTGTACCTGACATTAAGAAGTAACAAGAAGGCTTGTCAATTTGAACCAGTATGGTTTGCTTAGATAAAAATTTGAGCTGAAAGGCTAACGATTAATTATAATGTATGCTGTACCATTTATCTTGTTATTTATGGTAGTCTCAAGACTGATTTGTTACATGATAATATTATTGAGTTGATATCAGATGATTATTTTGAATTTCGAGCCATGAATTCATTCAATAATTATAATAATTGAATGAAATTTGTAAACTACTATTCACGTCAGCATACAATTTTATCATTGAATTAAAGAAAAATACAATACCACTTGCTTAAAAAACCTTTATCGGATTAAATAACTAGATTAATTTGAATCTTTGATCATCTTGAAACTGTTAACAAAATAACTTATAAACCTTTTATTAATTCGGTTCTGAACTCATGGGGAAGGTTCGAGAGAAAACAGACGTATATTATAGTGATTAACGTTATATTTCGCCAGGTCTCTTCAGACTCTACCCTGGTTGATATAAATAAATACTATCACAATGCGAAATTTTTGTGCAATTCCATTGGTTGAGCTGATTGTAAATCGCATCAACGAAGCAGGGGGGGGGGTTCACTTCTCATTTCACTTTTTGTCTCTTCAGGAATGCATCAATTTGTAACTGACCAGTGGAACCTCTTCTCTTTCGTTTAGTAAATGGGCGTTTTTCGTTCTTTGATCATCGGCTACATCCAACTTCTCATTATTTTCACTTTTATCCGTTTGAGTTAAGCTAACGCGAGGTAGTGGGATATTTGGTTTCAGAATTTTGATAATTTTTGTCAGCTGTTTCCTTTTCATATGAACATCGCGACCTTTGAAACCAAGTTTTGATGCTAAAATCTTCTGTACACAAAGATCTGGCTTGCATTTCGTTATGTAGCGGCTTTCTGCGCTGTTCAGCATAGATTCTCTCACTATAGGAGGCACTTAGATCGACTTGATGTAGAATTTTGAAGTTAGACTGTCTTTATTCATGTCAACCAGCGTAGAGTCTGAAGAGACCTGGCGAAATATAACGTTAATCACTATAATATTCTATCAAGTTTACCTGGAAATTAACCCATTAATCCTTTGAAGTATGAAATCGGTGGTCAAGGACGCAATTGCCGGACAAAATCTAGTAGCAGTATTTATTATCAACGATAGAATTAGATATTCTAAAATTTTTAATATTATCATACAGGGGTAATATATAACACTGTTCGACAAATTTGAGGTGAATTTTTTGTATTATTTTGATTTTTTGATATCTTATAGATTCTGATGCGCTGAATTTAATGGTGTAAACCGTTTTTCGATTGATTTGGGAATCTCGACAAAAATTGGATCTGAAGTTTTGATCCGAGTGTTTTTAATCTCAGTGATCTGGTGGCGGTATAAAAGACATATATGTGTCATATGATACACCAATATGTAGCTAAATAACTCTTCTTTCTAAATAGTTTTATCAGAGTATGGTTAACAGATTTTTTTGAGTAAAAAATCAGCGTCAAAGCTCAAAAATTTGAGCATTTTATAATAATTTTGTTATGCATTTGTTTAATATGATAAAATTTAGTATGTGCTGATCAGAAATTCCATGCTGATTCTAAATCTGTTCTCATTTTTTTTCTACGATTTTTTCTAAGGAAGATATCAAGGTTTTAATTTACACCATAATACACCCAATATACCATCCAGAAGGGGAGGGGGGCTTATACATGGAATGAAGAAAAAAACATGCTAACAATCATGAACACAGTCCCCCCCTTTCCTTGTTCAATTTATTATCTTTGATAACTCAATTTTTGCGCACTTTTTATTTCACTCGGGCTTGTAAATGCTTTTGATGTTTTAAATCAAAATCAGAAAAAAACGTTAGACATAATCATTCAAGTATTGAAAAACTTATCTTTCAAAAGGAGTACTAGAATAAAATCATTGGTTGAAAAAATGATTAAAATGTTTAAAAAGATAAATGTAAAAATGAGCTACAAGATACATCTATTGTGGAGTCATTGGGATAAATTACCTTTGGATAAGACCACTGATCAACATGGTGAAAGAGCCCATCAAGAGCTCATGAGGATGGAAAAAAGGTTTAACTCCAACAAAAATCAAGGCCTACTAGCAGACCATTGTTGGCTGATTTGCCATTAAATAAAATATGTTTCAAAAAACTTTGTCAAATTTTCGAAAGAGATAAGCCTAGGTTTGAGAAAATTATAAGCCTAGCAAAAAAACAATGAGATGAGTATTCAATCCTGTGAAAAAAACATCTATTTTTATCTTTACAAGCCCGAGTGAAATAAAAAGTGCGCAAAAATTGAGTTATCAAAGATAATAAATTGAACAAGGAAAGGGGGGGACTGTGTTCATGATTGTTAGCATGTTTTTTTCTTCATTCCATGTATAAGCCCCCCTCCCCTTCTGGATGGTATATTGGGTGTATTATGGTGTAAATTAAAACCTTGATATCTTCCTTAGAAAAAATCGTAGAAAAAAAATGAGAACAGATTTAGAATCAGCATGGAATTTCTGATCAGCACATACTAAATTTTATCATATTAAACAAATGCATAACAAAATTATTATAAAATGCTCAAATTTTTGAGCTTTGACGCTGATTTTTTACTCAAAAAAATCTGTTAACCATACTCTGATAAAACTATTTAGAAAGAAGAGTTATTTAGCTACATATTGGTGTATCATATGACACATATATGATAACGGTTTACACCATTAAATTCAGCGCATCAGAATCTATAAGATATCAAAAAATCAAAATAATACAAAATTTTTGCTGAACAGTGTAATGAAATGTCATACAGGTTTATTAGACTTGCTGAAAGGTATCAAGATTAACCAGCTATTTATTTGGCATTGTCAGGACTATCAAGAGTAACAAGATGGTGAGATGGGTTCTCAATGTTGAGAACAATGATGAAATACTTCATGCTCAATTGAATAAAGTATGACATACGAGGAGTTGTTAGTAGACCGTATGAATATTGAAATTTTGCGATAGCTCAAAGTATTTTAATTTCCAAAAGGAGCATAAGTGTAACTTGGTTTGAAAAAACAATTCTAAACTATTTCAAGGCTACGTGTAAGACAAATGTCCAAGGGCCTTACTCTTTAAAAAAGAGCTGTTGACCCTTTTTTCAAGAAATTGGTTGAAAGAACAAAAACTGAAACCTACTTTTTTCAGAATGCAACCTTTCATTAATCCTTGGTGATAATTGTTTAGGATTGCCTAGATCACTATTTTCCAGATCATTCTTTGTTTCACCGTCAATGTTTTCTGGATTGGAGTTATCAAAATCATTAGACTGTTCTACGCCCGGTTGTGAATTAATCTGGTTAGACTCGTCAACACTATCACCCTTGCTAAATGTATTAAAGGCAATTGCCAGTGTGTCTAGCCAAACACGCCAACCACCCAGTTCATGGCGCAATGCATGGAAGAGTAATCGGTCCATTATCTCAATAACTAAGCTTGTACATTCCACATTTATTTGGCAATCATCGTCATTTCGACAGAGTTTAAATAGCCAATCTTGCCAGACTGGCATCTGAAGAATGCACCTGCGATTGTTGGCATTCTCTCTAATAAGGATGTTGACATGTTCCAGAAAAGTCCTCTTCAAGACATTCGAGCCTTTGGTCTTTTCCGATTGAAAGAGCAGTTCAGAGATCACTTTGAGTATGGCTAAAGGAAAAGTTTATGATCGAAATTGTTTACTCAAAAGGAAAAACAAATATATTTGACTAAATTCTTTAGTAGAGTAGGCCAAATTTTTCAACTTTTCCCAGCCTTAATCTCATTCTGAAGATTATCGAAAACTGAACATTTTTTCCTATAAAATCATACGTTTTCGAGTTTGTTCTGATATACAAAATCTCGATTGAAAATGACAATTTTTGAACACGCGCCAAGATTTTTTCAATGAATTTTACTACGAGAAAGGACAAAATTAAGATTTTTGATTTCTTTTTCCTACATTTTGAATAAAAATAGGGCCTATAGTAAAAATTGAGTCTTTTTTCACATGTGAAAGAAATTCGTGGGAAATTATGAAAAATTTTTATGATTTTAGGGAGAATGGGATTTATGTATATCAGAACATGAAAAATTTTAATTTTGACTTTCAAAAATGTGTTCTTTGTGCGTAGAAACATCAATTTTTGGTTAAGGCATAGAAGATTGTTCGGGGAAAATAAAATTTTCTATTACCCTATTCTATATCCTTTAATAGTCTTTCTATGTTTGAAATAATCATCTAATCGATTCGAAATTTTATTATACTTTCAGTGTTACTTTTCGGGTCATTGTTGGACAAAGAAAATAAAAAAATTCGTGTGCCTTTTGAATGGATTTCCAAAGAAATCTTGAGAAGGCTAGATGAAAAAATGAGATTTTTTTAAAACCTTTAGCTGGTTTTGGTTAGATAAATGATAAGAAGTAAATATTGATCGTATGTGAACTATGTGATAAAATAAGAGACAAGAGACTTGCCTGGGTTTTCAATGTTGAATCTTGTCTGTGGGACAACAAGGTTTATTTCCGGTGATGAAACGGTCACCTTTTCCACAAGAATTTCAAAGAGCGCATAGTAAATTGAGGTAGTCAACTCGGTAGAATTTAACAGGATCCGATCAATAATCATTGGGAACAGTTGATAGTAATCCATTGAGGCTTTCTTTCTCCTAGAAATTTGATAAATCAACATTTGAGATTTGAGAGTTTGTATACATAACATGGGAAAAGTGAAATCATGAATAGAGCATTATTGATAAAAAATTAAGGCCACTGATTGATAGCTATTATACCCTCAGAGAGTTAAACTTGCCCATTTGGTAGGGAATATCTGAATGAACTAGTGGATACACAGAATAGTTTAACTTCACGCTTAAATGAAAGCTCACTTTGGTTTACAGTATTGAATGTAGAGACCCAAGAGGCGTAAGGCCTGCATCCTGATATTCTCGTCTGGATTGGCCATTAACTTGAATACAACTTGGAGTCCATGTTTCATATCGAAAATCGGCACTAAATTGGCGTGCTGCTCTGTCATGAGGACCATCAGGAGATTGAGAACATCACGAATGTTTTCAGCCTAGCATTCACAGAGAAGGAAAGAATGAAATCAAAGAAAACAACACAGTTTGTCAGATCGATTCTCAGAAATTTTGAAATTCAATTCAAGTTTTATTTTTAGGAATGAATTTTTTACTGCTATCTGATCAAGGAAAAAATTGTTATATTTTGCTAGACTGTGTAATACTCACTCCGTTAACATTAGCGAGATAATTGAGAATGGCTTTGAGTTCATCTGAAATGATTCCTCTATTATTCGATATTAATTTCTTGATATAGTATAATATGTTAGATCTTATCTGGTATAATTGCTCTTGAGTTAGGGACCTTTCAACACCTACAAAATAATGTTAACATTTTAATTTTCGGTACATTTTTAAGAGTTTAGAGTTTGTAGTTACATTTGAAAGAGTAGTCATCGTCAGATTGTGAGTTAACATTGGTTACCCAAAAGTGGTCGCGCAGAGTGACCAGACACTGGACAACAGCCGATACCCTTTGAATTGGTCTCTGGATTATATGATTTTCCACAAACGTTGTAGACAAGTACTGATACAACAGTAATTGAGTCTATAGAGAAATACTAACATTAGATTTCCTTCATTCTCATTGGTCGAAAAGAAATCTAAACAATCAGATTAAATTTGAAGAGATGAACTCACTTCAACAGAGGCTCTTGACCATAGTCGACTATTGAGAAAGGTGAGGTCAATAAGTTGATCGATTAATTGATTAGCAGAACTCGTTCCGATTAATGGAAGACGATGTTTCGTTGAACGCATACCGTTATACTTTTTCACGAGATTCATCCAGAACTGAATTTCTGTAATAAACTTGGAGAGAATACTAGAGTTGACAAGGGTGGATTTGGACAGGTTCGAAGTGAACACGATGAGCGTCGATTGGTGGATAAACTTTCGACGGAAAATGTGAGAGTTCCTGAATAAATTCATCGACAATTGAAACAAAAGGGCACTATGAAGAAGGAGATAAGTATTCAAGAACTTTTAAAAAGGGATGAGAGTTGAAACGAACCCGAATTCTTCTTCTGTTTTATTCTGAGGTTCCCATTGAGGCATTATCGAATAGAGGTCTAGAAGACGACTTATTCCCCCGATTCTCAGAAATGAGTCGAGGATACTCTGGGTCCGGATAACCTCTACATTCTATTTTATGAGTTGAAATATATTTATATTTATGTAAAAATGTAACTTGAATCTAAGCTAGAGTTTGACTGACGGCTGAATTTTTGGATAAAAAAAAGATATAATATTTATGATTGTTAACTAAAGCCTCAAGAAGTAATATTAAAATGCTTATTATTTTAACCAGCTTTTCCCTCTGTTCTAAGAACCATTTAAAATTATAATTTTTTCTGCCATATCATCAGGGTTCAACAAAGTCATAAGGTATTAAAATAATACTTCATTCATATCAATGATCTGAAACCACATATCATTTTGAGTTACAGAGCTGATTTTCATCGTTTAACAGTTTGCTAAGCTCAAAAATACCTCTGAAGATTCAAAGATATGAAAGCATCTCAATGTTTTAGTTTAATTTAAACATTAATTGGTTTTTCGAATTTTCTTTTTGGTTTACTTGTAAGTAGTTCGTATAAGATATTTGTTGTAAATTCGCGATAAAGTATTAAAATAATACCATGAAATTGAAAAATAATACTTTTCAATTTTTTTAGATCTTAAAAAATTAACTTTTGAACTAAAAATAATTGCACTAAACTAAACTTTTCAGCTTTTACACTACATTGCAATATGAAAATCAAAATCAGACTCAGTATTTTTCTACTCACTCCTTGCATAAAGGCATGCGAAATGATTCGCTTATCCGGCAACAAGGAAGCATTTGTTCCACTTGCCACAGAAATCAATGTTGCCTGGTTACTATGGGAGATATTCTTTGAATAACAAAGATTTAGGACAAGCTTCTCATCGGTGTAGTTTGAACTGTACCAGAATACCAGAGAGTTTTGCGGGAAATTCTTCCCTTCATAGAGACGACCTATCTGGGTCTCATTGAGGGAATAAATTGCTTCTTTGTCGTAGCGTAGGTAACCCTGGAAAGATGAAATTTTAGACAAGAACTCAATTCATTATCTGAATAGAATGAATACGTCCAGAACACTCTAAATATTTTCCCCCCAAAACAATATTCTCGGCCGTTTGATAATTTTCAGAAAATGATCAGCATTTCTAGTGAACGTGGTGAAATTCATTCAAAAATGTATAATTCAAAAGTTGTAAAAATAAGTTGTTACCCTAATATAAATGACATTGGTAAAGTATGCTCACAGAGTAATTCTTGCCGAGTTTGAATAGACTCTCAACTTGTATTTGATTGAGGACATCAAAGGCACAGAAAAAGTATGAAATACGTCCACAGAAAGCATCCTCCTTGGATCCATCAGATGAGGCCCCAATGAAGCATTTATCAAATGACTCGTTTGTCTCAATTTGCCAGTTCATGATACTCTGAGAGACAAGAGTACCATTTAGGTAACATAACAATTCGGACCTGGACCATTGATGATTGGCGAATACGAGGGTTAGCATGTACCACTAAAGAGATGAAGTAGAAATTTAAAATTTTTCCTTACTGATTCAGGGTTAATCTCAATATTGATGCAATGCTGAAATCCTTTCCCCTTGGACTTGATAGCAGCCAAGACAATGCTGGAACCGAAGAATTTTGCTGTGTAACCTAGACCTGATTTTGTTGTGAAACTGAATAGAACGGGTCTCTTATTCTCTTGACCGACAGTGAAGGCTTTATCGAGAGAGAACCAAATGTTGAATGACCAGCCATTTCCGTTGTACCATTTGTTAATTGGAGGAATTTTCAAATACTAAGAAGAAGCATGATATATTTTAAAATTACAGAAAGTGAATTTCCCTGAAATGAAAAGTATGAGGAGGAATGAGCTTTTGAACAGCAATCATTTAGAACTCTGAGGAGAATACAAACATTCTCACGCCATATGTTATTTCCTAGAAGCTTTTTAGAGATGTAACTGAGTATGACATGAAGAATTTCAGGATTAGAATTTCTTTTGAGGAATTGACTCAAACTATTGACATAGTCTTCCTTCAACGGTATATTTTTATCCATAATAAGTTCAATTGAAGTTTGAAATATTTTGAGAAGATTTGTAATGTTAAAATTACTGGAAATGTCATTGATTTTGTTTATGACATTGTTGATCTTATCCTAGGAAGTTAAAAAAAACGATCATACATAGATATCTAAGCAGTTGTTGACATCGGCGGATGTTTCCAGTAGCAATAGTATGTCCTCAAGAGATTTAGAAAAATCTGAATTTTCTTGACTCATTTTACCATTTGTGTTGTCGCACTCTTTATAAATATATATGTATAATTGTTAAAAACACAAAAATTCAAATTTGTTAAATACTTATTTGTTTAATTAAGACAAGAAGAATATTTCAAATTCAATAGTTGATGCTTTATTAAATAAAGTTTATTTTAAATAAATTATTTAATTAAGTTTATTATTGATAATTTATTACAGTTTCATTGTACTTTAGTATAATGTTGTTATTTGTAAATAATAATTATCTTAGAATCTTTAGTAGGGTCTCTTAAAATTAACAATTAATTTCTTCCTGAAAATGGACATTGTATCGTGGAAATTATAATTTCAAAATCACCACGAAAAGAAAACCAATAAATTTTATATGACTTCTCATACTTCCACTAATGAAACTAATATTTTTTGTCATAATACATTTTGAGTTACCTTAGCAACTCTACGTTAAGAATTAGGGAATGCAATTTTTCAATTATTCAAAATTAATTTCAAATCCTGATGAAGAACAAGACGATAATAATGTTTAAAAAGCTTGTCGAGAAGGAAGACGATGTTTGGAAGAATGGAATCTACCTCGGACTATCTGCCCTGGTCACAATAACCATCCTGATAGTTTTGGCCATTTTATGTTGTTGTAATCCGTGCAAAAAGAAGTATCCCAAAGATGTCCTAAAAGATGAAGAGCTGGATGCATGATGAGAATTCCCGAGACAGTCTTTGTTCGCTTTGATTTACATTGTAACCCATATGTATTTTCATAAAAAAGGTAGAGACACCACATACATAATCTATATTTACATTTCCGATGAATTGTTTGAATAAATACTTTTATTTTGGCATACACTATTCACTCAACGAAACCTTGTTGGATTTATAGATCTTACCACAGCAATTTATTTAAAAGGATCATGAGCTTTCTACCAAATGAGAGAAACCTTTGGATTCGTAGCATAGCGAATAAACCCGAATTCATAAAACAGAGATTTAAGGAGAATTTCTTGAAATTTTTAGAAAAGTTGAACGATCGAACAAAATGGGTTCGAGAAGCTCTTCAAAATACCCTCCATCAGAGCTTTTGATCAATCAGACTAAAGAATCTAGATGTGCCTATGATTCTATTAACAGAGCTTATAACACTTGATGATGTTTAATAATTGTTTAATTATATAATTATAAATTTGACTCCTGAGAATATGGGTTGCACGGAAAAATAAATTAACCATTGAATTCCGTGTAAATTTTCGATCTATTTCCATCTAATAAGCGATATATTAGGCTCTAATTTCTTTCGACTGTTGTAATGAGACTTGACTCTAAAACTTTTAGACTAAAAGTGACCATGTCTACTAGAGGTAGATGAAATTTTAATATCACTTGTCTGAAACATACGATGATAGGTAGCGAATTCAATTTAAATACGAAATATAAATTCATCAAGCTACCATACATGTATACCTAGATTATTTCTAAATGCTTTGTGAGTTACTCTCCTATCAGTCTTGGGTGGGATCCATTAGTAAGCTGGGCTAATCCATTACCAAATAAGACGTTCTTCAAGCACCTAGAACGAGATATTTCTAGTTAACCCTTTGTAAGTATAGGTGCTGCAATATTTTTTTATATCAAGCAAAATATTAAACACGTTAATATTGATGTAAATATTTTTATTGTGTAATATAAAACAATGCATATATTGATTTGGAAAAGTTCCCCTTAGAGTATATGTTGGGGAAAAAAGTTTTTTTAAAAGGAAACATGATAACTTTCCTAGCAACATAGTAGTGATAAGTCTTTTGGTCAGAGACGTTAATACAAAGGAAATACTTTTATTGTTTGCCGTTGCATAAATTCATTAGATAGTTAGACAAAAAATTTCAACATTCAACTGTTAAATATTTGATCAAGTAAAACATCTTTTTAAAATAATTTTGGTATCAAAAGATCAAAATATAAGTGACTCACTGTGTTATTATTATTACTTGAGACAAATTTTCTCAACCAATTAAAATCAAGGAAAAAAAGTAGTAATTGGCCAATGAAAATGAAGGAACCGGTTGTGTTTGAGGGGTGAACAAAGTAATAACATTAAGGTTTCCCTTGCACTGGAACTAAAAATGTTAATTGATCCAGAGAAAAACCTGTGGTACAGACTAGGCGGAGAGAACCCACTTGCAAACTACGACATTTTCATGCATGTACTTTTATTGATTTCAAAAGTGTCTCTCGACTCACTCGTCAATCATTTTCAATCTGGTGATTCTTTTAAAAGAAATTTTACATGTGTAGATATTTCGGAGAGCCCCTCAGTGATACTCTAAACACCTCGAATGCTTGTAGTTTGGAGAATTTCCTGCCAAAGAATGTTCAAGACCATGTCACGATCAATAATGTAAACTCAAATGTCTTTACAATTGACACCTGTTCGATGAAAACTTATGAGACGATATCAATACCCAATGCGATAACCCTCTTCAAAGTAATAGTTAATAATGCAGGCATGGAGGACTTTCTTAATGCTTCCAAGAGATCGGTAACCCATCATCTAGGGCTGATATCTATCGATTACATAATCATCCGTTCATTGGTGCAACTCGGAATTCTTACAAGTAAATTTTTGGTAATCTCTCTATAATCTTGGATTTTAGGCAATTCGTTCTCGGACACGGAGTATGACATGATCAATAACGACATCAATGTAAGAATATCTGCATTAATATAATTATCAATAAAATGGGTTCAACTCTCAAAAATTCTTTTCATTTATGTTATTGATATTTTTCAGAATTTGACAATTGATTGTCACTTGAACTCTCTAATTAGTTTCTTGTTAGTAATATGACAGCTGTTTCAAGGCGTCAAAAAATAAATCGAAAGTCATTGTATCAACCAATCAGAGGAGAGAATACTAAAGATTCGAGTGGAAATATTTCCATGGCTTAGTTTTGTAGCTCTGATAAAAACTCACTTCAATTTCAAGACTCGTTAGCAGAATTTCGTTTAATTTTTCGCCGATTATTTGGCTCTTGAATCGCAAATCAGAAATTTGAAAAAGAAAATACTTTTTAGTAGTAAGAAATGAAATAATTAATTTTTTTGATAAAGATTTTATATTAATTGGGTATACTTTTAAAAGTTATATAGTAAAATATATGTACAACAGGGTTGTTTTTTGTATCACAGAGTAAACAAAGCTGTGGTAGTATTTCCGGGAGTCTCTCTAAACTCTAAGTAATTCAAGACAGTTCTTGTAACAGATGGCTATCCAGTCGAGGTGCTCTGCACTCCACTGAACCTGATTAATTTCACCACCGGCAGTGTAGGCTAGAATAGGATCATCGATCGACTTTGGCATTGATTGAATGTCCCAGATGAGGGCTTGTGAGTCATCGGACACTGTGCAAATGTGACACGAGGAGTGTGGAGCCCAGGAGATGCCGTTTACAAATCGCTTATGATTCTGAAGTTTAGCTACCGGGACATTAACGTGTCTAATGTCAAAGATTAAAACTTCGGTAGAATCCAAACTGAATGTTGCTATATGGTTTGGGTCCTGTTTATTCCAGGCAACGCGAAGCAACGGTTGTTTATCTGAAAATAAAAGAGAAAATCAAATAAATCAACCCATGTTAGTTTTAATTTAAAAAAGACCAACTTCTATCCTCATAAAGAATTGTAGAGTTGAGTAAATTCCTGAGGTCAAACAGTCTGAGCGATCCGTCACCGCCTACTGTGGCAAAAATGTCCTTTCCATTGCCTCCGCTTGAAAAAGCAATGTCATAAACTTCCTTGTCGTGGGCTACAATTTGATTCTTCTTGGTAGCCGAGATTCCAGTCGAAGCACTGACCTCTCCAACTCTCTGTTGCGTTTCCAATGACCAAATTGTACAGGTGGTATCAATAGTGCAAGTCGTCAGAATATTTGGGTCAATTTCATTCCAGTCGAAGGAGGTGATTGGAGCACAAAAGCTGGAGGTTAAATCTGTGTTGAGACGGCATTCCTGGATCACTTCGTTGTTCTCTTTTATACGCCAAATTCTCAGGTAATCTCCACTGGTCGCTAACAAATCTGGATAGATTCCCTTGTGATCGGGAATCCAAATGATCTTGGTGGTTGGATATGGATGACTAAATGTGCGAACCTCATGAAATTCTCCCTCATCTTCGTCTAGGGACAGTATTAATACTTTATTTCCATATTCTTCAATGAAGGAGCCGACTGCAACACGAAAGCTTTTCTCCTTCTTACGAGACCAGTTCATACTATACGTTTGCCACGGGGCTTCATACTTGTAGATTTCCTTCCGTTTGCTTTCGCACATAATTTTATTGAATGAAAACGGTTATGGTATCAAAAAATTCAAATTTGTTACTTAAAGGCTCAACTTTGTACCGATTTGTTGAATGAGTATTTTCAAATAAGTTAAATGACGAATTCAAAATCTATAGTTGGCAAACGGAGAGAGACCAGAAATCGCAAGAAAAAAGAAAAGAAAAAAGATCCTGGAGATAAAATTATTTTCGGTGGGGCTAATGTTGGTAGAGAATTGAATAATATTCTCAAATCATCAATATTTCGTTATATAAATGAGGTTTTGTATACTACCACGAGCGACCAAGCTATAGAACTCTTCAAGGATGCTCAGAATTTTGACATTTACCACTCCGGATACTCTCAACAGTTGAGACAATGGCCTTTAGATCCTGTCACGATTATAATTGAACACTTGAATGGAATCAAGGAGAGAATGTCTCTAGCCGACTTGGGATGTGGAAATGCAAGATTGAGTCAAATGGCACCGAAAAACATTAAAGTATCATCGTATGATTTAGTAGCAGTTAACAATAACGTAACTGTCTGCGACATTGCCAAAGTACCTGTAAAAGATGCCACTTTTAATATAAACGTTTTTTGTCTTTCTCTTATGGGCACAAATCTTGAGGATTTCATTCGAGAAAGTAACAGGATTCTCAAAGTAAAGTGAGTCAATCTCATTTCTCAAATCATCTACTTCATTGCTTCCCGATTAAAAAAACTAATCTATCTCATTTTAAAGCGGTATCATGTTCATTTTGGATGTTGAGAGTCGCTTTGACGGGAAATCGGATGAATTCGCCAAATCAGTTTGCAAGTACGGCTTCAAAACTCTTCTCAACGAAGTTGTCAAGGATGGATTCTTTAGGTTGATCAAATTCGAAAAGATTTCCTCCCTCAATGGTAAAGATAAGCTGCCGAAAATCTTCAATCTCAAAGCTTGTGCCTACAAGAAACGTTGAAATAATAATAATAAATTGAAATATTTTTATACTCTGTTCGATTTGAACTTTTCTATCGATTTGAAGCATCATTTGATACATTTGAATAATTAATTTCTTTTAATACAGGACAGCATTATTGCACACGTCCGCGAAGGTGACATTGGACAAGTTCGCTCCTGGTTGAACAACATTGAGAATGACGTCAACCAGGGTGACGAGCACGGATTCACTCTCCTTCATTGGGCCTCCAGGGAAGGTCAACTGCCCATAATTGAACTGCTAATTAGTCGTGGAGCTAGACTCAATGTTACCAACATGGGCGATGATACAATTCTTCACCTGGCGGCCTCACACAATCAATGGCATGTTGTCAAGTATTTCCTGGAAAACTTTAAACTTCCCATTAACGTTGGTAATGAACATGGCAATACTCCTTTGCATTATGCCTGTTTCTGGAATTATGAGAATATTTGTCATGTAAGTATCTACACTACCCCCACATTTTAATGAAATTCGTAAAAAATAATTCATTCAACTTAACACATGTTCCATAAAATTTCTTTTTCAATGAAAGTTGTAAAGGAAAATAATCTATTCTGATTGGTTGTATAATCAAGCTGGTGTACTATAAGCTGTTTAAAGTAAAATATGCCAAGGTAAACACTGAAAAAACTGGATATTGTCTAATAAGTAATAAAATGTTAAATATGCATTATGAAATTAGTATTATAGAGCCATGTTCCATTATATAATTTTAATGGACAAAATTGATTTAAAACATTCACCCCCAGTGATATTTCCTGAATAGGGATAAACAGGTGTGTGTATTATTAAAGAATATCTCTAAAATAATAATATCAGCAGAATGATAAATTTAAAAATCACTTCAAGTAGTGTATTATTGATTTTACCATAAATTTGACCTCATAAATTTCTTGTTTTTCGTTTTATTCAAAGATTCTCTTGCTTTCATTTACAAAATCACTTACCCATATCACCAGATGATCATTTCCCCCTATTATTACAGCTCCTCATACAAAAGGGTGCCTATCTAACTCAGGAGAATGTCTACTTCAAGACACCCCTGGAGGTGGCCAGACCCAAGTTGGCTGGTAGTCTGGCCGCCTTTGCACAGACCTTTAATCAAAACATTATGGAACGTCGTCCCTGTATGAAGGGAGACGCCAACTGGATCAAGACACGAGCCAAAAAGAATACCCTACTCTATCCTAGTGACAACGAGAATATGCGGCCAAAGGAAATACAAATTGAAAAGACTCTCTCACCCGACAATGGAGGCCATTCCGGTCAAGTCCTCAAGGGCTACTACAAAAATAATCCTATTGTAGTTAAAATGCTCAAGGTTGAAGTCTCTGATCGTAATGTAAGTCTTTTCTTGAACTATTCACACGCCCATAAAAAGGGTAATCTGTATTTTTTAAGCGTCGGGAATTTAATGAAGAACTCAAGAGACTCAAGATCTTCAATCATCCAAATATACTGCCTGTCCTGTGTACGGTTGAGGATTGGCCACAATTATGCCTTGTATCAGAGTTCATGCCCTATGGTTCCCTATTCAACATGCTTCACACTGAACAAGGCATACATTTTGATATATCAAAGTCGCAATCCCTTCGATTCGCTCTGGACATTGCCAGGGCCCTTGAGTTCCTCCACAACTCCGACTTGAAGATTACCAACTTTAGGCTAAACTCTAAGCATATTCTTGTAAGTTGAATAAATAATTGAGCAAGTCTATACTTTTCTTATTATAAGAATAGATAATAAAAGATTACACATTCTGTACTGTCATCCCTTGGGTTCTTGTACTTGTAATATAAGCAGTATCCTAAATTCCTCTAATCAACTAAAGAAAATTTCTTAGACATGTATGTAATTATATGATAAATTAAAAGGTCAAATCAATATCTCTCTTGGGATCAATAAAAACAGTCTAATAGTCTCTCTTCCTCCCTCTTTCAGATTGGAGAGGACATTTCCAAAATTGGAAATGATCCCTCCGATGGTGAGATGAACGACTACCTAATGGCCAAGTTAAACATGGCCGAGTGCAAATTCAACTTTATGGAAAAGGCCAGGGAATACAATCCAGCCTGGATGTCGCCAGAAAGTAAGTACACGATCAACTCCATCTGATTCATATGAGGCTAATTCTGTTTTTAGTCTTGCAAAAGCCAGTTAGTGAGATCAATCTTCAGTCCAGTGACATGTGGAGCTTTGGTGTTATCCTCTGGGAGCTGGAGACACGACAGATTCCCTTTGGTAACCTAGAACCGATGGTTATTGGCATGCAAGTAGGTTTTTATTAGAGTAGACCAAAATTTTCAACTTTTCCCAGCCTTAATCTCATTCTAAAGATGATCGCAAAACATGCATTTCCGAGTTTGTTCTGATATAGAAAATCTAGATTGAAAATGAAAATTTTTGAATACGCGCCGAAATTCTTTCAATGAATTTTACTATGAGAAAGGATAAAATTAAGATTTTTGAATAGTTTTTCCTACATTTTGAATAAAAATTGAGTCTTTTTACACATTTCGAAAGAAATTCGTGGGAAATTATGAAAATTTTGATGATTCTAGGGAGAACATGGAAATTTTTCAATTTGATTTTCAAAAATGTGTTCTTCTCGGTTAAAACATCAATTTTTGATTAAGGCTTGGAACAGTGTTCGGGGAAAATATTATTTTGTATTACCCTATTACATATCTTACTTTTGATATCGAAAAAAACATTTCATAAAGGAAAATATTTTGAAACTTTTTTCTCAAAGGTATCCATGGAAGGATTACGCCTGGCCATTTACAACTCCATGAATCCTAGAATGGTTCGCCTCCTTAAATTATGCATGAACGAAGATTCTGGGCGTCGTCCTCGGTTCGATATGCTCATCACTCTCCTGGAACGCATGAAGGAACATGCGTCAGCCTGCATCCTGGCCAATACCCAACAAAACATGAACTCACAACAAAAAACCCTTGCTTAGCTTCTTGACATTAAAAAGGCTTTCTCTCTCACCAAGAGTATTATATCATTTATTTTATTGGATTGGATAACAAACACTTTCTTTAACTCATGTGATTTTTTTTCGTTTTTTTTCATGTAAATGTAAATTTATCCAATTTTTTGTTTTGTTTTTGCCATCATCATGATAAATGAACTCAACTATATTATATCTATTTTAGTAAACACAAAACATGTATGTAATTAATGAATAAACTTTTTTGAATTTGAATCATTTTAGATTAAAGCAATTACTCATTAAAGTTAATAAAGGAATGTTTACCATAGCTGACTGAATTATTCTCTGCTCTCCAAACTTTCCAAAGTTATTTATATATGCCAAGGCCATTTCAAAAATCTAACATCCAGAGAGAATTTTAGATTATACAGTAGAACAAGTGATGAAAGTAGCTGTCAGAAATTTGCATTTCTAGTCTAACAAAAAAATAGTATCATGACACCTTTAATGAACAATTATAACTTGAAATTCCTTTTTATAGCGTACTTCTTTGTCAATCTACAAAATGAATGATAATTTTTAAATAAAAAACGTGTAAATTTTTTCAAAAACAATGGGTTGATTTTTATTTGAAAACTAAGAATCATGATTATATCACACACTGAAACTGAGAAACTAAAAATATTAGCCTTCTCTAGAGAATAGCAGCCTTGTAAAACTCAATGAATTCATCTTGACTCATCTTTTCATCTCCATTGACGTCGCCGAGACGAATGAACTCATGGGCATTCTCAAGACTCAGATGATTGCCACGGTCGTGAAAGAATCGGAGGACCTCATCATAGGTGATTCCGTCAGAATTGTCCGAGTTTATTTGATTGAAGAGACTGATGGCCAAATCATCTATTCTATTTTAATAAATAAAGAAAGGTTTTACAATTTCATAGACTCTATTTGGTTAATTCAGAATTGGTCGTATCTCCCTCTAAGGAACTAAGCTATATTTATCAGACGAAAAAATAGTAGAATTATTGATTTTAACGTCCTTTGATTCTCAAGTCTGGCTATTATAAATGAAATGACAGATTTTATTGTTATCAACCGAGTTTTTTTGATTGAGATAAATGTCCAGAGACATTGGTTTTAAGCTGAGCTACCGATGTCATGAGTGAATTAGAAATAAGAAGATGACAGATTATTTCATAAATAAAGATCTCTATTTCGGGCATACTCATCAGTGTGATACATGCCATATAAATACTGGTTTTACAAGAGAGAATGGAGATGATGTTATTGGTTGAAATTTCAACTCAAAATGTACAATTGGTTAATACCTGTTACCAGGTAAGAAAAAAAATAATCACGTCAAACCAATGAGCCTTCCGAAGCCAAGGGAGAGAAATCCTATGGGATCCCAACCCCTCCAGGGAAGAGAAGACGAGAAGAGGTAGAAACAAATCAGTAGATAACCCAATTCTTCTCGGCAACACAATAATCAATGACAATTATCATACATTATTATTTTTAACACTATTGAAAAACTTTTTAAAAACTATAATCATAATTACCTTTGTCACTTGAAACTGTACAAAATTATAAATTCAACATTTCTTACCTGGTAACAGGTATTAACCAATTGTACATTTTGAGTTGAAATTTCAACCAATAACATCATCTCTATTCTCTCTTGTAAAACCAGTATTTATATGGCATGTATCACACTGATGAGTATGCCCGAAATAGAGATCTTTATTTGTGAAATAATCTGGCATCTTCTTATTTCGAGTTTTTTTAACTTTGATCAAAAGTCGATTTATTGTCTAATTCGATAATAATTTGAAAAGATAATTTATTTTCGAAAGTTATAAATCATAAAATTTAACTTGACTTTTTAGTGTATTTTCTGTCCAATCTTTCTTATTCAATCTGTCCCGCCTCCCAATCAATATATTCTTAAACAACCAATGAGAAAAGAGAAAAAGTATAGTACTAATCCAAATACATAGTATACTATGGTAGTCAAATTCATTGAAAAATATATTTCAATTGGATTATAGAGAAAATGATTAATCAATGAATCTGAGTACAAACTGTGTAAATATTGGATATTATGAGAAATCGAATATGTTCAAATATTTTAAAAATCTGAACATTCTCTGGGTACATGCATTCATGCCTGATGCTGATATGAGACTAAATGAAGAATTTTGAATTGTAACAATGCAACGATACTTTTCTAACAGTCAAGAATTTTAATTTTTCACTAACACTTTTAATATTTATCTCCCCCTTTTTAATATAGCACATAAGTAAATTCACTATAAAAAAACCATCGGGAGAGAAGAAAGAATTTCAGATATGCGCAAAAAAGCAAATTTGAATAATTCATGGTAAAAATAGATTCTTGATAGCTAGTCCGTAGGGAAGACTACGATTAGATGAAATTGTAATTCAATAACCAGTTGATTTCCAAGTCAAGATGTCAAATGGAAATAACCAATGTTACAACATAATTATGGATTAAAAATAGCATAAAACTCTCATTGTTGGTGGCTTTACCTTTTCATATATATATATATGTTACGACCAATGTGTACACTTTGAACAGTGTACAATGTTTGACACAAAAATGCGCACAAAAATGAACAATGTGTATACTCGGTGTACAAATTGTCAAAAGTTTACAAATTGTTCTTAAGGTCTAATGAGCAATGTGGAAACTTTAACTTTTTAAGAGTTAAGAAATTGTATTTTGAATAATTTTATCAGGAATCTTTACTATTTATTATCACAAGCTGATTTTACTACAGAAGAATGACTCTTGAATCTGATTTTGACATTGTATACACTGTTCAAAGTGTACACATTGGTCGTAATCTATATATATATATCAGAATTAAATCATGATTTTGGTGCATGGCGGAGAAGGAATGGAAAGAAACTCACGAGGCAAGGCAGCTAGTGATGAGAACCTTGAACTCATCAAAGGTCAATATCGAGTCTCCATTTTTGTCGAGGGTGTCGATAAAATCTTGTACCCGGTCCTTGTTGATATTTTGGACGCCTCTGCTATGGAAAAAGTCCACAATTTTATCCTTGTCTATTTCGCCAGTACCCTCGGTGTCGATTTGATTGAACAATCTCTGGGCCAAATCTTCAACTCTATAAAATCAAATGTGACACGGAAATCTTACGTCATGCCTAAGCTGTCACTAATCAATCGACAAGACAGACTTTGATCATATGAAGAGTAAGTTTTATGTAAATTTTCATAAAACTAACGTATCATACTGTTTTAGCCATTCCACTCAGCCAATCACGAGAATGAATGAAATTCTGACCAATCAAAAAATACGAGGACTGTTGTTACAAAAGAATATATATTCATTGAAAATCATTCTGACATTGAGTAAATCATTATTCTATTTCTATTGTATCATAAATAAGCGAAAAAATTATGTTAAAAAATAAATATAGAGTTGCAATAAGTATTTCTGATACACAAAATTAAAATAATAAATACGTGTCAATAGAGCCAGGCAGCTGGAACCCATTGCTTATCGACAAGTAGGAGATCAAGGCAGCGACATAATTTTTCATACGTAGTCTCAATATTATCACAGAGGACAATCTTATCAAAGAGCATGTTGAAGC
Source organism: Gyrodactylus bullatarudis (assembly GCA_012064415.1). Lineage (NCBI taxonomy): Eukaryota > Metazoa > Platyhelminthes > Monogenea > Gyrodactylidea > Gyrodactylidae > Gyrodactylus > Gyrodactylus bullatarudis. The sequence goes on along the minus strand of SSNU01000119.1, from coordinate 318,817 downwards.
GACGTTCATAATTTCGACTCGTCTCCAATGTTGTATGTAGGTCTTCATCCTGAAAAATGATTAATCAAAAGTTGAAATAATTAATCTTTGGAGAAAATTATCAATTCTGATAGATTATACAAATTAATCTACCTACGTGAATGTTTGACACGAAATAAACATCGTTCATGTTATACACTGTATAACCAAGAGAAGTCATTTAATTATTCACAGAGAGAATTTGTCTTGAGATATCAAACTTTATTTAGTACCAAGCATGATTTTCAAATTCGAAAGAGAAAAAACATTCTGCAATGAAATTGTTGGTAAAGACTTGGAAATGATATCTTGTTGACATTGCTAAAAATTTATACAATGGAAAAGGGTAACGATGATGCAATACCTGGTAGTTAAGGTATCAGAAGAGATGTAAACAGAATAATTCCAGACAAAATTTATCATACTGTAATTTCTTACAAGAAAAAATAATTCAAAGTTGAAATCTATTTATGAAATTCAGTGGAATCATAAAAATTGATGTCCCTGAATGAAAACTCTTTTGATTTGATCGAAAACATCATTCTTTTTTTCGCAACAATGAGTCTAGATTAAGACACACTTATTTTTAGGCTTGAATTTATCATGGAATATGAACATGAATTTTTTATGATACACTATATTTATCTCAAATCCTGTCTGGGACCCCACTCATATAAAACCCTCCTTGAATTATATGGTCTACATCCCCTTTTGGCTCCAAAGGATTACTGCCACTGCCCCCCTTTTCAACAAAAGAGTTCCATCGACTTCAGGTAGCTACAATCAAAGATCAGGTTTCTCCATACTTCTCCCACTCAGAGCCCGTTTTAAGATAAACTTATCCATTATTGATGACATGAACATATCCCAGATTTGTTATTATCTTTACCAATTTATTCCAGAGAACCATAACTAAAGCTAATTGATATGATGAAGTTGGGAATCTATGATTTTTATGAAAACCTCGATTTTTTCATCGAAAATTCGAATTTGATGAAGAATTTTTTGGAATCCTACTCATGTTGCCCACTTTTACGATTTACAGAAAGAAAATCTAAAAAAGTTATTTTCGATTTGGCGCCCGAATCCCATTTTTTCGAGCTTTAAACTCAAAATTTTTTTCGATTTGAAACTGGGCGTGTGGCCAAAAGATGTTTTTCAGGATAACAATAAGAGAAAGGAATCAAATATGCTCAATTTGTTCTAATGCATGTGTACCTCATTATCGTTTGCGAGCTGAATTTCGATTTCTTGATCATTTTCACTACTTGAAAATCAATGAAATTTCATATCAACCAACTATATTTTTGTAACTATTTTAAATAATCGAAATTATAAATAAAAATAAGCAATAAATTTCGGACATTGGACTCACAGACTTTAGTTTTTCAGTGAGGCCGACACTTCTGCCATACTCATACATTGCTTTGAGACAATCAAAGGCTGGTGCTGCAATAAACACACTGTAGGGCATATACTCTGAATTCCTCAGGAGGCTTATTGTCTTTGGGTGACACTCTAGAAGGCAGGTCTTGCCCTGGTCAATAATCTCCAGAATTGACTCAAATTTTAGTCCATAGTAGTGGTCTTCGTATTCACAAAACTCGAGAAATTTATTCTTTCTGTTATCTTCTTCCATGTTTAATCGAGTGTCAAAGTGGTAATACTCCCCGTCCACTTCGTCAACAAATTTTGGACGAGACGTATCTTTAATTAATATAATTAATCATTATTTACTTGTAAGTAGTTACGAATAGATTAAATGAAATACAAATAGAAACCCACATGGAATAGCTTTAGAATATCTCTCCGGGTTATACTTTATCAGCATATCCATAAGAGTTCTCCTCCCCACACCCGATGCTCCTGTCATACAAATAACAGGCCTCTGGAAGCCAGATATTAGAGCTACTTCTTCATACATTCGCAAATCACAGGATTGATACTCTTCTGCATTACGAGCACTAAAGTATACCTTGACTTGTTTCTTTCTTCTCAATATTTCCGGTCTTATATGAACATCCAGGAGGTCAGATAGATTTTGATCAGAGTCCTGAAAGTTCATTTCATGAGCTTTGCGTCGTTCTTGAAGGAATTCACTCGGTATCAAGCCAGCCTTACTGTTCGTATTGATTGGTTTCGCCTGCCACCAATAGGGATCTGTTTGATCGATTACCTGCAAGACATCACCCTTTCGAAATGAGAGTCCTCCTTCTTTCGTGGGTATCAGACTGTCTTTTGAAGAATCATATGAGAAATGTGCCCTTACGTATAACTGTAAATAAATGTTGTTACATCAGAGGAAAATACACAAATTCCATAGCAGAGAAGTTGGCTTACATTTGATTTAAGAAAGTCATCCTTGAATGCGGGAATAATTTTGAGCGTGATCGGACCATTTTGGCGGCGTAGCTCATCCTGGAGAACAGTGGCAGAGTCAATTGGAATTCCATTCACTTCCCGGATGACGTCTCCCACGTGAAGAGTGCCCTGTTTATAAATCTTTGAGTCTGCCATAATTCGTGAGATTACAACCTCCCGGATGGTCCCGTGCAGGGAGGAATTGTACACCTCCTCTTTGACAGAAATTCCCAAATCTTCGTGTTTGTTCTTTTCAATGGTGATCATTTTAGCTACAGCATCAACATTCGGCAGGAAGGGACCAGTTCCGCCTCCAGTTATGAGATTCTTTTTAGATCCTGTCAGTTGTCTTGTAGATTCGGAGAGGTTCATATTTGAACGATTTTGAGATATTTCATCCAGAGCGTTAATACTCCTGTAGGACATTGTGGAAGGAAAAGTAAGCTTGGAAGGGATATAAAAATTTCTAGAGTTTATCTCCTCCAAGCAATCGAGGAATGCCCGAAAATGTGGAGTTGAAAAGATCCCCATTAGTTCATCTATCTGATGAGATAAACCAAGAGTGAAATATTTTTCATAATAATCTTTAATTTGATCTATGGCTTGTTGGCAGGTGAGAAAGCAATCATAATCTAAATCTTCCACTTCGTTTAACGGAGGAATAGAATCGTGAAGATTTACAATCCTCTTTAAATCATTTAGATTCAAAAAGTTGTTTATATAGCTCAACTCCTCTGATGGCTGGAAATTCTTTTTGAGATTTTTGCGAGACTTTTTTATTGCATCTTAGAAATTAAATGAGAATTAATCTACCCAAAAGAAATGTTTTTCTCATCCTAGCATACAATATTTATTTTGACTGTTTCATAAAACCACTATTTAGTTGATTCCGTTAAACAATTTTTATTGAATATCTCAGTTGTTTGAAAATCTGTCAACATTTCAATTTAAAACATTAAATTTTAGTAGTTTACTCAGTATTACTGAGTCAGTAAACTTTACTGTAAAATAAAATTTTTACCGGTATATAAAATTTTCTAGCAAAATTACCAATTTATTTTATTTACCAGTAAAAAATCAAAATATTCCAAAACTATCATTAGAAAATTCTGTTATCATAATTTTCAATAAAATTTTGTGATGACACTTGGTAGTAGATACATGATTATATAAATTTTGAATACAATATTAGTTGAAGACAATATCAGATATTATCATTATAAGTGCAAAACGAATAACATGCAACTGTTTTATATACTCAAGAAATTCGAAGTTTAGTCTTCTTTTGCTCATGTTCTTTCATGTACATTCCCTACGTAATTCCCTTCCTTCAGTTCGTAAATCAATTATATGAAATTCATCAGGATCTCTATCACAATGAGTCTGAAAAAGTTGATTTTCAAATTGCCTTAAGAATTCGAATAATAAACCATAGACATTATTTAATAAACATTTTGTGACTATACTCCCAATTTCTATCTAAAATCATTTGTTAATTGTATTCTGTCATCTTTAGTAACACAGTCACCCAGCAGCTGTCATTAAATTGACTTTTAAACAATAGAAATTGTCATTATTGTATGAAAAATATTTTTAATTTTGTAAAAATGCTCATTTATGGTATGCCGAAAAAAAATAGATCTGATGCCACTCTCCCCAGATTCATCTACAAAAGACTTAACATGAGTCATTGGTAGATTATTTTAAATAAAAAGGGTTTTGTTTCAAGTTAAATATTTTTCAGTATCAATTAGCAGAGCTGCTCAGCGATCCCTGTTCAGGAAAATCACTAAAACATTTCTTTGAAAACTTCTTCTCCGCCAAAAAACTTGAGGCCCTAATTGAATTAGACCAATTCATAGTCATTATTAGCAGGGCAACCAAAAATACTACATAAAAATCGACCTGAAAAATAATGCAGTTAATTACACAGATGATGACACGCTAGTTGAATATTTTTCATACCAGAATTATATTTATACCTCTCTGCCCTGACCTCAATGACCAATAGATATCGAGAATCTCAACAACCAATCAAAATCAAGTTTTTTTCACTCTCACATCTTCTCTTCATTTTTTTCAAATCCTACTGAATTAGGTAACTAAGAATGTTGGACATTTTTGAATGATAGAAATGTATGATAAAAAAATTTATTCATTGAAAGTGAAAACATCATTAAGTTTATTGTTCTCAATTTTTTTTCAAATAGATGATCTTTCTAACAGACGCTTAAGACCATATTTCTTTTTAAACTTGAGAAAATTGTAGATAAGATTAATCTCTTCTTCAATTTTCAAATCATCGACTTCTTCTGTAATATTAATAAGTTCCCACTTTTAAAACAATTTATCACTGTTTTCACATCTACATTATCCCACGCCTCCTTAGCAATGTAGAGACAATCTTTTAGATTAAGGTTCCTCTTTATCTCATGTATTTGATTTTTCTGCTCACTCTAACCTCTTCTAAGAGTCGTCGATATGCATATTTGAATGATCGGATTATACCGGCATCGATAGGCTGACATACGGAGGTACAATTTGGTGGAAGGAATTTTAACTAAAAAAATTAATTCAATAAGTTGAAAACGTATATGAATAATCTAATCTTACGGTTATACTTTAAATAAGACCTTTAGATAAGCGAAATTTAGTACTCATTTCGGAAAGATCCATTCAAATTCTAATCACGAAAGAGTACATTAGACCAATTTTTCATGATTCAAGAACATACTTCTTACGAATAAGTAATTCACGTAGTTTTTCAAACACGTCCGAAAATCCACTTAAATTCATAATTTAGAAAATTGAAAGAAGATTTATTAAAACCAAATGTACATTTCTTGAAGCATCATCAGTGGTAATTCTTCAAAAATGATATTAGTTAAGAATTCATTCAAGATAATATTTTACAAATCATGAAAGAAATAGTAAAAGTCAAAGAAAATAAGAATAAAATGCAAGCTGAAAAAACACCAAAACTCTCCAATAGATAGGAACAGTGGAGAGAAAAGTGAAAAAGCTCACATTGGCCAAGGTAATTGAAGATTATAGGAATAGTTATTTTGAACACAAAGATTAGGTTTATATAGGTTAATAAGAAATTTTTCTTTCACCCATACATTTATGCTATTTACTATTTCTTTCTTTAATTTCTTTTTTTAATTCTTTCTTTGGTTTTAATAAATCTTCTTTCAATTTTCTAAACATACTTCTCATACACTACAGTCTTATTAGTTCTGTAGAGGGATGCAAAACTTGGTCCTGAAACCAATGCTTCGCGGGCTTCAACTAATACCTAGCTTTGTTATTAGAGATCGTTTAAAGAGCACTGTTAGAATCAAAAGGAAATACTGAATTTATTATTGCTATTCTTTCATGTAGTAAATTTTTGAGATTTTTTAGTTTTAATTTTATTACTATTTGGAAATATAATTTACTAAACCTGATATTTTATTTATTTGTATACATATCATTTTTAACGATTTAGAAACTAATTTTGTTTTAACTAACTGCTTAAAACTTACTTAAACTTGAATTCTTCTGATAGAATTTGAGTTCCAATTTATCACTATGAGAATATGTTTTTCATTTTTTGTTCAATTTATCGTTTATTTGAAATTTCTTTCATGTCTACTGGACACTGTGAACCTCGAGGATTGAAATATTAAAAAGAGTTTGAAATTAAACTTTGTCAAAGATAATCTTTAATAATTATTAGACATCAATAGAATTTGGTTTATTTATTCACCACACACAGAAAAAGGATGCATTAATCAAATTTTATCTGATCATCCCCTTTCAAGGGATGGAAAAATTTAACACTCTTCCGCCCCCCTCCCCAACCGACGATTGATCTCAGATTTTTATCAAAGAACACTTTTATCAATCGTATTGACAAATTTGTGAAAGCTGTCTCATGTCTGTAAATTATTCTTTTATTAAGATGACCTGCCTCATTCATATATGTCCATTTTCCAATTTTTTTGAACTTACCAGTTTGATAGGTTTCTGGATCAATTAAAGTTTAAATTGAAGCCCACAATGTGAACTTGCATTGGCCAAATAACTTGGTATCTCCATAGCTAAATTTTGGTTTTTATAAAAATCGTGAAATAGTCTCCACACCGAAAGGGTTAAGCTAACCGACAATTAGGTCGTGTTCTTATTCTAACCAAGGAGTTAATGATTGATCTATTAGGATGCAAATCTATCATTCCAAGGAGTAGGTTTTATGTACGAATGAGTCAAAATTATCGGTTAAATTAGAGAAAAGTTGCCTCCTCTTATTTCTCTCCAAGTTTACTTTGAATCGTGTTGGTCCCAGCAAGGGATTCGTTTTCATTTCATCGATGTTAAAAAGCCCTTAGTCTCTTTGTCATTCAGAAAAATTACAAGAGGGGGCAAATGTTCTAAAGATTAGCCAAATTATTTCGGTTTTGATGTCAGACTGAAAAATATGAGAGAGGGGGGGGGGGCAGTGTCAATTTCACAAGAAAGTCAAAATTCACCTCACGATGGCATATGTAGACGTATGTGGTGTTCTTGATATGACATATCGATACTCGATAGGCAGGATACGAACCCGGGCCTTCAACATTGGGAGGCAACCGCTAAGCCAGAAGAAGTTCTCATAGATTCATTTAACCCCAGCACGACATTTTAATTTTTCTTTATGGGAGCTTTAATACAAATTGGGGCGTTAAAGACCCCCAAATGTCATTCTAGGATTAATCAAACTATTTATTGCAACAGAAATTTGAACTCTATTTGATAATCCCATCATTTCAAGATATCTATGGTGCAAAAGTTAAGCTTTTCCAAACCACTAATTATAACAAGATATCGATAAAGGCATCAATCAATCCCTATAGGCCAAAACTACTCTTGTTACCTTCAATTACCCCCCTGGCCAATGTGAGCCTTGTCACATTTCTCTTTACTCTTCTAATTTTTCGGTTTCACAAAGTAGAGATTCATAAGTGGAAATGTTTTACAGGATCATAATTTCATAACTTCAAGGTCTACTGCATCCGAATTCGGGTAGATTATTTTCCTAAAACGTACTGAAACAGGCACACAATTGTGTTGAAGTTGAGAAGTTTCGTCAAAAAAACTAGGAAATATCATTGACTGTGCATAGATTCTTCAACTTTAAGCCTTTGATAGAAACTTTACTAGCTGGAAAGAGTACTCAGAGTATGTAACCAAAAGAGATACAAAGAGTACTGGATTTATTTATCAATTTGAAATGGGCCAATCAGATGATAGCTCTGTGAATTCCAACAATCTTTAAGAGGACAGAATTAGTTCCCAACTCTCTAATATATACAGACTTTGTTGTATTACTCTGTTGACGTACATGTTCCATTCTCAAATGCACAGTGAGTTGGTCTCTTAAGTGATGAGAAATTTTTCTATACATGTTATGTATGCAAAGATAACTGGAGGCTCAATATTGATCTCGAATTTTTTCTAGATAAGACAATTTTCCTCATTCTGGCAATTCCCTTGTTATTAGTGTCTGCAAGTGATATTTGTTCGTGAGTATTAACTGATTTATATGCATCAAACATAAAATTTTTAGAACAGATTAAAATCATGGGTGAGCTAATAGAGAATTGCCTGAAATGTATCCAAAGTAAGCGAAATTGGCCAGTTTCTAAGCACTTGATTTGATCGGAATTTGAATGATAAGTTTCAACAAATACTGGGTATTAGACCTTGACCTGAAAGTTTTAGATCTTGACGGACTTAAGTTGTTGCCTCACTTGACTAAAATGATTTTAGTACTAATTTCGAAATATTTTTCGTGAATTTGGATTTTTGTGATACTTAGTTAAAAATTCCTAATTTTGGTTAAAAACTATTTTTGAAATTTTTTCAATAAGAAAAGTTTAGAAATTAATTAGCCAATTTTTGTTGACTAGATTTACCAAGTTGACTAGAAATCATTTAAGATTTTTTAGTGTGTCACTTTATTCTGAAAAGAATAAAGGGCGAATTTCAAAATTAGCTGGCTATAGAACTTTAATTAAAATCTTAAATTATAATTTAAGATAATTCCATCAATAGACAGATTTTAGAATGAAAATTTTTCATTTTTCATCGAAATAATTATGATAATCAAAGTTAGTTTATTCATCTGATTCCCTATTAATTAAATAAATCTAATTAGTTGAATAATTTGTGAATGGTCATTTAAAAAATGATTTCTTGAAAAGCATTTACTGCTCAGTAAATTTGGAATTATCAGATTTAGATGATTTTATGGATAAATCTCTATCTAATTGGCAAAGAGCACTGAAAAGAGGAAGACCTAGAAAAAACCGAATAAAATCTTCAGCTGAGAAAATTGTGTAGAATCAATTTATAATATACTTATTGTGTATCAACTAGTTTTCTTAAAAAACCTACTGATAATTCTTAATAGCTCATAAAAACCCGTTAATTTTGGAATTTACCCAAGAATAAATCATATCCTACGAAAATATTTTCATTTTTGGGTTTAAAAAGGCTACCCAATGGCCAAAAAAACAACCAAAATCAATTCACTAAAAGAAATGGTTATAGAAAAGTTAAATACAAGCTTCATCCAGAAAACTTGAAAGGTTCTCTCAGGGAATCGTTTTGATTAATGGTGTAATCTTAAATCTACACTGAATATAGGTAATAGTAGATTTAATCGGAATATAGGTTCTCATTGTATGTCCTTCAAAATCCAACTTTATGAGTATTAAATGTTGTTGTAATAGACCCGGGTTCGGATCCAGAAACGAGTCTTGATGAGCTGAATTATTTTTCCTCTCAGACTATTTCCTCAGTAGCTGGTTCAGTTACCTAATGGAAAATATAACTAAAATATTTACCATTCAACGTAAAAATAATAAAACCTAGTTGAGAAATCCTGCAATTGAATTTGAAAAAAAGATATTTTTCCCCTGTCAAACATCGCGACTAATTTTCCAATTAAAATGACATGTTAAAAAAAATTGTATTTTAATCCAGAGATTGTTCTGATAAAAACATTTCTGATCGTTTTGTTTCTCATCCTGATCAATTAGAGAACGATTACTGATGACTTCATTTCCATTAGTTTAAACAAAAGAGTAAGTTTGGCGCCAAGATGATAGAGTCTTTTTCAATTAATAAAACAATTGAACAATACAGAATGATCTGGTATAATACTTGAGAATAGGATGAATATTTCTAATATCATTCGTATGGCAAATGGTCACGTAAGGAAGATTATCTACTAGGATACCTTAGTAGGAATAGAGGAAACGGAAGCCTTGAAAAGGCATTCCCAATTAGACACGATATCATGTAACAAACACTATATATAAACCATCGTATGTATATAACAGTAAAAGATTTCTTGACTACCACATTTACTAACTTTGTTTAGTAGACACACTTGATCAAATTTAAACTCCTCTTTCTCATTGTCAGAAACATTCTTTTCTTTATTTTCGCATATCTCCGCATGCATTATTTATGGCTCAGGGACGGATAGACAGAAAGACATAGAAATGCCCAAATAGATACAACAACTCATTAATCTTTTTTTCTGTAGAAATATTCTCATCCAACCATTTAATAAATAAATGCAATATGTACATTATGAGACGTTGGAAATTCAAATTGGTTTATTCTCCAGTTATTAATAATAATAATAGTAATAAGTAATTCAGTTCTCAGGTAAAAGTTTTGTGGGAATGAATGTAACTTGAAGAGGAAATTTCCTTCATTTCTTAAAAATGAAAAAATATAAGATGTACAAGAATACACCATGTTTCTTCGTTTCCTTATTCTTCAGCCCGAGAAATCTTTTGTCAATTTATATTTAGGAATAGATTTCAGCCATTCAATTTTAGTAATTTTAAAATGCCCCACTGTAAGAATTATTCAATGGTGTAAAATATAGTGTATTTCGAATTGTGTTAAAGTTTTTGAAAAAATTAGAGCCAAAGCTGCATTTTTAGGCGGTCTGACTAATTACAAGGGAACTTTGTTATTCCTGACCCTAGATTTTTCCTGTATTTTTACCTCTACATTATGTCACAAGTAAATAAAAGATTTAGATAAATCATTAGAATCATTTCAAGAAACTGAACTAGACTGGAGGATTTATTCTCAATCAGTTGTCAATTAGTTGGATACAAAAAGGAAATTTGCCTCCCTTCTCTTCAAGTTTGCTTGGAATCATCTTGGTCTTTTTATTATGAAAACTTGCCATAAGAAATGAGATGTTATCCATGTTAAAAAGACCCTTGTCATTCAGATAAATTACTACATTTTTGCTCATTATTGATTGACCAGATTTTTTTCAGATCTACACCAACAGGAAGGTTTTTAGATAAAATTGAAACAGGTTTAGATTATAGGCGTCTCAGCCCACTGAAGAAGGATTACTTGACTATCTCAGTACCGAAACGTCTGGAAGTAACTTTGGAATAGGAATTCTTAAAAATTAAATTTACTTTTTCTAATACTGTATTTATTGAAAATTTCAAATTCCATTAGGGTTTCAAAACAAAACTCCTACCCAATCGAGAGATATATAATATATTATATAATCACGGAAGGGTTAAAGAATTTTAAAAATTTGATAACACCTCTCAAGAAGTGTTTGATACATTTTCTGGCTAATCCATAGAGAACATTTGCCCCCTCTTGTTTTGCAATAATTTTTCTGAATGACAAAGAAACTAAGAGCTTCACCGCAAGGGATTCGTTTTCATTTCATCGATAATAAAAAGACCAACACGATTCAAAGTAAACTTGGAGAGAAATAAGAGGGGGCAACTGTTCTCTAATTTAACCCATTTTCTTAATCGTGAGATGAAGAAAATTTCTTTCATATCGGACAATAATAGAGCTCAGGGGATTAAAACTAATCTCCGTATTTAAGCTAAAAAGAAGTCGCTGATACTAATGTTAATCTTTGATAAAGATAATTTTTAGTTTTTAAAATATGCAAGTAGCTAGGATGATGAATACAAGTCAATGACAGTAGATGAAATGTTCTAATTTTGATCGACACTACTATTAGTAGTAACAATAGATGATATCATTATAGTTGTACGCAATACAAGTGAACCTGTCATTTTGTTTTGTATTTAAAAGTTCACTTAAACTGATTAAAACTATCCTTAAAATAGAGAGATGTTTATCACTGGAAACATATTAAAACGTGAAAAGATTTGTATCTCTCTGTGTATCTGTTAATTGTTTTGGCCATTTGTAAACTCCTGGCTCCCCTCGACACCTTTTTGTATATATAGTTAAGATTGATTAGTCGGATGAGAGAGTAGAATTTCTTCAATCAAATCTTGATGTCGGAAGAGGCGGCAATCAGTTTGACTTTGTCTAAAATAATTCAACTCTGTGTCTTAACTCTGCGTACTCTTAACTAAAGCTGGCTTTGATACGAAGATGAGAATTCACTCACAAAAAAACTCAATATTATTCTTCGGATAGTCAGGAACAAAGCTCATATTTTTAATCTTGAACAAATTCCCGAAAAATTTCAACTTGGACAAGATTAGGCTATTTTTTGAATTTCTCTTTTTCAACCGATTTCGAAGATTTTAGCGATAAGATAACACAATGATGACGAATATCTAATTCTAACCCCAATATCAGTTGCTTTAATCGTCTGAAATAAACAAAAATCTTGAGATCAATTCTGAAATTCGAGAAACGGCCTCATTGAATTGTTTTTGGTTCTCTCTCGAGTGTGTCATTTGACAGACGTCGCAAGTGACTTCCTCCATCAAATCCAGAAAAATCCAAGTTAAGAGAGAATTCCTCTGACATTATCGAGTGTATTGCTTTCGGGAAATAGGAAAATTCCTCCATCCAACTGTAATGAAAATGCACTTGGAAAATTAAGAGCAAACTGGTACATTGTAAGAATATTTTTAATTCTTTTATTTTTAAACTTTTAACCAAAAAATGAATTTATTACTTTCCTAACATGAAAAAAACTTCTTCTGAATAAGAGTAAAAATATTAGGTCTCTTGTAAAGCTCTAATTGAAATTGATATAAAGCTAGTTGATATGAAGTTGGGAATCGATGATCACGTTGTCCACTTGTACGATTTAGAGAAAAAAAAATCTGAGAAAAAAATATTTTTATGAAAAATATGGCCATTTTTCGAATTTCGATTTGGCGCCAAAATCTCATTTTTTCGAACTTGAAGAATGGTCTTATTTTTCTCTAAAATAAATCGTAAAAGTGGGTAACACGAGTAGGATTCCAAAAAGTCTTTAAAAATTCAAATTCTTGAAAATATCGAAATTTCTGTAAAAATCACAGATTCCCAACTTCATATCAATAAGCTTTAATTGGAAATTTGGTCTCTTGTAAAGCTCTTGTAAATGAAATTGATATAATTCATTATCGATGATTGATGTAAATTACTCAATTTCACCCTTTTTTCGGACTTGATTTGATCTTCTTAATTTATAAAAGTGAGAAGGCTAACTTTAAGAAATTCTTGCAAGAGGCTTGAAAATGATAAATGACAAAATTACACATGATAAAAGAATAATAAACAAGATTAATAACCGGATATTTATAATTACTTGGCATTATATTCCGACGAGTCAGTCCAGAGTTTATTACCAAGTAAGGTTAGAGCTTTTCTTATCGATTTAATTGCTTCATTTTTGATAAAAAATACAAGTGTCCCTTTCCCTATATTTGATATATTTTTGTCTAAACTTCTGAGTATTTTGATCAGAAAGATTGTCATTCGTTTTGCATGGCATTCAGGACAACGCAAGACCCTACCTCGGGAAAAGAGATTAAAAGTTTTTTCAGCAAAAGAATTTACCTTATGAGACTTATCGGGAAGCATTCTTCACTGAATTCCTAATTGTTTTTCAATAAAATATGAATTTTCGTCTTCAGTCCTATTGCCTATCATTTAGTAAAGGTTTTAGAAATAACCAATAGATCAAGAATCAATTTCAATGTTAATCAACTAAATATTTTCATCTCTTGTTAAAGAATCTGCGAGGACTTATCCAACGGTCGTCTCCAATGTAATAACCCAACAGATTTGAGGATATGTGAAAAATGTCTGGACTATGGGGAAGGGGACCTTGTCAAATGCTTAGAAACCACATTAAGTGAGTACAGTATTTTTAATTATTGGTCAAAATCTAATTTTTTTTTTGTTGTTTTACAAAGCCAAAATTTAATTGGAGATTGTACAACTAGCAGTCTGATAAATAAATATATTGAAAGCTTATTGTTTTATTTCTGGTAGCTGCAGAGGGAATCTTTTCACATGTAAATTATCGATCAGAGTTTAGATTTATTTATTATTGTTCATTCAGCCAGGCAATGCCTCAAACTAAAATACGTTTTTAAAATTAAAGATAAATTAATGTAATAACTCGAATTCTTCATTTTCAGACAATTTTGAGAAGAGGCGTGCTCGTATGTTCATTGGGAAATGAGTGGAGAATGCAAGTATCTCGTATTCGGAGGAAATTTATTCGATCATTAAAAAACTTTTTGTCATAAAAAAACTATCAAAAAAGAAATTTAACTATACTGGACTCAAATATATACAAACAAAAAGAATAAGCGAGGAGCAAAGTTTATTGTTAATTCAAATTTTATCTGAAATACATGGAAATTCCTGCCGAAAGTAATAATGAGTAAATTTATTTCTTTTAATATATCAGCATTAGTCAGAGCCTACTGTTAGTAACGTCTTTCTAATTAAAAAAAAGTAATTTTCATCCATTTACTTGCAAGTAAGTATGCGATTTTCACTAACAATCCGAATTGAATAGATAGAAATCTAATTAATACTTGACTATTCTTGTTCATGCAAAGATATACAAGATAGCAGTGCGTATGATCATTTATCTATATGCTCATAATGACAGGATGATAGATCAGAAAGAAATTCATAAATTCTAGAAGTTGGTTTGGTCCTCCTCCACCCAGACAAGACGACATAATTTCCACACTAGATTTCCGCTCCAAAACGACATTTAAACTTTTTAATAATTTTAATGGACTAAACGTTTTATTTAATTTTTAAAAATAAAACTAAGGAAACATTATCGATGATCATCCATCAAATGGAACAAAAAGCGCCAACTTTAACTCTTGATCATTGGAGGCTTTACAGTACCAGTAGTAAAAGTTTCATCTATTGTTATAAAAAACGTTTTTTTCTCTCTCATCAATTTACGATTAAAATTCCATTCAGTTATTTCAAATCTGGTAAATAATTAATTTTGATATTTAATCGTTAGGAATAATAAACATCAATCTTTCTACGATGTTTGAAATTGCGAAACATATATATAGACAATGGAACAGTCGAAAACATTTTCTTTTTCAACTTTCCCTACACACATAAATATGAATGATTAATGAAATCCTCGAATGATAAAGATCGCCTTTACTATACTGTAGTAAAATACTTATATATTTATTGATAAAAATTTAACTACAGTAATATATATGTAATTAGAATTAATTACAAGACATTAGTTGATTTCCATCAAGTGGGGAGAGTAGCAGTTTGAGAACGACATCGTTGGTGGCTCTAACATCTCCCCGCAATTCCTACAACATGATTTATAACCCGGGGAATTTACAAATTTTCCTCTTATAATAGAATTTTTTCCGTCTATATTTATTAATGTTGCAAATGCGTGACTCTAACTAATTTTTGTTCAATTAAAAAAGTTTACAATGTGTAAATAATTTACTCTGTCATCTAGTAAGGTTGTTCTGTAAGCAGTCTTTACATGGGACATTTATATGGCTTAGATGTGTTGCTCAAGTGATATGGGGCTTTAAAGGTTAATCAAATAATTCTCTGTGATCTTCCTGTTGGCACCAGTAAGAAACTAGAAAGGATTCAATATACATACCTCAAAAGCTGTCTTGGTCCTCTTCCCTACAAGGATCTCCTTGACAGAGCCAATCTACATCCCCTTTGGCTAAGAAGAACGGCCTCTTCTGCTGTCCTCTACTCTAAATTTGCGCCTAATTCCACTAGTCAATACAATCTGAGAGCTTCACGTGGATATTCTATTTTACTTAATGTTCTTCTCTCTCTCAGAGCCAGATTCCAAATAGATTTTAACATTTTCAAATCCAAAAACATTTTTAAAATTTTTCAGATTCTATTAAAACTTGTGAACCAACCTCTCTCTAATCTGGGAAGTTTTGAGGACTTTTATAATCGAAAAATTTGAGATACTCGTATTAATTAGCTATAAAGAATCAGATGCAAAACATATTCTTAAACCCATTGGCAAACTATAGAAAATTGTAACCGAGAAAGATAAATCTTCAAAGATGTTTCAATTATTTGAACCCTATTTTTTCGAATCCTTTTCCTGATAAAATATTTGGTTAGTTGTGAAGGAAACTCTTCAAAGGCATCGCTAACGACAGATGGAAAGATTTAAGAAGTTTAATTTTAATCGTTAGACAAATCGAGTAATTATAGATAAAAATTTAAAGATTTTAATGATTTTCTTTGATAACTACATCCTTTGTTATCTTTGGTAAATGGGAAATATTTGCGCCCATGTTTATGTTATCTTATACATGATAAATCATTGATTCATATTTGTAGATGAGCCCTTGGGACAATTCCGAGCCTCAACAGTTTCCCAAGTGAATTATTAACTTTATTAAGAGGGCGATTTCTTAGAGTTTCTCAAAAGTTGATTTCTTTCACGAACAAAAATTAGTTGAGATATTTAATTTTTTAATCTCAAGACTAATTTCAAGGTATAGAGTTTAGATTGGAGTGATATTCGTAAAAAGGGATATTCATCAAATAAAATTGATCAATTTGATGGGGTTTTTCATAAACCTGCAGAACTCTAAATAGAAAATAATTTGACAGAATGAATTTTAATGGGAAATCTTCTAGAAAGAAGATGAATTACATCGTAATTGAATCGATTGGACAAATAGAGACGGTAAAATTATTCCAAATTAATTGCATAAAATAAACATTTTAAGATGTACTCAGAAATTCTCACTGAAACTGAAAGTGAGTGTTTAACGGAGACGACGTATACATTTTTATAGCTTATATCACCCTCCCTTTCTAGAATGAAACGTAGAGAGGAGATATATCTCTATTCTACTTACTTGATCATATTCATCAAAAGTGCTGGATAAACACGAACTTGTAATGAAATACACGAGTGTTTATCATCAGAAGTCCTTGCATTTTTAGTGAGTTCTGTTTATCTCCGATATGATTAAAAACGTCAAGTTTATACCAATGTTCATTTGGGATATGAGGATTTATCTTTGAAAGCCACTATCATGCAAAGTGTGATCTGAGCTCAAGATAAAACTAACTGATGCAAAAATCTAAATTTCGAATTCGAAAGGGATCTTTTCTCGAAATATAGATTTGGGCCGAAATGGCACTTTTTTGAATTTATTTATTTAAGAAAAAAAATATTATTCAGAATATAAATCTATTTAAAAATTCAACTGACGGACCTCAAAATCGGAGAGAAGTTTTACTTTACGAGGGAAGTTCCAAATCTGTGTATTCAAAAGAACTACACACAAAATTTAGAACTACCATAACCCAATTGATATTAATTTTTCTTTTCTACCTGAATATTAGACATTTTTTTAGATTTTCATCAATTGAAATTACTCTAGAGAAGGTTTTCGTAACTCAAAATCCCTTAAAAATGGGGAATCTATCAAAATTTTAATGGTAAAAAGAGCGAAATGATCTGGATTTCGACCATCAGAGAATGTAATGCAATTGACTACTTTCAAAATACAAATTCAAACTCATCTTGTTCTCAAATTTAGTCTCAAGATGAAAGTTTTATCAAAAGCACAATCAGAATTCGAGAGCTGTTTCCACCAATTTTATTGTTTTAATGATTACAATTAAAATTTATTAATTCAATTCATTCAACAAGAAAGTTATCGAAAAACCTCTATTTTCGATAAATTTTTTATTTTGACAAGCTTTTTAAAATGTGTTTTTTTACTCTCGCGTAATCTCATTTTCCAATGAATGCTCGTCTTTTGCCGATGAAAGCTCTTCGTTTAGCAATTGTACCTAAAAGAAGTGCGATTAATCATTCTTTCTTCCAAGTTTAGCTTTCATCTTTTTATGATGTGGAAATTCTCACCGTTCAAGACTTTAATTGAATTCCTTGTGGTACTTTTAAAAACGTTTTCTAATCTAATTTTGAATTCAGAGTTTACAATCAAATGCAATCACAAAGCATAAAAATCAAAAAATTTAACAGTTTTAATCGATTTTTCCTTGCTTGATCCTAAGCAACAATCATTCTGTTACTCTGGAATCGTCAAATAAAATTTTTTTAACGATTATGGTGTGAAATCTGACTAAAAATGTTCGATTTTGCTTTTGTTAGAATATAATGAAATTTTTTCAATTTGAACCATTTCCTGAAGTTAGAGAGAAGACCGAAAATTTCTCAAGGTAGATAAATCTTTGTTCAACTATAATTATTGAGCAAGCAAAATTACATTTGAGGTAAAAAAAGATTTATAAAGACTGCTAAATTTTCGTTTCTCTACCAGGTAGTGTGTCTACCTGCAACCTCTTTAGTGAGAAACTGATTTTTCCTTTCAACTAGTTTACAGTTTGTAGAAATCTGACAGATAGAATCGATAATATTTTGCAGTTATTTACGCAATGAAATTGATTAGAAGAAAAAAACAGCGGATTAATGAAATGTATTTTGTACTGAGAAAGTCTATCCATTGGCTCATGGTTCAAATTGTATAGAATTACTGAAAACACCAGTTAATGTTTAAAAACTTGTTGTGAACGCCTTTAAAATATTTTCTATTTCTTCTTCAGATTATTAAAAAGTAAATAAATAAATAGATTCAAGTTACATCTAAAAGGTTTATCAGGAGAATCAGTGTCAAGACTCACCCAAGGCTTCTGACATACAAGAGGCCATATCATCGCTGGCTGAACAAACATCGCAGGCATTCATTATGTGTCCACTGCATTCTGTTAGTCTGCCTTGACATTCCCTAGAGAGAGAGTCATTAAAAAGTGTTATTTTGGATTGATATTTTTACATCTTTTCTCTTAAAATCATAAAAAATTGTTACTTTTCTATACAAAGTGCCTATAAAAATTGTAAAGCAAAATCAAAAATGATCCACGTTGGCATCAAGATCTTTTTACAAAAATCCCTACTCAAATTAATTTAACACTTAATACGTTAAAGGTTCAAGTTTTTTTCTATCAATTTTTTGACTCTGAATGACAAAGATCCTGAAGGCTTTTTATAAAACTAATAAAAATGGAAACTGTTCTGAGAATAATTTATGACTCACATGCATAACTTCTCGACCAAAGATCCCTGGACAACGGCCAGTACGACGAAAATCAGAGATATAAACATTTTTGAGATATCTGTAAATAGAGAATATCGTTCATGTAAGAGATTATGAATAAAACTTACGCATAGATATTCGAGTGAAATGTTAACTACATAGTGTAGAGATGGGGATACATTTAAATAGTCTCACACGAGCAATCTGATTGGCTGAAAAGTTTCAATTGCATTTTCTCTGTGTATTCTTTCTTCGTTAATTATAATTATGATCAGGAGAGAATATCAAATTATGATCATGTCTCCAATCGAGAGGGCGTAGAAAGAAATGTCCCATTTATAGTTGGGATGGAGGCCTAAAAGGAACTGGTTTTTATAAAATTTCAGTTATTTCTGGGCAATTTTGGTGAAGAGACCTATGCCCCTATTTAACCTTCGTAATTCAATTTAATATCTCTTTAACTAAAAAACTTGGCTTTCAGCCGAATTTATCATGTATTCTGTTCAATGTAACATACTGATGAGTCCAGAAATTAGGATTACATGTAAACATTGATTATTTCTAAATACTCTGGGAGTTTATTTCAAAATGTGTATATAGCTCAATAAATTTGGAAATTTATGGTTTTTACACTTTAACTGATTTAAGAAAACTGGTGTTAGAGAAATCAAGAGCCTTCAATTCGAATTGATCTGGGATCATCCAAATTTATTGATTTTCAAGCAATAAGTACTGGGATCTTTGGTAACCTAAACAACCATATTTGTTTTCCTTATCTAATGATGATCTTGGTTAGGTTGACAGGTCTTTTTTTTAAAAATTCACAAGCGGCCTTATTATCAACGGCCTTGGGATTTCTTTGAACTTTAATCTCCAACTGGTTCTGCAATTTGCAAGGAAAAGCAAAAGATAAAAAAAGTATTTTCTTCCCTTCTGATTAAGATGATTTTGCTAAATCCCGATCGATAGAACATAGGATGAAGGAAATAAAATAGGGATTGAAAGAGATTAGTCAATGTATTATCATAATTGTAAAAATAATTACAGTGAACTTCCTAAAAAAAGTATATAAAGAAGAGGATCCGACTAAAATATTTTAACCTATTTACTAATGAGTAATGAGATGATGATTCTCCCTATGTCTATCCACTTTGAGTGCTTCTATCTCTCTCATTTCAAGTTCAAATGTGTTGAAAATTTGAACTTGTCACCAATGTCGATCCTTCTATTACTAGAATAATTTTCTAATTCATATCTCTTAAAACAACAGAGTTCACTATTTTTGATCTTAGCTCATTGAATTGAACACCATTCGATGCAGAATCAAAAATTGAGTCAGCTGCCTAATTTCCATTCCAAAATATTGCCTGGTGACAGTTTAAACCGAGCTTAAACCCGACTTCTTATTTTTTAAACTCATTTCAATAATTTTGGAAAATCTAAACGAAAAGTCGTGTTCACAATTGAGAGAGACCCCTCTATTTACAAAGCCTCCACGTTGTGAGGATTAACACTAGAGCCCCTTTCGATGGGTTCATTGTATAGAAAAAAAAGGGTCTGATATACGATGACTCAGTTAGGAAGAGTATGACGTAGTTGTTTGGCTTGGTAAATAGATGGGTCTCTCTCAATTGTGAACACGACTTTTCGTATAGATTTTCCAAAATTATTGAAATGAGTTTAAAAAATAAGAGGTCGGGTTTAAGCTCGGTTTAAACTGTCACCAGGCAATATTTTGGAATGGAAATTAGGCAGCTGACTCAACTTTTGATTCAAATGTCCACTTGTCGGTTTTCTCTAACTGAATGACATGAAATGTTTGCCGCATTTGAAAATAGTAGAAAATTGATTTATCTGATTGATGTTACCGTTAATTTTGTTACTCTTGTCTCAAGTAGGGTTCTTCAGATTCAGAAAGATTCCGAATCGCCACTATTTGACTTTAGATATAATATAAAATAAGTTCTGATTTGTTTTATTGTACAGAAATCCTACATATTAGTAATCTAATAACAATTTTTCTCAAAGGTTTACATTATTAATCCTTGTAGTGTGAAAGCTTGAAGAACGATAAAGAGGTAGGTAACGATAGAGATGGTTCTTGCGAAAAGGAAGGTATCAAGACTCTTCTAGACTTGTTAAAAGCTCTTCAAATTTTGAACTACCGAATTTTAATTTTTAAATTTATCGAAAATTAATACACTTGTTTTAAAAAAAAATTTTGAAAATACAAGTTACAATTCTCTAGAAGTTACAAGGTGTGTATACGGATAAATTGATTGCGATAAAAATGAACCTGCGTCAAAAGGGCTAAAGATTTTCAACTTGAATTAATTTTCTGGAATGGTATCAGAAGTTGAGTTGAGATTTTGAATAAAATTTGATAAACTGATTGGTTAATATATTTCGTATAGATTGAAAATGAATCTGAAGCTAAGTTTAAGATTATATTAGTTTTCATTTTTACAGGAATCTATAGTTTTTTAAAGCTTCTATTGATGTGCAACACTTCTGAAAAAGTTCTAGGGGTGTTAAGAATAAACTGGATGATTTTCCTTTCTAGATGACTTATTATCTGCTAAACCTAATATTAGTACAATCAGATAATCTGTAACAATTAGATAATCTTGAAACCGAGTAACAAGTTTTTTTTTGAAATTGAAGCATTTATATGCTGCGTCCTATTTGTGTCGAAAGTCCCATATGTGTTTAAACTCAAACGGGAAGTCCCATTTGTGTCGAGAAAAATCAGGGGGTGGGGGACACTTTTTCTTCTCTGCCCCTTCTCGGGTTTACATGTATTTTCTTTTTTTTGTTTATTTTTAAGAGGAGAAATAAAGTATACGATATATGATGGTGTATGCTATTTCTCTAATACCAAATAATTATGTCAATTTAAAACCCTAAATTCAGGGAGTAAATTATAATCATTTGAGAGGAAACTGATCAAATTGTCAGAATTAGCTCAAAGCCTCAACGAGTCATTTAAACCAAAATCGGTTTTGATATTTTTAAACGAAAAAAGGTTATTTATTTTTACAACTGTTGCTGCTATGGCATTTTGAATTGCAGAGAACATTCAATTTTCTGCATTTACACGATTTGAGCGTGCATCCGGTTGTACAGTCGCATCTCGTGAAATCTTGACCATTCGAACTTGACTGTTTTATGCTTGCAGTCCTAACACTCAAAGGTATTTGTTGACCTTCAAGATTTGGAAACCCAATGATCTCCTCGCTGATTGGTTGAAACTGAGATCGAGAAAACCAACCATTCAATGGTCCATGTTGTATTGTCCTGTTAATTACAAATACAGGTTTTTTTAAGAAAAATGAAAATAATGTCCAATTAAGTAACAGTATAACAAGAAGCTTGTAATTGATTCAACAGATATTTTTATCAACTATTACAATAACATGTAATTTTCAGAAAGAAAGGTCGATTTTCGATAAAAGAAAAATCGATTATCTTTATGACATTAAATAGAGTAGAAATCGAGTAAAAATTTGGAAAAGAACTAATTCTGACAATTTGATCAGTTTCCTCTCAAATGATGGACTGTGAAATGTAAAAGTCAATAGGAAAGAAGCAATGAAAGTTTTAAATACGTGATTGTTCTTTTCTTAATAATTATAATTTACTCCCTGAATTTAGGGTTTAAAATTGACATAATTATTTGGTATTAGAGAAATAGCATACACCATCATATATCGTATACTTTATTTCTCCTCTTAAAAATAAACAAAAAAAAGAAAATACATGTAAACCCGAGAAGGGGCAGAGAAGAAAAAGTGTCCCCCACCCCCTGATTTTTTTCGACACAAATGGGACTTCCCGTTTGAGTTTAAACACATATGGGACTTTCGACACAAATAGGACGCAGCATATATATTTTTTTTTGAAATCGAACATTTTTATTTTATACAGAATTATAAGGAATAATGATTGTACAATTAAGAGAACAGAGAAAGAGTGTTTAATGTATCCAGTGCATTCATAGAAATGATTTGTACAAATAAGGGAACAGGGAAAGAGTGTTCAATGTGGCTTTCAGTTAATCTTGTTACTAGACAATGCTTTTCCAACTAGAAATAATCAGACTTTACTCTTGCCTATACTCATAAATAGACAGAGAAGATTCTAAATCTGAATAAACTGTTTTTCATACTTTTTTGCCTTGTGAAAAGTCAAAGAGTTATTTTTTCCAAAAATAAACTTTTTTATCAGGGAATTCAGTCATCATTAAAAATAATGAGATAAACGTGTTGATTTTGAACAAATGTTTTATCACGAAATCCTTATTAAGCTCTATATCATCTATTTATATCGAAAAGTAATTATTTTTGAAAGATTACTAATCTTAAAAAACTATTTGAGCTTTCAGAAATTTATTTACTTTATAATTCCTTCAAACTACTTGAAAGTAAACATGAAAAAATTATTAAATCTTAATATAGTTTATAAATGAACTTACTCAATTAGTGCCATATCAAACCATTATTACAGTTTGCAGTCATGATCTGATTGTCTTGCTTATTTGCACAACTTCAAATTATTATTATTGTGTATACTCAGAAAAAAATGTGCGTGTATTATTAAATAAATAATAATACTGCAATTAGTTGAACAAACAAATATCTTTGAATAAATTATTCATCTGTAGATAGAATAATTCCAGCCCAAAAAAAACATCACGTACTCATGATAATTTTACTCGGAAATCTTACTCTCTAGGTTAATTTACCATCAATAAGGTGACAGCTAATAGATGATCATGAGTCTGTATCGCTTTCTCATTGGTCCAAATTAACTGACCAATAATATGACGAATTGCACATGTAAGCAATTTTTAAAATTTTCAAACTCTACATCATATGCCTCAGTTGTATTTACTTAACAACTGTTGTTCTGTATAGACCGTTAATGTTGGGTGAAGGAAATTCTCATTTACCCGATAATTGAAAATGTGGAAGTTATTCGTGGCTATTCTGCTCACCTGGTTGAGGTTGATGAATGCCAATACGAACACAGTGGTTAGTATTCACGTGGAGGAAGAACTCCCGATTTCATCTATGCTCGTCAGTCTTTCAGACCTCTTTCTGACCACTTTTGTAAAGGACTTTTCACACATGGAAGTACCAACTAGTTTCAGCCTGATCGAGTCCAGTTCAGTGTATCGGGTTGAGCAGAGGCAAGACCAGTTTTTCCTACTTCTCAAGGGAAGGCTTGACAGGGAAGGTTTGTGCGAGTCTGAGGGAACCTGTTGTCCAAGTCAGACTCCGCTAGTTCTCGATAAATGCATGCAATCTCTGGTATTTCTGGTTCAGACAAAAAGTGGAAAGAATATTTATTTCAACCTGAACATTTTCATCACCGACATAAACGATAATGCACCGTTTTGGCCAACCATCACCAGAGGGGCAAGTGGGAATCCTCAATATTCAGACATATTTTATGAGATAAAAATCCCAGAGGACGCAGAAATTGGATATAAAGTTGATTTACCTTCGGCTCTCGACTTGGACGCCCCCATTCAGAATATAACACAGAATTACAGATTTAATCTCGATGGAAACTACGAAGATACCTTTATTATGCACAGCGCAAGGGACCCTGAAACGCAAGAGTTGAAGCCTAGCCTTGAATTGAACAAGCGCTTGGATCTGAATGAGCAGGCTAGTTTTACTGGCAGACTTATTGCGGAAGATGATGGCGTACCCAAGAAAATATCAGAACTTTTAGTAAAAATTCAAATTATCGACATAAACAATAACTCGCCGTTTTTTAATCAGTCCGTTTATGAAATGAAGTTGCCAGAAAACCAAAAGCCAGGCCGTATCTATCGAGTTCAGGCTAACGACCTGGATGCCAACGATAGAGATCTACTGAGATATTCATTTTCCAAGGATGGTGCTGTCAACTATCGAGATTTTCAAATAGAACCCAACACAGGCTTCATAATCCTCAAGGGCCAACTGGACTTTGAGCGTGAGGAGCAAATCAAACTGCCAATTTTTGTGACCGACGGAAAGTTCTTTGGGGAGACAGCCCTGGTTATAAATCTGGTCAATATCAATGATAACTATCCAGTGATTAGTTTAAAGTCTTATCTCACCAATTCCACGGAGGAGGTTCAGGCCAGTGGATCTTCTGCAATCCTGCCCTCTTTAACAATTTATGTACGGGAAAATTGTAAGCCAAATGAGTATATCGCAACTCTGACATATTTCGACAAGGATGAGCAAGGTGTCAGTGACGCCATCCCAGTTTGCTCAATAGATTTGGACATTTTGAAGTTGGAAGCAATCGAAACTCCGTTGAAGAAAAAGATTTTCTCCATATCACTCTCTGGTACGAGTCTGGACCGTGAAAAAATGTCCCATTATCGAGCTAGAATTCAGTGCACTGATGCCCTATCAATTGGCAACAAGCTTACCTCATACTTGGAATTGTACATAATAATATTGGACCTGAACGATAATGAGCCAAAAATTCCAGACGACTTTCATATTACTGTGAAAGAGAATAGCCCAGAGAATACTTTAATTACAAAAATTCGGATTGAGGACGCGGATGAAGCCTCGAGTAATACGTTCACATATGAACTCGGCAGAGCTTACGACTTTGTCTTTGTTCAAGAAAACTCAGTGAACATTGTAAAGGATGATTCATTGTTCAGTCTGGATAGAATTCAGGGAAAACTGTTTACAAAGTATTCCTTTGATAGGGAACTTCTTGAGTCTTTTAGTCAAGATTTTATAATCTCAGACGGTGTACATAACGTAACAAAGGGTGTAAAAGTGTTTATACAAGATGAGAACGACTGCACTCCTCAATTTAAAGAGACCCCCATTGCTATTACCATTCCAGAAGATGTGAAGCCCCCGAAGCTCTTGAGGAAGATTGATGTTTTCGACAGGGACACTGAAAAGATCAATCGACAGATATCCTTTGAACTAGAATCCATGACACCGAATGATCCTCTGGCTAACTGGCTAAAAATCTATGAAAATGGCGAGATCTGGTTGAAGAATCCTATCAAATATCAGAGAAATTTGAATTACAACCAACTTCCGATAGACCGTGAAAAGGATCCAGTCCACTTCTTCACAGTAACCATCAAGGATCGTGGCAATCCTCAACTCATGAATAAGACCACAATGGAAATCACTATTGACGATGTTAACGACAACAAACCTGAATGGAAGGAACCCCCCAGAGCCCACCAGATCATCAACATCACACGGGACCTTGGCATTGGCTCAAAAATATTCAAGGTGAGTCGGTTTTTCCATTTTCACCTGTTAAATGGTTAAAGAGGGAACCTGCTAATTAGAACATGTAAAAGGTTAAAAAAATACAAAATCTGTTCCCCTACTTAGTCATCCCATGAACTCGTCATACACATATAACATCAACACAGGGGGATGTAGCGATTAAAAATAAGAACAAATTTACCATGCACGTATGAATAAATCTTCCCATAAATCTTTGAATTGTCAAGAGGGAACTTTCTTACCTGTGTTTTTTTCGTGTTTCTCTCTTCCTCCAAAAAGTACGGTTATCATTTACATTTGTAATACATTTCGTTTCTTTTCCTCATCCCTCTATTGTTTGTTTGGTAAAGTTTTTTCATGATAGACGAGGAGATGCCTCCTTCGTAAATCATAATTAGCGACAAATCCTTCTTTATATCCTTCAAGTTGAATTCGTTGAGAGACTCTGTATGAAGAAATATTCGAGCAGAAATGGAAGAAAAAATTCTCAGAATTACCGAAAATTAATTTGCCATTGCTAGGATAGATTATTACTGACACCGGATCTATTTTTCTTATCAATTATAATTATTAGCTTTCAAGATTAGTCTGTTTCAATTTCAATTTAACCTCAATGTCGTTGTACTAAAAGAAAAAAAGAACAATAATGAAAGGAATGATTTGATTTTCAAATGAGTAAAGCCCTATTTCATCAAAACTTTTACTTAACCAAATTTAAAGCTCTTCTCAATGAATTTGGGAACTTTTGTCACTTTCAAGGTGTGACGTGGATCTGTTGTTATTTCTTAGGAAACCTATTGCACCAATTTTACATCTTGGAAAATTAATAAGCCGAGAGACTCTGTTCTCACTGAACACTAGAGATGTAACAAATTTCTGGAAAATGGACAGTGCACGACTAAATCGAATTTTCAGTTATTTTAGATCTCACACATCATTGTTATCAAAATTACATGTGGAAATTTCACCAAAAACTTTGATTTAAAAAAAGGTCAAAATTTGTTACATCTCTACTGAACACTAGGGTAGGATGAAATTTTTAACCTCATATTAGTACCAAGTTTTCTAATAGAACTATCATTACTAAGCATTATTTTGTATTGAAGCATGTGTCGAAACTGCTTCGCCATTATGTCATTCAGTGTTGAAATTCCAGAATTTTTCAAATCACCGCTCAGTTTTTAATGAACTTTTACTACGCAATCACTAAAATCCGGAATATCTTGGTCATTTATAGATGGAGTAGTAAATTTTATCTCTCGTGAGATGTTCGGAGAAAAAATATTACACCCTAGCCTAATTTATATTAAATTATAAAAAATCAAAATGAAAATTTTTCATGTTCTGATATCCTAAAATCATCAAAATTTACTTAATTTCCTGGTACTTTCTTCCGACATGTGAAAGAACCCTCATTTTTACTATAAGACCCCTATTTTTATTCAAATTGTAGCAAAAACTATTAAAAAATCTCAATTTTGTCCTTTCTCGTAGTGAAATTCATTGAAAACATCTTGGCGCGTGTTCAAAAATTGTCATCTTCAATCGAGATTTTGTACATCAGAACAAACTCGAAAACGTATGGTTTTATAAGAAAAAATGCTTAGTTTTCGATTATCTTCAAAATGAGATTAGCGATGGGAAAAGTTGAAAAATTTGGCCTACTCTAATATATATTCCCGCAAATATTTCAACGAAATTCTTGTTAATAAAATGAGGTAATCGATTAAAATTATTTTCAAACCGTTAGAATCCTCTTAAAGAACTGGGCCCAAGTTGAAAATCGGAAATTAAGAAAATCTACCTCCAATCTTGGTATTGATAAATCTGATTTTTCATAACCTATCCAATTGTGGACTGTGTGAAGAAAACTAATGATCTTGAGGAAAATAAAGTTATGAAACCCTGATGAAGAATCCATGTACTTTTACAATGGCGTTGGAGGAGGACTCGAGGATTACAAATCACTCGTCTATTCAACATTTCATTTCTTGGTTCTGTTCATAAGGTTGATCTTGATTAAGTACACCTCCTGTGCTATAGATGATATATATATAATCCGAAACAATAACAACAACTTTCAAATATTCATGCTATTCTCTTGCATCAAGTATGAATGTAAATGTAATTTCCATCGTATATCAAAATGTCATGTAAAACTCTCTTGAATATTTAATCTAAATTCATCTTCAACTCTTGTTTCGCATTATTATTATTCCGGGTAAGGGAGATTAAGCCGATATTTACGTAATTCAAATCTGTTCTTTCAATGTCTCTTTTTTGCTTTCGTATAAGTGCGAGGTTATCGCTAACTTCCCCCCAAAAGCACACACTCTCATGGATTTGTTGTCAACAGTTGCTAGATATATTCCTGATGCATTTTCAATTAAAGTCACTTTTCTACGAGGGGGTTAGAATTCCATAGAGATCAAAGTGTAGTTTTGGTTAGACATTTTCCTGTCTCTTTTTATATCATCATTCGATTACTGATTGCAAAAGGCGTTGTCATGTGTAAATCTATTTGTATGGACTCCCACATAAGAAAAATCTTCGCAGAGTCTAGGATGGCCTCGGACTTTCTCAACTTTAGCTCTTGATAAAATAAATTAATTCTAAGTAGGAATGCAATTTCCATTTTAATTATTTTGCCTCTAATAATATATGACATGTTGGGAGAAAAATTTCTTTTGAATTAAAAGTTTATATGGAAAATTAATCAGTTGTTGTCATGACTCTATCTATTCAAATAAACTTGTTCCCTTCAGATATCAAGTATTTCTAATGAATAAAGAATTCAGTTCTTATAACTATTAGTGTTGATGCTTCAGTATTAGGGTAATACAAAATTTTATTTTCCCCGGACAATATTTTGATATACAAAAATCCCATATTCCCTAGAATCAGAACTTACCTAATTTCTCTTACTTAGGAATTTCTCTCACCAACTTAAAAAATACTCAATAATTAGTAATTATTAATTACTATTTTTATTCAAAATGTGGCAAAAACTATTAAAAAATCGTCATTTTCAATCGGGATTTCGTTTATCATAATAAACTCGAAGAAAACGTATGGTTTGATTGGTAAAAATGCTTAGTTTTGGCCTACTCTACTCAGTATGACCTCTTCTTTTTCCAAAGATAGACCAAGCCAGAAGACAACAAGATAAAGCTTATCGACTAATAATTACTCTATGGTTGTACAATTTCCAATCAAAACTATCAGAGTAGTATGAATGGTGTGATGTAATAAACATAGAAAGAAACTTTATATGTTTTTATTGCATTCTCTACACGCTTGGTAATGATTTCTTTCTGGGACTGAGAAGAAAAAAAAAAATTTTATTACACCCTAAGTGTCGTGAGTAAATGCGCAGTACGTAGAATGCATGAGTGAGTTCTATGTACTCACTTTGTGGGACAGCTAAGAGAAAATGTACAACTGTGACTTTTGGTCTCGTTATAGTTCTATGAGTCATTACTCTCTCCAGTTAACATTTTTATACTACAGAGAATCTTACGTCTAAACAAAGTATAAATTTTTAATAAAACCTTTTTTTTTCATAAAAAAAACACTTTAACTACCGTAATAAAAAATTGAAACTCTTCATGACAGATGAATTGGAAATTTTTATGCAACTTTCTCTCTTAAAGCTATTAGCCATAGACAATGATACTGGTTTAAATGGACAAGTAAACTATCGAATTATCAGTGGGAATGATGGGGAATATTTCTCCCTGAATGAAACAACTGGTTTCCTCACCCTAGAAAAAGAGATACCTACCCTCTCAAGGAATCGCTTCTTCATTTATGATGGACAATTCAAATTGTATATACAAGCAGTTGACTCGGGAGAACCCCAGCAAGTTAGCAACACAATCCAATTGGACATTAGGGCAATAAAGGAAAGTCATTCGACAGGCTTATCTACTACAAACTCTGAACAATCATTGAATGATAGACTTGATCCAGATAGTGGAAGTCAGACGAATGTAATCCTCGATAATGGAAAGTACAACTACTCAGACTTGCTCATGTTAATTGGCCTGATCATTGTAACTTTTATTGCCTTGGTTTTAATTCTCGTAATGTTGACCATCTTCCGGTGTCATCAACAGAAACAGATTCGTCAGAATCATTTCACCTCGACTCAGGTCAACACCAATCAACTGATTGCCAATGAAATTAACAGAGCTAGTGTAATAGGCTCTGGACGCTGGAATTATGACACACTCAAGGTGGTACCATTCGGCAATAACAGCATGAGATCAGAGAAAGTCCTCGAACAGGCTCAGAATAAAAACCTCTCAATGTTTTTCCAACAGAATGAGATTGCAAGTGAGCTAAACAGTTCTTGTTTTTGTGGTAGAGAATTTGGGCCACACAAAAAACAAGTTTTCCTTGCTAAAGCTAATCCACTTTAGAAAAGATTTAAAGATAATAATAAGATATAAATACATCTGAATAGGAAAATAGAAAAAAAAGAATTTTCCAAGTCAATCACTAGAGTATGGATGCTGTATTTTGGGGGAAAGTAAAACTTAAAAGTGATCTTATCTTGTCTTTTATAGTTGATCAGACTAACTTAATCTAGATAATATCCCCAAAGAGTACAAGTGTTCTCACTTTAGAGTACCATGTATGGTTACGTCTGAAAGACGCATCTATTCAATTAAGGCTTACTGAGGCCTACTTGATAAACAAGTAAACAGAAAATATTCTTTCTAGCTTAGCGAATTGAGTTCATTGATTTATTAAATGCACTCTAATGCCAAAATAAGAAAAATTAAATAGTTTTCAATTGTATTCATCACAGATGGCTACTAGCTGGTTAAAATAGGCTCTTTTCAGTATCAAATTGCTTGCAATCTTCGAAATAAACAAAAGTTTTCAATTGAAGACAACAGTTGCTTGATTTCCTCAAAAATATTTTTTTAGCTTGCTGACTCGAATTCATGCTAGTGCTAAGAACGAACGAAGGAATAAAGCTTTATTTTCGTCAGTTCTCTTCAGACCAAACACCGACTTTAGTTACATTTATCTACATGCAAGTTTAAGGAACATTATAAAATCTGACCAATGGGGGTTGAATGTGCTCATACTCTTGGGACTGTAAGGTGTACATCTATTTTCTGATGGAGGTACAAGCCCCTACTCCATCACGAAAAAGAAATCTGTCGACATCACCAATAAAAAAGAAAGTGGAAACAGAGAAGACCAACTAATAATCAGACATGTAAAGTATCTAAAGTCGGTGTTTGGTCTGAAGAGAACTGACGAAAATAAAGCTTTATTCCTTCGTTCGTTCTTAGCACTAGCGTGAATTCGAGTCAGCAAGCTCAAAAAAGATTTTATCTCAAGATCTTACGACTGGTCTAGACTCAATTCTCTCCCAATCCAATCGAGATGAAAACCAGTTAGTTAGTTGATGAATAGCTTCTTCTAGGAGAGATCATGTCATTTCCTGGGCAGAGGACTAATCCCTCATAATCCGTGCCACTAGAATAAAAAAATAATTCGACATCCAAACACTGAATGCTTAGTGTGGAAAAGATTTTTTCAGTTTTTTTATGTGCAATTTAGTAGCTGTCATCATGTCATCACCACTGGGATAAATTATAAATTTAATTTTTTCTTTCATAAAAAATCATTTCCCAATCATTTTCTGGCTTGTATTTTTGAGCAAGGTTAGGAGGGAGGGGGGAACAGGACGTTGAGTTAGAATAAAAAAGTGTCATTAATGCTTTTTGATAAATAATTTCAGGGACATTTATAATCGCTTGGCCAACTTACTCTCTTTCAATGTTTGTTTGCTTTTGGATAGCGCATAAATCTAAAAAAAACTTTATACGATGTCAATTTAAAAATATTTTTCAGGATCATATTGAATAGTTGTAACTTTTGTTAGTTTAGGATAACCCAATCTAAACCCTGTCCATACTAAAATGTAACAAAAAATAATGAATTTGAGCTAACCGGAATCGAATCAGGGGGATTTGAACTCTGTTTGTTATAGTTAGTAGAAAAAATTAGATGTGGTCACATTGCCAACTCTACTAGACATGTTTATCTCGGAATCCGGATATATTTGAGCCTGATGAGCCCTGTATTTAAATACGTAGGTCAATTGAATTAGAATTAGATAATACAGTCTTGAAAAAAATAAAAGAGTTCTGGAATTACTTAAAAAGATATCCGAATCGAAATAAAATTAGGAATTTACGTAAACATTTGAAGTTAGCGAAAAGGTTTTCCACAACACTGGAACCATATAATGATGTTTGACTGAATAAAAGTTTCTAAATAACTTTTCAATCCTTAGATGATATACAAAATCGTGATTTTAATGTCTACCTGTTGGGTGACAAACAGTCATTAACAATCAAGGATAAGAACAGTAGACGTCTCATTCAAGAGGATCCAGGTGGTGATGTGAACCCGCCTAGCCAACAAACGATACAATATCGAAATACTTTTGGTGAGTTTGACAGTAACAAGTTCTCTAACCATTGTCCACAACAATTTCAAATTATCAATAGGTATTTTATTACACAGCCTAGCAAAATAACAATACTTTCCTGTATACTCTATAAAATTTTTACAGTATGTTTTAGACATGGACAAAATTTTGCAAAATTACTTAAATCACCCATCGATATGATAAATTTAATCTTCAAGTATTTCAATATAATCCCACCAAATCTCGCTTCAAAATACCTTTCCATGCTTCTGGAATAAGATAAACAAAATGTGAAAATTTTCACATTTAACACGTTTTTTGTAATATTCATGAAAAATAAGAGAAATTTCGTTTTGAGCTATTGGAAAAATAAATTTTGCAAACTTTTTAAATTAAAAAACATAAAAACCGTTTTTAATTTGATAAATTTCACAATATTGTTTATCTTAATCCAGAAGATTTTTCATATAAATGAAGCTCTTGTCATAGAACCTGCGAGAAGATTCTCAGGAAATACTTTTTAAAACTAGCAAGGTCTTCAGTATAATTTTCAGGAGAAACTCCTTTCTTATTTTTAGCAACACCCTACACAAGTGCTTACAATTTTTTTGAAAAACCAACTAGGACATTAGAGACAATTAAACTTTTTTTAGCCCCCCCCCCTATGATTCAAAATATCCCTAAAAACCATTTGAACCAATAAAAGGAATTTGCTCATTCCAAAAATTTTAATATAAATGTTACCGTGAATCGTGTGAAAGGTTCTCAAGATTTATGCAAGAATCACTGAATCAAGATCCTCATAAAGATCCCTTCAGATAGTTTACGACAGAGTCATATGAGGACACTTCCTTCTATAGTGTAAAACTGGAGTAGAAATCATTTGAAGATTGAGTTATCACCTTTCTATTCGAGAGTGCATTCACTGTTTAGAAAAAAAGATATAAAAAATATACAGGGATAATAATTTTAATTAAAATTAAACTTATCTCCCTGACTGATCGCATCTTTCTCTCTAGTCAGTCATAACCTCACCACCCGTCTTCCTTAGTCCACTGTAAACTTTTGCTTTCTCAGTTTACACATTTCCACATGGAAATAAAAAGGAAGGGGGTGAGTTAGGCACTCCAAGATGGACACATGCTAAAAATTCATTGGGACTATCTTTAGTTTTTATGTCTCCCATTGCCTCTATCCAATTCATCCTCTTAAGTTGATTGTTTTGTTTCTAGTTTTTCTTTCGTCTTTACCTCTTGCATTCATATTGATATACACTTGGGGAATTGGGCAAAAAACATTCCCAAGGAAGGATTGTCAGTCAAACTCTAGACAGTTTTAATGCATGATCCTTGAGGGGTAAAATGTTTGAACTTTTTCTCCTAAAAACAATCCAGCAGTTGGAGATCATTTAGATCTCAACAAGTCTCAACCTTGTCCTTGGGCTACGAAAAACCCCATCTCAGACAATCGATATTCGACTCATACAAGATCAAAAGTTAAATCTTCTTAACCAGGATAAACGTTGTTTATAGCAAGAGTAAATGAAGAAATTTTGCAGTAAATCAAAGTTCATCTTTTACTGGTTTAATTGTACCAAGTATTAAAAATCAGATAAGAATCTAAGGAGGATTTTTACTCAAGACCTAATATTTGATAGATTCTCTGATGAATGATTATCAGAGAGACCATATTATCGATTATTTGGTAATACTATTCGCTTAAAAAGTACGTGCCCATTCAATGGGAATGGTAGATTTCATAATACACTTGCCTAAAGCACCCTTTATTACTTTCCTATAGATAGAAATCGTGTAAGGTAATCCATAAATATATATTATATTGTACCCACATTTTGTAATGATGGATAAAAACATGGTTAAAATGGAACGAAAAGGATGAATCCATGTGTACTCATTACTATAGTATCATATTTTTCTAGAGGGAAAAAAATAAGGGCCTCTCTGTAAAATAGGGAAGATCAGATAAGCAAAAACGATGCATTGCTTAGAGGGTTAGGGGTGGGGATAGTGTTGGTATTTGCATAGATCATCATAATACATACACAATGACTGCTATTGCATAATATGTGTAAGGAAGGAGGGGGTGTAACGGACACGTTTGAGATGCACATTGTACAATTTCCATTTCAACAAAAATTGAAAAGCCCACATTTTGGATAGGACTAAAAATCTACCAGGAGAAAAGATGATGTTTATCCTGCCTTTAATGTAATATGCTCTTAACAATTGCAATAGAACTTCTACTCATGACTAATGTTCTTTCTGTATTTATTATGGTATAGGTAAAGTTTGGTCTTTTTGTTCTCCATTCTCCAGGAAGTGAAAATAAACCATCTTAAACTTTTCCATAGATGAATCACAAATATTTCGATCATCAAGGAGAGACATTGTGAGCCGAGGCGATGACTATACACCCCTGAATCTGTTGACAAATCAGTCAGATACCTCAGACGATGTTGAAATGAAGAATTCCCTCATGAAAGATGCCCACTTGAACAATTTGAACAGCTTAGAGACCAATGATCTCATTACAAAGACACATCAGCACACCGGCAGCTTTGTTTAACCATTGGACATTCTGTATATTTCCAAGAAACCCTACGAATCATTATTATTGTAAAGAAATGTATTAATATAAAGTTTATTTAAAAAAAGATAATTTTAGTGTTCAACACCACAAAGATTAATAGGAAAAAACATTTTTGATTCATGATAGAATCTGAAATTTAAGCAACCTTGGGTTTTTAAATTCCCTTAGAAGCATTAGAGACGTAAAAAAATTTTCAACCTATTTTAAAAACCTACTCAAATGATAATTCTATGAATTCTAAATAAGATCAAGTATCAAAATGCTTGTCTGTGATGATCAGGGCACCAAAAAAGAATATTTAGCATATTTTTTCTATAGATAGCTTAGCTCACGTAGAACAAATGAAGTTGTTCGAAATTGCTCTGAGACCCCAGGGTCCGGAGATAAAAATGAATATTTTAGCATATTTTTATGAAAAAAGAATATTTATGCTAAAAGGAATAAAAAGAGAATATTCAAAAATATTTTGATTTTGATAAACAATCCTTTTTTGTACAATTTTTTAAACCTTTTATTCATGTGATACCTGTTACCAAGCTGGAAAAATTTCCCAATCAATCCCTAATTATCTAATTTTTGGATAATCTTAGTAACAAATGATAAGGCTTTTCAATTTTTCGATAAATAATTTTAAAAAAAGTTCTAATATTCCTTGTATTTCATTGGTTAATTTCATGGTCAATGTATAGATTGGTCAAAAGATTCTTCCCGTATAATATATAATGTCGATAGGTAATTATTAAATTTTGAAAAATTCTATTGTAAAATGTTTGAGTCAAAATATTGCTCCTTGTTCCCAGATGAATTGAGAATGACTGAAAAAATGCAACTGGAATGTAAATGCTGCAAGAAAATTCTGTTTTGTAAGAAATCTTTCAATATTACAGCATCTTAAAACCGACAAGCACAGAGCTAATAAGGCGAGCAAGTTGATTCAGCAGGAATTACCGACAGCTAAAATTAATTGGGACGAAGAGTTTGCAAAAGCCTTCATTGGCTCAAATATTCCGCTACATAAAATGAGAATGCCTGCTATGAAAAATTTCTTAAAACAACTTCCTATCAAAATAGGTTCTAGTGAGACTTGTAGAAGCTACCTTGATAAAATTTATCACGAAAATATAAATCGCATCAAAGAAATTGTTTCAGACCAAAATATTTTTATTACTATGGATGAAGCAGAGTTCAGTGGAAAAAGGATTTTAAATACTTTGGTTGGAACTTTAAAAAATCCAGAAATTTCATATTTATATGATTGTGAATTCGTTGAAGCTGAACTGGATTCATCGTTGATTACAAGAATGGTGAACAAAACTCTAAATTCGTTAAACGTGGATTACTCCAAGTTCAATTTATTCATTTCAGACGCGGCCTCTTATATGAGAAAAGCTGTTAAGACTCTTAAGGAAATTTATCCCAGTATGTATCATGTTACCTGTTTTGCCCATTTATTACACAATTGTTGTATGCGAATCAGGAATTACTACCCAAATGTTGATAAAATTATTAGTTCAATAAAATTTCTATGCTTAAAAAATAGAACAAGGAGAAATAAGTTTTTATCGATCGGATGACCTCCTTCGCCTGTTGTAACTAGATGGGGAACTTGGTTGGAAGGTGCCATGTACTATGCAGAAAAATTCATTCAAGTCAAGAAAATAGTTAATGAATTTGAAGGAGAAGGAACACTTTTGAAGAAGGCCAAAAAAGCTATCAATAAAAGAGGTGTTTCTAATGAACTAACTCAAATATTTTGTTGCTACAGAAGTTTAATGCCGATTTTAAAGGAAATTCAAAACAGCAATTCCAGAATATCAGTATATTACCAAAAGATTTCTGAGTTAAGTTTCGGAGCTGATCCTGCATGTGTCGGAGATTACTTGAAAGCTAGAATGGAAAAAAATGACGCATCTGGTATAATTAAAGCCAATAATGAAAATGTAAATCCAAATACCCATGCCTTGTTGATGGATTGCCAATGTACAAGTGCTGATGTTGAAAGAAGTTTTTCTCAGCTTAAATATGTTTTAACAGAAAACCGTATTTTTAAAAAAGATAACATAACAAAATTTAAATATTTATTTTAATAAACTACTTTTGAGTAATTGTTTTTTTCATTTTACTTCAGAATAATTTTAGAATATTTTTAGCATATAGAAACGAATAAAATTGAGAATATATTCTTAAACATTTAGCATATTTTTTGGTGTCCTGGTGATGATAGTAATTATTTAGATTTTGAGGCAAAAAATACCCTTATTTTTTCATTTTTTTTGCAAAATTTTTTTCCTCGCCTTAATTAGGGACATGAACCTTTTGTACATCTATAATTTGGTAATCGTTAGATTCCTCATTTTTCTTCTATTCAACAGTGTGACTTCTGTTTCATTGCCGGAAAAAAATGAAATTATGTTTGTGATAGTTTTTTTTGTGCAAATTTTTTGTTTTGGCCAGCTCCTGGGCGCTCTAGCATTATAATAATTATTTTAAGGTCAGATTCGTGATCAGCGTAAAATTCTGGACCAGAAAAATTTTGTTTGAATAAAATATCCAGACCTCCCACCACCTGTGTAATCAGTAAAATCGTACGTTCTACATATCATTAGAATCGTTTCTCCAAGCTTGATCAGAAAACCACCTTGGCTAGAAATCGAGTACCTTCTTCAGTGGATGAGACGCTTGAAATCAAAACTCTCTTTAATTTTATCTAATAAACTTGGTATTCAGATAGGCCTAGACCTGAAAAAATATGCCACCAAATTAATACTCATTGCAGAGATGTTTTTTTCTAAGTAAGCTGTCATTTGATGGACTGATACTGATCAAATTAAAATAAAGAAATAAAGTTTGCCTTTACAAGACGTCGTTCATGGGAAGTTTGAGAAAAAAGTTTGCTAGTTTCTTTAATATCAAAATCTTGACGTGGAAAACGTTCAGAACTATGCTTTTT
Source organism: Gyrodactylus bullatarudis (assembly GCA_012064415.1). Lineage (NCBI taxonomy): Eukaryota > Metazoa > Platyhelminthes > Monogenea > Gyrodactylidea > Gyrodactylidae > Gyrodactylus > Gyrodactylus bullatarudis. The sequence goes on along the minus strand of SSNU01000119.1, from coordinate 280,774 downwards.
GATGTGACGCCCACAGCCAATATATTGAATATTGCATAAGATTAATAATTGAAAATTCACACAGGTTTTATACTCAAGTTGTAATTTAGTCAGTTTGTTTTATTATTTACAATTTAATTAACAAAAAACTCTTCCTCCGGGTAGGTTTTGTTTAATATTCACGGCCGATATCACATAACAAATACGCACCTATACTTGCCATTATATAATCCAGATTAGTTCTCACAACATCCACCTTAAGTGTTCAAAGAAAAATTGAAAAAAAAGAACTCATCTCTCTCTCCACCCAGTTTAACCCCAAGAAAAAGTGAAATATTCCTCTCGTTTTTAAAAAATAAAAAGTAAACTTCTCATTAATTTTTCATCGGATACATTCCCTTTTTTCTTGAGAAGAAAGGGGAGAATAAATTGGAATTTCTTCTTCCATTGTATGTGGGTATGGTTGGATTGGAACTACTGGTGTTATTACTTTTGAATACACTGAAAACGTGGTGGTGTCGTTGGGAAAAATCAAATTTTTTATTTAATACAGATACCCAGAGAAATGTTAACAATCCCCATTGAAACAGAATTCCTCAAGCAATGGGGCAAGCTACGCATTTCTCTCCTTTCATCTATATACGATAGACACGATAATACACAATGTAATAATAATCTGGGTATCGTATTATTATTGTATGACGTAATTATTATTATTAGCTATAACAATAATACTCTCGAGTAGTAATTAATTATTCAAAAGTGTATTTTATATTATATTATTATGTGGGGATCTTGACCATTCTTTTAATAAAAGTAAAACTCCAAATTACAGTATTACACAAACTGTTTATCCAGAAATGCGTACGGAATTAATGGTACGCAATATGACTATTGTTTAAATTACGTCAAGTAATTACTTTTGCAACGACAATCAACTTTGATTCTTGAATACTCTCTAACATGATCACAACAAATTTCAGATTATCTCTTCCAGTAAAGTTGTAGAACTGGTTTATTTTATCCGACTTGTTAGAAATTGAATTTCTTTTATTTCTCGTGAGCTCTGATCGGCCAAAGAAGCATAGAAGGGTATTTTTTTTGTTTTTGGGATTGCAAAATTAACCCTGATTACGCTGATTACGATTAGCAGATAGAGTTCAGGCGATTGCATATTAGAATTCTAGAGGTATCTGTATCTCGGTTTTCTGTAGTTGGCACGTCATCCCAAGCTCCTTCAGCAGAATCAGTCCCAAATATACACACTAAGTAGAGATTCATTGCAAAGTGTACAAGGATGATAAGCCAGATGCTAAATCATTTCATACATTTATCTCACAGTCAGAGGTATAATAACAGGTCTCAAAAAAGGGGAAGGCTACAAATCAGATTTTGACTCAAGTTAGGAAACGTAAATTTAAAAGTTCTACGTCACTGAATATTCGTTCGTAAATGTTCGAGACTTGATATTTTATGTAACTCATTGGAAAGAAATTAATTTTTGCCAAAGTCATAAACTGAAATTATCTTCTATTTATTTTCATATGAGTCAGAGATATTTTTAATTGTTTTTTTTTCTCATCGGGGAATCGTTCTACACACACATAGTTTCTTTCTTACTTATACGCATTGAGAAATAAAAATACAAAAGAATTGAAGAAGCAGAAAAAAACTTGTAAAAACAAAGATCGGATTATGAAATGATTTCTGGCCATGTGTGTACATTACACATTGTTAACAGATGTGGAGGGAACGAACGAAATATGGGAAAAACTAATTGCATAGAACCATACTTAACTAGCTACTATTCAGTGGTAATTGTAAATTCAGTTATCATAAACAGAACCTTTAGGCATGTATTCAATTGGAAAGTTAACCCATCTTCTTGTCAGAAAAATGATGAAAACTCAAGTTTCAATATAGCTCTGATTTCCTAACCGACGAGTTCCACTATTTATATCTGTACCATTAACAACCTCGTTTAGTCTATATAATTTGATTCAGATGTTCTAGGCCTGACTGATTTACCGAACAGCTTCAATTATATCTATCTGAACCTTTCGATTGGTCCAGATCTTAAAAAAACATTCAAAATTTAATACAAAAATATCAAGTCGACAACACTTGGAACTGATCCTGAAGGAAATTAATTAAAACATAGATTGATTCTTCAAGACATCGTTCAATTTGAGAAAAAATATTACTCAAAGCTAATGCTAGGTCCTTTGATATCGAAATCTTGACGTGGAAAAAGTTCAAAGCTATACTTTTTGATGTGACGCCCACGGCCAATATATTGAATTTATATATTGCCCAACATTCAAGCAATTTGAACATGGGTTATATCTTTGATTATCAATAAAACATGAATTTCAGAATACGGAATCAGCATAATTACTCTATTCTGATATGTTTTGATACATACCCTGTGCTAACAATGAAGGACTCTCTTCTGTTCGTATGAAAATTTTCTTCTTTTTACAGGAAATTCATTACAAGATGAAAGGGGAACACTAATCTTTTGTCTTTTTCGATTAGAATGTAAAATTCCCAAGAATGTAATGCATTTAATAAACTATATTATTATTATTATTATTCAGGACTCTTTTGTTATGGTAGTGTTGGAGTGGTATTCTCAAAAGTGTTTATGTCTCATGGAACGTGAAAAAGTATGCACGAATATCTTAGGGGACAGGAAAATCTGTGAACATTTTCATCGGCATAGAAAAAATCTATCCTGCTTCTTTCTTGAATTTGGTCAGGCATAAAATTAAACTCGCATTTAATCCCCCCTCCCCTCACAAGAAATATTTATCCATTCCATTGAATGATTGACTAAAAATACTTCTTGCATTTACATGAAAAACCAATTTGATGCTGTTTAATTCTGGTCTTTAAAAGAGCAGATTTTTCATATCTAACCGGCTATTCTGTACTTTAGAGTCTTTAGTGATATCCTATTCGAAAAGTAAGAGTAATTTCGATAAATTAGCGGGAAAACTACAGCATGAAAGGCTTGCAGTTTTCTCGGATGGGACCTTGGGATGTTTCAAACATGGCTTGTTTAGCTGTGAATATAATAATAAACTTTTTAAGAACATTCTCGATAATAGATTATCAACTCAAAACTGAAATTATGGTGTCAATTTTTTCTTTAGTTGGTAAGATTGTGCCCTAAAATTTTCATGACCGTGCGTAGTTTCGATAATTCAGAAGATGTCAAGAAATTCTATTTCATGCAGATATTCTTACACGTTAAGCTAACCTGATATTGATTACTTTCCCTGCTCCAACATCGCCAATGTACGCAGATACAATGTACATCCACTCATTCTGGTACCTCTTCACCAAACTAATAATAACAAGTACAAATGATGGATAAATTCACTTTTTCATCTTTCCAAATTGTAATATATATATGTATGGTCACGCATACTTTTGTTTCTTTTTTTTCAATAACACCGTATATATCTCTCCGTGCATAGAATCAAAAGTCTATAGCAAACTTTTCTATATTACAGCTCATGATAACAGTGCCTTCAGATAAAGTTGATGTTGAAACAGAATTCCTGGAGATGACTCAGTAGACTTATCGAATAGATTGATAAATTGAAATCCTCAGCAATGAAACGAAATGGGTTTTGGGAATTCCATTATTAATTTACAAGCAGTAAAACTGATCAAAACTGGACTTTTAATGAATTTCACTTTCCTTTCTTATCGTGATCCCAAAACAAATCTCCTGTCTGATCATTGACAGCCATAGAATCATTTAGGACTTCCTCATTATTCGTTATTATTCTTTCGTAGTTTTCTTGATGACTTCAATTCGTTGAGAAATGACAAGTTGAAAGATTACAATCTCAAATCGGGTATTACCTTATAAATCAGGTATGATGCGAAAAAATTATTCAAAAGTTTATTTTTCTGGGAAAATTTCCATAAAGAATACATCTTGCTTCTTAATCACGTGAATTCATTTTAGCCTAATTAAAGAGTAGAGTTTTATGGAATTAAAATTGATTAGATTAATTTTTTTTCATAAAAAAATAACGGAATCCGGTTACCAAATTTAAATTAATGATTTTTGAATTACAATTGATTAATTTTAAAGAGTGATGTAATTTTTCAAAATTATAATTTCTAGCCTATAGATAGATTTTGTTGGCGAACATCAGCATAGAATGTTCAAATTTTGTTAAGATGAATACAAGAGGAATAGATAAACTCACAGAACGATGAGACGAATGTGTAGAAAAATTAGGGAAACCATTTTAGCGTAAAATGAATGGCGAATTATCGAGAAATAACACTTAATCAAGTTCAATTAAAACTATTAAAACTATAAATAAATTAAACATGGCTCTACTCGTCAATAATTTGGCATTTTCAACGTGTGCGAAAATAATGAAAAGCACTATAAGGTGTAACCACCTGTACCGTTTTCATACTTTCAAAATAGAAAAATGGAAATTTCGTTTTCAAGAGTGAGTAAAAGATTCAGAGGCCATATCGTGATGAAAAACGCTCCAATCTTCTCAATAAACAATGAAATTTTCCTAATTCGAAATCCCCAGAAAATGATGGAATTGTTGGAAATCTGACGTATCTCAATCAGCTTTTAGGAATTTCAATTGCAAACTTCATACCAAAACAATCTGGAAATGGTACGTAGTTACATTTTTATGGAATTTTACTATCGAGAAACTACTCAATGAGGGTCATTTGTGTGAATGTAAAGCTTGAATTCACACTTGTACACTTGTAAGGAATAATTTTGGTTGGTTACATGCGTCTTTCAATTGATAAAATCTAACATTACAGGGAAAGAATGCCGAACTCTATGCTTAATCTGTAGCTTAGTACCACAGGATCACATATAAGGGAATCCTCGTTTCGCTTATCAAATTACATGATTGAATAAGAAAGTAAGGGGAGAGAAAAATAACTACATAGAGAAGATCTTGGTTTCTTTCACAAAATAAAAAGAAATAATTATTTTTTTCTTCTTTCTGCCTTCCATATACACAGTTTTGTGATCTTCCCTCTTCTTTTTCTTCTTCTTTTTCTCTGTAATTCAATGTGTAATTATGAAAGGGGAGCCAACGATTGGGTGTTTTCATCATCCCTCTATCATCAGAGATAACTTTGCCTACTTGTTATTTATAATATTCTGTACTGTAGTAAAAGTTTGCAATCTAATTTGCAATGATTAGACCAGCAGAATAAAACATTAGATCTAGATCAGTTTGGTAGTCTCTCAGGGAACAAGATCAAAGGGTTGGAACAGATTTTCCTAGTTTATGTTTCTTGAAACTCTGTCAAACCATAGAGATACTGGGTATTTGATAAGGATCTCTCTTTTTTACACAGAGTTATGTGACCTGATCAACTATATTGATAAAATGAATTTATTAATAAAAATCAACCCAAATGCAAGTTGCTATATATATTATATATACATTAGAGTAAGCCTAATTTTCTCAACTTGTCCCAACCTTAATCTCATTTTCAAAATAATCGAAAACTGAACATTTTTAAAAACATACATTTTCGAGTTTGTTCTGATATAGAAAATCTAGATTGAAGATGAATTCAATGAATTTACTATGAGTATTTACTGACTATAATTTCTATTCAACGTTCAAAAAGTGTGTACGAAATACACACACATGAGAAAGAAATATTTCCAGCAACACATGAATATGATGGTATCAATTCCCATTTGTAGAAACTTTAATTCTGAAAAAGTCATCTCGTGTACTTTTGAACAAGTTTAATGACCAGAGAGTCTAAAGATATCATTTTTTATACGCCTTGATTTGTAATAAATAATGATACATTGAAGCTGACGATAAAAAAAATGGAAAACAAACTGTCCTACGTTACTCTTCCAGATGAGTTGGCATTATAGGATCCATTGCCATAATATTCTGTTGTGTATGCCATTTTATGGCCATGATATTTACATCTGCTACATATGTAAAACTTTTAAAATGAGATGATCAGACTGGCATGACATTTTATTACAGTTCATAGAGGGTGAGAAATGCTGAGATGCGTTGTCCTTTTATCGTTAGAATGTTTCTTTTTCACTTCTACTGGACTAAATGCAGATCTTACATCAAAGCCTCTTTATTAAAGATGGCTTTTCACTGATACTCATCATAGTTACTTGAAGAAGGGCGATTTTTTGAAAATATTTGAAAAACAATTAGAACGATTTTTTGGAAACCAATTTGCTGATGTCTTAGAAAAAAAATAAGATAATATTTATCGAGGAAACTTACCTCTAGAATTCAAATATGCAATTTATTTGATCGATAACTTCTGAACCAAAAGAAATTGCGTTAAAACAACTGTAGATTCGTCATCAGCGTATTCACAAACCGTATTCACCAAACATAAGATTGAATGCGAATCATGAAAAAAATTCTCTGAGATTTTAAGGGTTAAAACCACTCATGAGAAAGGAAATTTGTTAAGCTACTAAGTTACGTATAATTCATAAAGATAGCTTTTTACTGATGCACACCATAGTTACTTGAAGAAGGATGATTTTTTGAAAATGTTGTCAAATATTTACCTACGATTTTTTGGAAACCTATTTTCTGAGGTCTTTGAGAAAAAAATTAACTTTCTATAGTAAAATTTAGCAAAATCTTAGGCAAGTTTTAGCCTCTATTAACTTTTATATGATAAGTCGGCTTTCAAAGAGGAATTCAGATTCGGAATCAGCGTAATTATTTTGCAAATTTTCTCATTTTTGTGATGAAAAAAAAAATTTTATTGCAGTCTCATGAACAAGGGTGGCCAATGAGTTGCGCGACTGAAATAGCCATTTATTTTTGAATGAATCAAAGCAAAGCTTTCGCCAATGAGAAGAGATATCTGAAGTTATATATCCTTCCGATGGCTTACAAAAGTATAGATCATTTTTAGAAAGTTGATTTAAACCCATTTATCACTACTCAAAAATAGATAGCGAGTTTGGCTTTTTGAATTTACTATAGACGAAAAGGATTAGCATAGGAAAATAGTTGGGTTAATCTCAAAAGTAGCCCCAAAGTGGGAATAATCCTAAAACTAGCCCCATTCTAGAAAATTTATCTCAGATTTAGCCCCAAAATTTTCCAAAATTAACCCCATCGTAATTCAGTAATTCAAAATAATTTGGAAGCCTCTGATGTATTAGAGCCTCAAAAATACTACCAAATAAAATTAAAGATAGTATCCGATAAACTGAAAAATAAGAAGAAAATTTGAAGATAATTTGAGAGGTTCTGAGTAAAAAATAGTACTTGACAGTAAATTCTTGTAAAATTTTGGAGTATTCACATCTTGTGTCATCAAAATTTCTGATTTTTTTCCCCATTTAACTGTTATAGCCAGAGCCTCAAAACGACTATTTTTACTAAATTGCACAGGAAGTTGTACTTTTTTTGAAATCTCGACTAATAAGATTATGGTAAATTTATCGAGCGTGGTGAATCATTTTTCGATAACTTTACCGCGTTTCAAAAAGCTGAAAAGTTCAAAAGGCAATACCCTTATGAATTCACTGTAATATGTGATGGCATGTATCACCTCGTATAAATATCAAAACCGATAGATTTAACATGATGAAGATTTTCAATAAAAAATTTCAATAAAATGATCAATTCAAATCCCATTACTTTTGAGTAGATCACATAATAAACTAAAAATATTCATTTATTCTATCGTTTGTATACTATTTTGCGATTTTTAAGCGACTATTTTTGAGGCTCTGGTTATAGCGCATATTTTACAAAATAAATCCTTATAGTATAATCCTTAATGTCCCACTGGGTTATTTCTATCACACGTCATTTTAACAACTCATTATTGTTCATTAAAGCCTCAGAAAATACTTCGTTTACCACCCATTCGATAGGAAATTTATTAATCTCCTGGAATACGCAAAGGTCTTGGCTCTATCATCCGTCAAAATCGTGCTATACTAATTTAAAGAGAGTTGATTTTTTTCGAAAAATTAATATTTTTTTTTAGTGTTATTTTGAAAACAGGGGTTAGATAAAAAGTAAGATAACTTTTATCAAGGAATCATACCTCTGGAATTCAAATATCCAATGACCTGAACTCTATCTGCTTAAGCTACAAAGATGACCAGTTTTTGGATCAAAAAATTACCCATTTTGGACTCTCAATCAGCGTATTCACAAACCATAAGATAGACTAAAGACACGATGAAATACTGCTAGCTTAGGAATCTATAGTTACCCGTTCATCAAAAATTTTGCTTGCTCGTTCACTAGTTGAAGAATACTATAATACTCTGAGACTTGATTCAGGAAAATAGTACTAAAAAGTACTGGGACAACAACTTAGTGCAAAAATAGTACCAGCTATCTTAAATTGTGATAAGATGAGTACATTTTTTCTTCAGATTATTGCTACTCAGTCAGTCTTTTATCTTGAATAAAAATAAACCAAATAGTAATTTTTTGAGGCCCTAATTATTTAGTCGTTTGATATTTTTCACAGCATATATTGATCTAATCAAAAGAACCCCTATGACTAATATTCTTGCAATAAATTTCTTAAAAATCTTCTAGCTATAGTTGAAAATCATTCTTCTTGAGTCCTATTCCTAATCAATGGCTATTGATTATATGTATCAAATTTCAATCAATATGCACACTTTTGGATTCTAAAATAATTCAATTATCTCCAACGTTGAGGGAATAAACTAGGTGTAATACCTCTTCTACAGATTAAATGTTGGCCTCGATTTATTTATTTTGCATTTGGTTTATTCATACAACAATTTGAAGAGAGAGAGAAGCCAAAGTTTTCACAAATAAGGCCTTTATTTCGGGCATACTCATCAGTGTGATACATGCCAGGGTTTTAGAAAAATAATTGAACAGCTAAGATTAGAATATTTGTTACAATACAATTGACTCGAAGAACCTGTTACCAGGTGAGCACAGAGTGGTTTTTTTCCTATCGTTAAAATTAAAATTCGGTTAACTATGGGAAAAATTATTATTTTGGGTTAGGGAAATAATAGTGGCTGACAGGGGTATTTTGAAAAATGCCATGAAATTTTTCAATTTTTTTTCTTCATCTCTATCTTGATATGAGTTTGCTTAGTTTTTGTCTTGATATCGTGTTGGCAAGATTTCTCAATATCGTCATAAACACAATGAAAAACCTACATATCGGTTCGACATATCGAAATGTTGAGGAAATCAAACAGGATCTTGATAAATGTATGGCAATGAATTGATCTACTGCGACATGAATAAACTCGTGGAAACAGATTTGATAGGTAAAGACAAGATCTCTCAGCGAGGACGGCCAAAGAAGAAGAGATTCAGATCTGAGGCAGAAAAAATTTTGTGAACAATTCGTTGAATACATTTGGATTTTCTAAAGCCCTAATAAAGGCCTTATTTGTGAAAACTTTGGCATCGCTTTCTTCTTTTCTTTACGAAAATGGAGAACGTATCGATATCTCAGTTTAAAACCGATATAACTCAGCATTTTTCAACTAAAAACCTTTTCAAGAGTGACACAATGAGAATATGACATTAATTCTTTATCTTGATGTAAAAATATCGACCCTGTTCTATTTCTTTCACTATTGATAATTCAATATTTGAGATCATTTCATTTATTGGACTTATTATTGGAAATGATAAAATTACAATCCAAACTGTACGAAAATATTTTCCCTCCAACAAACTCTGATTTTGTTCGTCTTTCACTGTTCTGATTGCACGCGATCTTTGAGAATAGGAATACCAATGTAAATCTATAAATAAAAATCCCCCCTCCCACTTTTTCGAATTAATTAACTAAAAGTAAAAAAATAAATGCTAATTTTTACTCTTATTCAGAATCTTGTATCATCTACGATTCTGATTCGGTATTTTTTCTTTCGATAGATTTAAACTTACGAAATAGACTTGTAAATGATAGCTCAAGTTATCAGTGAGCATATAGAAAGAGAGAATCTATGTGGATTTAGATTATAATTATTTTTAGTTGAATAGATCTCTCTCGCTTGTGATTGACACGGGCACTGAGAGATAATTAATGTCGTGAAAAATAAATTAATTTTGATACAAGTTTCTCTGACTGACAAGGTGGAAATTGCTTTTCAATGGTCAAAAGGAATACTGATATATGAAAAAGAGAAAATTTGAATAAATATCAAAATAACTACGGATGTTGAGGAGAATTCCGACAAATATTGTTATGACAAACTATTAATTTAATATTCTCTCAGAACAGGCAAATATATATTTATGTTTTTCAAAAACTACTTGAAAGTAGAATGGATATACAAATAATATTTTTGTAGATAATATTTTAAACGTTTTATAATTCAAGAATTATTTTTCAACAAATTTTTTTACCCAAATCTTGAAGAGAATATCATAATCATTCTAAAACAGAATTTTCACTTTTGTTTAAAGTTAAACATTATTTTGCGAGTATTATTGACTTGTGGCAAATACACTAATGTTCCATCAAGTATATTCCCAAGCTTATAATGACCTAAATTTGGACTAGAAATATTTTTCTTTACTTGTATAATAAAACTGTTGATTTTTCTCTCAGAACAAGCATAAGAATCTCCTTATAAAATATGGAAAATCATTTATCCAAGAATAATTATACTCCAAACGCTCCAAACATCATTGATGAGTCGATATTTGTTGATCAAGGCGAGTATTTCTTCGATGAAGAGTTTGTTGTACCCTTTGAGAATGGCGAGAATATCTCTCCGGGCTTTTTATCCTCTCATAATGGTGGAGTTTTAACACGATGTCATTCTGATTCAAAGCTCAACCAGATTACTTCGTTTAGTGGAAAGGGTCAGATTCCTGTGGACAATTACGATTCCAACTACTCAAATCTCCTTTTTAGTACCGGTGAAGGGGAATACAATTCCTCAAATCAAGATTGTTCGGAATCCCTGATACGACCGAATTTGTTAAATTCGAGTCTCATTCGACGAATAACCGACAGACAGTTCAAGAATGAGCAATCCATGAATGAGTACAAAATTGCATATGAGAATGATTACAAGGGAAACGGCCAAGACAAGAAGGACACTTTTATACCTATATCCAGTCTGAAGGCATTAGATCGTGCATTAGACCGAGTGGTAGAGGCCATCCCGGATGGTGATAAAAGTGTCATGAAGAGATCCATTGGAATATGCACATCCCTGCAATCCAATCAGAATACTACCACATGGGCTAGAGTGAAAGGAAGTCGAGAATCATTGAATAGAGCACCAAAGGACAGTGTTAAAATTATCCCAGTCTCTGAAAAGAATGATCCATCTTCCTCTAGTGATAAACAGTCTTGGCAAGCTGTCAAGGATGTTGCCAGTAAAGGCTTAACTACTTGGGGTCAATTGAAGACAGTGGCTCGGAATAGTCGTAAGGATGAGCAGACAAAAGTTCCCGCCAACAAAATGATTGTCTCACAACAAGTGGTGGATCTCTCCGGTCCTAGTTGCAATCTTAGATCACATTCTCAACCATCCGGCTTAACAGCTAGGAAGATGCAGCGATTCTCTGGAACTCTCCTAGAAATTTACATGAGAGCTAGGTACATGAACTTCTCAAACAGCATGTCTAACAGTATCACTCAAAATTTTCCCATTTCCCCGTCAATGCAAGAGTTGGCAGAGAAGCTAAAGGATAAACGACCCAAGGGATGGTTCGATAACCTGCTGTCTACAAATGCTATATCAGCTCTATCTAATGACGACAGTAATTCACATGTTGTTGACAGTCAGTCGTTTAAGCCGTCAGATCCAAAGAATCTGATCAACTTTGGCGCTCAATTCCCGCCTACCAGTTTTATGGAGAGGGCGAAACTTATGCAAACTCACTCGAATCCGAATCAGAGGCCACTGTCTTCGGCATATCCTCAATTTCCTATCCGAGTTGCTCGTAATCAGAACCCGAACGAAAACCGGCGACGTTCTCTATCCTCTATGAATTCACAATTCAACCGTGTCAACTCATTCAGGAATACCTTTATTTTGAATAACTTTTCTCAAAATGACAACAATCCCCCCTCTCAGACCTGTAAACCTGTGATATGCCAAAACACTCCACCAGTGATAGAATATCCCGGTCTTGGACCATTAACCATTCCTAAGCCTTCTAGACTGATAGAGGCTGCCTTCCTTTCAGTGACTTTGCCAGATTTATCTTTTCTCACGCAAGCGGCTGCTGATGAAGAATCCAGTAACCAGTTGATCATAAATCCGGGTAAACGTTCAAAGAACAAATCCAAGGATATCCCCTCGCATGCCTGTGTCTGTCAGAAATGTGGCCATCGTGCTAGGACTATAAAGGCAAATAAAAAGCTGGCCCAAATGAAGAATCCTCGTCGCCATAACCCGGAAAATATCAATAAAGAAGACGTGAGTTTTTTCTCATTCTTTTACTACTTCCTATGAGTCGTCTTTATACTCATTGAACATTTGTTTAACTATAACTATGTAAAAGACTAATATTCAAATTATCGGTTAGGGATCAATTATTTCTGGCCACTCACTATAACTCAACTTATTCTTGTTGTGAAAAATCAACTCTAGAAAATTTGAATGGCACCAAAGAGAGGGACTGTCTAAAATACTTGAGCCCCACCACTAATGGATAATTTAAGGTCTGTTTTAATTTATGAGAATAGTTTTCCAAAAACTTAAATTAATCTACAATCTACCCTTTAGTAACACTAGGGTTAAATACGTAAAAATGAATTATTCATCTCTGATTGGTCATCGCTGATCTTCTTTTGAACTCTCTTGACCTGTCATTGAGAACACAGATGAAAAAAGACGACAATTTCTATGAAACTTAATTTCAAAGGAGATGGTTTCAGCAATGAGATCTGAAGAGAAGACTCTTTTGATTTATAAATTCCCATGTGAGCTACTTTTTATAGAACGATCATCTCAAGAAAGTTTCAGCGCTAACTAGTGATAGACTTGTGTGTGTTCAACAGAATTATTCCTATAACCTTCAACTACCTTGGCCTATTTAAGCCTGTTTTTTTCTCCACTGTACCCATCATTTATTGGAGAGTTTTTAGTGTTCTTTTTTTCTAGCTTACATAAAATAATCTCCAACTATTACTATTTCTTTCTCGAAAATTGTCATTCAACTGATAGATAACTGAACTGAAAGTCATGTTTGATAGAAAAAATGTTGGTATTTAATCTTGAAAATTTCCCAAATCCGAATTCAATTGTCAATTTAACTTGATTTCTTCTCTCTTTCTTCCATGTGTGAATGCACTCAAGTTATCTGATTGACATGTCTTGAATTAGTAAAATTTCCCCTCTTGACAGAGTCCATCATTATCATCATCATCCATCCATCCATCCATCAGAGGAATTACTATTAGATTAGAGAGCAATAAAGAGTGTCTAGACACCCCCAACATAAAGTACCCTCAGTATCGAATCGGTCAGAATATTTTCCAATTCTTATGAGAAGCTGTTTCTGATTTTCTTTTCTGAATTTTACTATAGATTTCTCTCATAATTTTTGTAGTTCTTTAGGGAGTTGTTCGGCATAGATTGACCATAACGTTGTTCTCTTGCTACCTAACCTGATGTTGTCTTTTGGCTTGTATTGGTCTATCCGTAGAAAAAGAAAGGGGAGAGAAAGGTGAAAATTACAGTGATTATATTCGGAATATTGTATGAGTCCAAACTATTTTTATCAGGGCATCTAAGTGTTTTTTATTCTAATCTAAATTTTAATTTTCCTTCAAGTGATGAATTACATATTATCAGAGTTATCACTATAATCTTTATGATCCTTATTCTTTAAGAAATACTACACCTATCTCTCCTTTCTTACTCTACAGATAGACCAATACAAGACAGGTTAGGTAGCAAACGAACAACATTATGGTCAATTTTGTAAATTTTCTAAAATATTCAAAATTTTCAATTAATGAGCGTAGTAAAGTTGTCATTAAAATGCAAAAAAGGGCATGCCTCATGACTATCGCTCTAATGATTCTCATCGTGACTGATAACATTCAACCTGTCTATAGTGTCCTATCAGATCCCAACAAATTGTCTAATCACAAGATCAATATGTATATCTATAGTCTTGTTATTTCTCTCTAATAGACACACACACATTAACTGATGACCACACAAGCATCCAATCTTTCACTTTTTCTTCTTCTTTTTCTACTGGGTCTGTGAGATTTGTTCTCATGACTAATTTCATCTTCTTCTCAGTAGTAGTAGTAGAAGAGTAATGAGTCAATTTTCACTCATGCCTACACCACCCATCACCCTACATTCTTTGAACCAACCAACAAATTTTCATAGTGTTCTCTTGGACAAATTCCATACTCATCTGTATACACAAATGGTCTACAATTATCTGAAAGAGAGTATAGAGACATCTCTCTTTAATAGGAATTAACAAACTAACTAAAATATGCTAAAATCAATATCAAAAACTAAAACTATATACACTGATACACTGCCAACAGATAATAGAATACAATACACACAAAATATATTTGATAAATATATGTATATACTTTTAGAATAATGATAAAAATATATATTATAAGAATATTATTATGTATACAGTAGCAAGCGAAAAGAAGATGAAAAAAAATGTAAATAAATTTAACAAATAAACTTACAAATCGATCTGATATATATTCACATTCACGAATAAGCTTTGAATATTTCTGATACATTCTACAAAGGAGTTCATTTTTTTCTACCGGGCACTCTGATAATTATCATCTCATGCATACCAAAATGGTTGAAACATTGGCACTTTTAGTATAAATCAAAGAACTGTCTCTCAAATTTTACTCATTTGGTGGAATTTAATTCCCATTTGATTTTAAATGTAAATTTACGTGAATTATTGATTCATAATTATTCAAATAATCGCTAAAAATTGTTTTAATGAAATGTTACTACGTTATCAATGAATTTTCGTCAATCATGTGAGAATCATCTCTATCTAGACTTGAATTAAATTTAAAATAACGGGGATGGGAGGGTGTCAAATTCATTGAAATGAGAAAATTTTCATATTTGTACTTTGACTGGATCAGAGTATCTGCCATTTTGAAAATCGAAATCTCTTCGTTCATATCAAATTGAAACCAAAGAAACCAATACAAATTGTACTTTACCCAATTGTGGAGAATAGGAATAATAAATGTCATCCATTCATTCTTCTTCTTACCCATCCAACATGTGTTGTATCGATTCAGAAGAAGAGGAAACCCTCAAATGCAATTTGCATCAATTCAACTTGTATCTCCTTGTCCTGGTTAGTCATTCATATTCTTCAGTTTAGTTACCGAATCAAGAGTTAGATTTGTACTGCCTTTTTGTATTCCATATTGGACGTGAAAAAACTTCTAAAATCTTGTGTTAATTTAATCAGAAAAGAAGATGACAGTTTGTTTTATTTCAAAAAGTCATACAGATTGCTCAAAAACGTAGAATTCATTCAAAATTTCCTGGCGCGAATTTCAAAATGATATTTCGAAGATATATCTGAAGTCGTAAACATTTGTATTACCCTACTGTAAATACATAGTATTCAATTCTAATTAGATCCAGGAATTACTTTCCTTAGAATTCTCTCTACAGTATTTGATAAGAAATAAAACAGGAAACTCATCCATCGTCTAGTTTGAGATTTCATTTCCTCCTCCTCACTCGCCCAAATGAAAAAAACTTTTCTTACAACTTTTCAAGAGTGAATTGGAACTAAAGGGAATCCGTTAGACAATACTCTTGTGAATATTTCTCATTATATATCACATTATGTATAATGCTTGTGTTGTGTCTACATTTAATAATGTAAAACCAATGTCTCACACTATTCTTTTTGCATTTTTTAATTTTATGTAGAACGGTGATCGATAATGATGCTTTTTTATCTATAACACCTCTCGAGAGAACTCAGTAATGAACAAGAATCTTGACCACAATTCTCATAGCCACGTGTAGTAGTAATATTAAATTCATTGAAAAATTAAATAGTTGAGAATTCGATCATAGTTATAATTGATCAATCGAGTCGATATTGCTTGTAGTAGTTGAAAATATACTCGCCCCCCCCCTAGTAGGAATCAATTATAAAATTTTACTCGATAGTCATCATAGAGAATACATTGTTGACCATAAAATTTCACACTCAAGTCAACTGCTTCTACTTGAATCGGTAACATTTTTGTCTTATAACAAGATTAAACTCTTGTTTCAAAATTTCATTCTACCTTCTTTGAGTTTGAGTCGCATCTTGTGTACACTCATGAATGAAAGTTATTCACTCTTTTATCGATTGATTCAGATTAGTCCAAATGTGGGCATGAGAATAAATGGAAACTTTCCCATGTAAAATTTACACACATTTAAAAGGACATTTTCCCCTTTACATATATTTATCTCATGTGAGACATTTATATCCATGCTAGAATAAGTATTTCCAGATTGAAGACATTTCCAGAGATAGAAAGATCAAGTGTTTTCTCCCCTTTCTTTTTATCCATGATGGATCTTGAGAAAGTGCTTCTTTCACAATCTTATAAACTCTTTCGAGTTTATTATCCCTAATTATTAAAGCATAAAGTTTATTTTCAAAATTTTTCTCCACTCTCAATTCTATCATCAGTCGAAATATCTTTCTTCAAAAGATGAGACATTTACGTCTGTTATTGGTTCAATTCTTTTAGAAAGACCTACAAAATCCATACATCTATTACTCATAATCTATTTCATTGAGAAATTTCAAAAAATACAATTATAATTTTGTGAATGAATTTGTAATCGATTATTAACCAATCAGAATTCTACTCTAAAACATCCATGTTTAAATTCTGACCTTGTTATATAATATAATTCAGTACATTTCCTTTTTATCTAAATTACACTTGCATATACATTGTATAAGGCAATTATTATTATTACACGTCTACATGAATAAAAAAGAATTTATTGATTCCTTCAAGATAGTTCATACATAAAATAACTATAGAGTAGTCTTGTACTTGGATTTCATTGATAAGACACACTGAATTCTGGATGATCAGAAATTTTTTCACAAGTTGTCTGAGTTTCCTTATCTAATCTTCAAAAGGTTTTCCCAAAACTTGTTCACAAATCCATCGAAATGTACTGCAGCTTATTTTAACTAACTTCAAAAAAAACTTTAAGCAATTATTTTTCCTTTTTTTCTAGTATATTGATCGATCCACTTCAGAGCCTGACATAATCCTCGGCCATTTAAGTGGCAAGAATGTCAAGGCGAAAGATAACGAGAGCCAAATTATGACTCTGTCTGCAATTACTACCAACACTGATCGAGATAAGGCCGATGCCCTATTGCGTTATACAACCTGTGATTTTACCACTTCTGATGAGAACACTACCACAACGACAACCACCACAAGTGGCGGTGACTTTCTCGACATGGAACACAACAACAACAATAATAATCTTGATCAATGTCGGAAGAAATCTAAAAAGTCAGTTACATTCACTCAGAACAGACTCAAGGCTGGATCATCACTTCCCGAAAAAGAGGCTCTCGTCATGGCTGGCATCAAGGGTGAGTAATTTATCTGATAGGAGAATTCGATATAAAATCTTTGTACTCGTTTACGAGATATTCGAAAAGGAAAGTATTTTCCACTTGAATCTTTTCTCTACAGCATATCGAGATTTTTATGAAAAAGTAACACGTTTAAAATGTACACCGTCTGATTCAAGATAGAATTCTCTACAAATTTCATTTCAAGATAATTCTTCCATCTTTCAAAACTTTTCCGCTATCTTACGACAAAGTGTTTCGAATTTTGTAGGTTGATTTTCTACCAGATAATCTCATGTAAGAGATGCGATAAATAGTTCAGTTTATGCATAATCCCTCAAAACTACCGATAAATGGTAAAAATTAAATTCCAATAATTCTATTTCAGTTATTCCACGTAATTGGGGTTTGTACGGTGGAGATCCCGGGCCTGTAGCTGAGTTCTCGTCCAATGGCCAAGAGAAAATTCCAAAAACCCCGAATGGAGTGTCTGCTGTTCGATATACAAATGGAATCCTACTCACATCGAATGGCCCAAAAACTGATATTGACATTCGGTATCATGGTAAGGCATTCTTAACTGTTTTGATCCCTCATGGTCATCTCACATATGAAGATGGGAATTTAGGATTCTTACAAAATTCTCCATTTTTCCATCAAGAAATCATATTCCATCAAGAATTTTTGTTATCTATAGATCATGAGGCCCACTTTCACGATATGAAGAAAAGAAAATGGCATCCTTCATTCATTATTTTTCATTCAAGTAGGGAAAATGATGAAAAAATACGAAATTTATTTTTCACACAATTATGGGGTGATTCTGCATTTTCTTTCTCCAATCGTGATCACTTTCTCACTTTGAAATCAGCAAAATTTTTCAAATAAAAGTTCCTAGATTTAGGCTTTTGGCGCTAATTCGAGATTTGAAATATGGCGTATTTTGCTTAAAAATTTGATATTTTTCAAAATTTCCTTTTCTTCATACCGTTCAAGTGATCCTCATGATGTGGATTGCAAAAATTCTTGATGAAAAAATTGTAAATTTTGTAAAAATCAAGTGATTATGAATTTAAAAGTCTAAACTTTACCTTATACATATTGTAAATATTCTTTTGGGACAAGTGTATGTAACGTAATTATTATTTTTCAACTAATTTCCAGATAGGCCATCTCTTTAAAAGACAAATCTTTTTTCTTTAAATAAATCAATTTAGCCCTCGTAAATGACGTCATTAAAGCAGTACAAGTAACAGTGGCCTACTTCTCAACCATTGAATTAGCTGCTCTGAAAAACATGAATCCAGAATCCTCTTTGACTAGTCAAAAGCCAGTTATTGTACCTCCGACACAATCCTCTAATGCCCTTTTGGCCGTTGTCAATCCCCTACTTGTTCTACTCAACGATGGTCTATTGACGCCAGCCAGGAATCTATTCGGCAGTAAGAATCGATCCCGTCTATGGAATCTCATTGAAGAGAGCTGTCGCCCCGGTGAGTGTTTTAATTCAGAAAAAATAATTCTTTGCTTTTGTGCTAATTAAAATCAGGGTTGGGCTCAAAACTAACTCCTTTTTTTCTGTCTCTGAATCAATTATCTTCATTTCTTCTCTAGAGACAATACTGTCTTTACAATTGAATGGTCCAAGAACCTCATCCAACAGTGAGACCATCTGCCTAAAAAATCATAAAAATCATCTTGTTGTATAGTGTTGAATAGTTCAGTTGAACAAAAAAAAGAGATTGTAGATTGGTGCATTTTGATTGGCTTAAAAGCATTCATTACTCTCAAATAGCATTCATTCATTTAACCAACCAATCAGAATGTACTGAGCTTTTACTATGCCTAATTATTCATTTAACCATTATCATTCTATACAGCCGATTCTCTCGATGAATTTGAAAAGTTATGATTTTCGAAACGATAAAAACCTATTTTATGAAAATTGGTAGTACAAAAATTATTGAGAAATAGAAAGTGGACTTTTGCTCGACTCCTTTTGTCATCTGATTACCCTCTCACACACTAAAATAGTTTTTTTTCTTCTTAAATCGGTGAAAATGTGCCTTTTGAATTGGTTATCAGAAAATTTGATGATAAAATGAGATGCATTCGTAAAATACCAAATACTCCTAAATTCATCGTGAGAATAGCGCTTATCAATCTTATCAACATGAGTCTCAAAAGTAATTCTTATCTCATCCCGGTAATTTGATACAGTCCAAATTCATTGATTTAAAGAAAATTTCATTTCGACTAACCAAACCTCATTCTATTGCAATTTTTGGTTCTTGCCAAGAAAACCCCAATCTAACAAAATAATCTTGATTTCTTTTTCTGCCTCTTTTCGGACTAACGTGATGTGTGTAGACGCAACAGGAATTGTATTGCCCACTATAAGGCATTCAAAAAGTATGTTCTCTATCTAATGTGAACTCATTTTATTATCTAACCCCTTTAAAATGTCCTTCGTCTATCTGATCTGCAAGAAAAGGCCTAATTTTTGGCCGATGAAAAATGATTCTCTCCGACTCTTTATTAGTTCTACTCATGAATCTTTGGTTGAGCTGAAAAAAGCGTGTGGGAATTTGACTATTTTATATTCCTTCATATGTCTTTCCATCTGTTCCACTAGTGGAACACAACCCTTTTTCGAGCGATAATTTGAACTGAAATATACTTGAAATAGTTTGTCTATCCCTCGATACAAGAAGCAGGAAATTTATTAAGCTACACCAATCTGTATAATTCATAAAGATTTGAAAATGTAATCAAATGTATTTTAAAAATATTTGAAACCTATCTGCTGAAGCCTTTGAAGAAAATAAAATAATTTTCCAAACCTCTATCATCTTCGAAATGATAAGTCAGCTTCAGATTCGGAATCATTGGAATTATTTTAGCAACCTTACTAAAAATGAATAATTTGGGACATGTAAGGTTAAGAACTCTGTCTTATCTACATTTGATGACTATGCAGGGGAAAGATAACTAACCGATATTGTTTCTTTTACTTCTTTCCCAGTTCCTGACAACATTAAAAAACGGTGGGAATGATAAGAAATGTGAATCTCATGATAGTTTTCCCATTGATTTATCGAATTACTATTATTTATCTGCCTTGAAAATACAGATATAACCCCATGAATAATTATTGTTTCTTCTAGTGACGGGTTTCTCCTTCATACAACCTCACCCCCCCCCCCTACACATACACAATCGTTTGCTCTTTTTCTTGATTCAGAAAATTTTTCTTTATGTACAACCTCTAAATGCCAAATACTCGTTCTCCTCTTTTATCCCCAAGAAAAGGCACATTATGTATTGATGGTGGTTATGCCTACTACCTCTTCACATTGTTCACTTTCTATCCACACTATTAACTGTTAAAGGTTGTAGATACGATATGACTAATAAGTCTTTCATTCTCTCCGGATTCCATTACAAATGCTAAGTATTAGGAGAAGGTTAAAAAAACATGGGACATCTTTTGTATTCTGATTTTATATTTTTTTCATTAGGCGATCAACTTGGTTTGTTCTTAAACCTATCATGACTATTAGTCAGAAATCTCCGAATAATAACTGTACTGTAATGTTTAAGCTGTAAACTAAATCAAAATATCGAAATCTATGGTTAAAATCAAAATTTTCAGTTCAATATACTGTATATTATCCAAACTATTTATATTATATTATTACTATTTAGGTTCTTGTCCAGCTGGTGTTGCCTATCATGTCCTCTGTGAAGCCATCAACGAAGTCAAAGCAATCTCCACTACGACAACTAATGAAAAATTGAAATTTAAAGCCTTTGTGATATCTTGTTTAAAGTAAGCTTCTCCCAACATATCAAGAGTTAATTGTTATCAGTGATATGGCAATTATTTATGCCTTTCATGATCTTATTTTTTATTCCCACCTAGATTGAAAGCGTTACCAATGTGGCTTAACGCAATCATCGTTAATGACTATCTCCTCAAGAGATACTACTGTGATGGAGCCTTCCTCCGTCAATGCAAGACCACCCAACGCGGCCTCTACGCAGATCTCATGACACATTTGGAGCAACTCCTCGTCTACACATTTGACCTGCAATTGGAAATTGAGATTAAGAAACCTTCATCTTCGACAAACAACTCGAATGTTACACCTACCTCAATGACGAAACCCCAGACGACGCCGAACAAGACAAAAATTGCCAATGGGTCAGTTCATTCTCATCTTCCATCTTTGTCGGCAGTTTATGTCGGCATTTTCTTTATCTATTTATTTTACACACATATTTTAAGAAAAAAAGTACTATTTCAATTGTCTCCATAGAATACACTTGACAAAAGTGTCTGATGAATTATTTTTATTTTCTAGGATAAATTTTAAGAATAAAAAGTAAGAGGTTTTGGTTTCTACTTGGCCAAATTCTAGTTAGTATTTTTCCATATGACTGATGAAAAATCATAGCCCTTTCGCTGTCCGATAGAACTTATGAGTAGTCCATCGACAACGAAACGGTTAGGAATTATCCTCATCATCATCATCATCTTTAACCAAATTCGATTTATCCCTAGGTTCAATCCGCCCACCGGCAATAGTGGAACAGGCTCAATTAACCAGTCAACTGTGAGCAGTGTCAACACAACCATCAGCTCTCATAGTGGTAAATCTGCAAACTTTATGCAAGCAACTGCAGCTAGCATTAACCGGCAGACTAAACCTCAAGCCGTCAGCCAGGACACTAACAATAATAACAGTTCAAAAGTGAGTAGGGTCATTTGATGATTTCAGATATAAATGCATAGAATTAAACCCTAATATAGACCTATCAAGTAAAGATACATTTCGTCTGATTATTAACCACCAGAACACAACTCTTTCTCGAGCGATAATTTTAACTAAAAGATAGTTAAAGATACTTTTTCCACCCCTCATTAGAAAGGAAATTTACAAAATTATGTATAATTCATAAAGATAGCTTTTCACTGATGCACACCATAGTTACTTGAAGAAGGGTGATTTTTTGAAAATGTTGTCAAATATTCTAAAAATATTTAGAACGTTTTTTTGGAAACCTATTTGCTGATGTCTTAAAAAAAATGAAATAACTTTCTATCGTAAAACAATAACTTTCAAGTATGCAATCGGCTGCTCGATATCTCTCAGAGTTTGGAAGATAACTGGTTTTAGAGCCAAAAAATGCCTATTTTAACCTCTATTATCTTTGAAATGATAAGTCGGCTTATAAAAAGGAATTCAAATTCAGAATCAGCGTAATTATTTTGGTTAGATTGCAAATTTTCTCATTTGTGTGATGAAAAAAAATAATTTGGGACATGAAGGGTTAATAGAAGGAGTCGAGATTCAATTTCTTGATCATTTTACTGCTTAAAAATGAATTAATTTTTGATTTATCTAAATCCTTCAAACTGAGCGGGTCTTAAATGGGAATAACTGGGTTTCTTGTCTAAATTTCATCTCAAAAAAAATCATTTGACCGCTCTCTTATTTTTAAGTCGATAAAATATATATCAACTTTATATATTGTGATTAGTGGTTCTAATGATGCAATCATGGCTAGCGTAAAAAATTTTTGAAACATTTTCTCACTAGATAAAGGCAACTCGAACTATTACCAATTACAGCCAACAGGCCCAGAATCAAATTCGAAGTAAAAAAGCTGCCACATACGCAAGTCCCATGGTTACACAACGACAAAATCACACTGGTAATAATCCACCAACTGCCGTTGCTATGAAACCAATTGCGGATACCTCATCTGGCCATTTGCCACAATTACGTCGACGAGATAGTCCCGGCTCACCCTACAAGTCTGGCCAGGTCCAAGTTTCCCGTCATATTCCCCATAGCAATAACAATATTCCCAATACACCTAATGGTAACAAGGGTTCCTATCAGCTAAAAACAACTCCCCAAGACTCTAGAGTGAGTCATTTAAAGGTCTGAATTTGGAGACAAAAAGAGTAGATGAATTTTCAGATTACTACTGTCTATTTCTCGACACTCTTTACTCATTGAAAATTAATTAATTAGGATGCTATGGTTCTATCAAAAATTGTGTTCTTTGGCCAATGGTGATCCTGAAAAAAATAACATTTAATTCTTCTTACACTTTGAAATCAACAAAATCCTAAAAGTGATTCGTTTTTTAAAAATTCCTTACTTTCATAGAATTTGCTCTTTCTTACAAAAGTGTCAGGGATTTTTGATTTTGTAGTCAATAAAAACTTGTCACTCTGTTGAGACCTCAATTTTTGTATTACCCATGTATGCTAGAGATGGCCTACTGATTCCTTTTTCATTTCACTAACATTATAGATCACTAATGAATAGTGAGTTATCCAATTTCTATTACGGATGAAAAGGTGTACACAGTTATGATTTGAGCAGATCAAAATATTCTTGATTTTTAGTTCATCTTCTATAATTTCTATAAACTTTTTTTCACAACATTCTCAGGCATGTTTTTTCGGCCCCTTAGTTTATGCTTTTATTTCAATATTAAAACTGTTACCGATACTTCATCTTTGGATCCTGTTCATTTCGACATTGGGTTCTGTTGCCTGTACTTTTGGTTAGAGACATTTTCTATATCAAGACAGTAGACAGTATTGAGAGAATTTCTCTCTATCACCTGCTGAGAACTCAGCTTTTCAGTTACATAAAGTTGAAAATGTTTATCCATTGTCCCATGTCACACACTAATACACCACATTTCCTCTATAGAACTTGTTTCATCAAGCATGTTTCCATCATGATTTATTTATTGATTACTCAATCATACTATCTATTGTATTCTATTGCACTGATCAGTCACTGTATAAGGATAAATTTAATGTTATCCTACCAAATTTAGTTTCAAAATATCATTTTTATGCTTCTGGAATAAGTTTTAAAAATGAAATTTTTCTAACATTCTCCACAAATGCTACAATTTTGATCGGTCAAAAATTTTCACAATTTTGTTTAAAATGCTTAAGATTCATTTTAACATATCTCCCAGGTCTTCCATGCAATTAGAAGAGATTATTTTTCTTACTGAATGAAAAGGTTTTCAGTACAATTCGTCAATACCTGAACTCTGAATGCTTACTTTACGATAGTTGTAAGTCCTGTCAACAACCTTTGGTGAGTATTAGCCAACTTGGACGGTCTCTCGAGAAAGTTGAGGTCCTCAGAAGAGTAGATATACGTTATATTTCAACTTTTCTTTTCAATTATTGTAGGTTCAGCCATAATTAGATTATGATCAACTGTGTAGGAGTTGCTTCAGCCGACTTCTTATTGTTTTCATCAAGATCTCTAAAGGATAAGAGAACAGGTCGTAGGTTTGAACAAATCTACTTATTTTCCCAGAACAATTATCAGAATTGTTTTCAAAAGAAGTCGTATCATTATTCATTTGAAATGCAAGTATTTTCATAATTTTTTTAACCAAGTAGTTCTTCATAGTAGTTCTGTTCGGCATAGATTGACCGTTGTTCGCTTTCTACCTTGGATTAGAATTAAAAAACATTTAGACTAGCCTAATTAAAATAGTTTGGACATACATGTCGTAGTCTTCTTCTGGCGTGAGATTTTTCAAAAAACCCTCTGTGCCCAATCAAAACATTAAACCAATCAGATTTCTTCTCAACTCTAATTAATCAATTCTAACCAACGCTTTCCAATACATTTATTTATATCCAGGTAGCAAGCGAAAAACTTTATAGTCAAAGAAATCACTTTTTATTTATTCTTCAACTTTAATTTATCCCTGTATTTTGTCCATATTTTAGTTTTAGAAACACAATTTACCTTTAATACTATTTCAATACTGCACAAGATCAACGTTGCTTTATGTTAAATTCTATGTTTTGCAAAGCAGGCCGTTCTCTACAACTGATGGAAAAGGCTAGGATGATGCTTTGTTTTACTCTGAAAAACTCTTAACAAGAATAGGTTTTTAAACCCATAGGATATATTTGGCATATTTCTCAAGGGGATAGATCATCATGGTTTACCTGGTTACGAAAAGTTCAGGATTTTCAGGATGTCTTTCCTGATGGGTTTTCAAACTTGGTTTAGTGATCCCTTGTTCAGAGTATAAAAAAATCTTATAATTAATACCGAAACTCGGTAATTTTCCAACTGACTGAAATCTAAAATTTAGCTTGTAGAAATGTCAAGTGATTTCTTCCTGTTCATTCGCTGGAAAATCTAGTAGGATTTTCGATTTTCCACCAATATCATCGTCAAGTGTGTTAGCCATTGAATGAATTTCCTTACATCTGGCGTCTCCTTCAGACTTTGTTGTTTTCAAATCATGTCTCATTGTATATATAAATCCAGACACTGATTCTGGTACTAGCCAAAGCTTAACATGAATTTTTCCATTACTCTAACAGGTTGCAGTCCACAATTTCATTCATCAACGTAGCCCGAGTAATTCTGAAGTAATGTACTCATCTCCGAAATCATTCTCATCGGTAACATCCCGGATCAAGGGTGACACTCCTCCACCCCTGCCTCCACATCAGACGCCAGGCCAACAGACATCAATTCCATTTAACACTAGCAATACTTCAACTGCCGTCATTTATCCTCAGGGTTCACGTGCGAAATTTTCAAAACCCTCATTCCTCCAGTTTCGTCGATCAAATTCCCATGAAAGCGCTCAAGATAACTCAATAATGGAACGCAAAACCTCCCATCATTATCCAACAGATAATCACAGTAATATTGATCGTAACGATAGCCAATGGTACCCCCTCCCTACAACAGGAATTCCCCGGCCTAATGTCACTAATCTTTTGGCCAATAAGAATTCACGAAGTTGAGAACATACATAAATTGTTGTACATACACATTCTCTTGCCTATTTACTTATTTATACATATTTTTTCGAGAACAAAAGCATTTAAAACTGTGTTCCCTCCCCCAACATGTACTGTGACCCAACTCTAGACAAACAGTCTTTCACGTGAAATTTTTTTGATTTTTAATTTTCCTATTATACACACTAACAGATACAGACGACTAACTAGACTAGCGAATCAATGCTGGGAACGTATCCGATTGAATATAACTGTATTATCCCTGTTAAATAAAATTAATTAAACTACACTTCTGTATTATTATGAGAATTTGACTCCTTTTTTCTATGCATTTTTTAAAACTATCAATTCGTCAAATGTATCATGGACCGATGGACCAAGTTATGAAAATGTCTTCTCATCCAATCAAGAAAACAAAGCCATAGAAATAGTCAGTCAATATGATAATGAAATATACAATAATAAAGATTACAGAATAGTTTATGAATAGTTCCTTTATTTCATTTCATAATTGTCGAATTGTTCCGAATAACCCAAAGATCAGTTACACCCTCCACCCTGCTCCACACACTCTATATGTGAAGGTGTCATGGTAATGTGTTAAAAATTTCCACAAAGTCAAAACTAATAAAATTTTATTGTTCAAAAGAGAGTGAAGCTTTATTTGTCTGTCTCAGCTACAATGAAATGTTTGAATGAATGTGTGGAATAATCAATAGTAAAATATGATTGGCTGTAACACTTTTGTCCAATGAAAATCAATCAAGTTAAATGCCTTTTATGTATTTAGATAAATCAACACTCAGACTAATAAAGGAAATCGTTTCATCATGATAAGGAAGCCAAGGAACCAAAGTGAGTGCTTCTCAAGTGTCCACTCTCTCTCTTTCTCTGGAGCACTTTTCTTTGTCTATTTCACTGTATCCTATTCAAATTAATTTTGATACTTTTTTCCCTCTGTGTCTTGCTATTTAGTATCATCAATAGATAGATTAATGTGAATACTTTTAATTGCTCACATGAACAGAGAAAAAAGGGCTTCAAGGAAAACATTTGCTTTTGTCAGTTTATGTTCCACTTCATGTGATGTAATCGATACTTGTTTTTCCTCTTCAAAATGTCCACACAATTTAAATTCTGATCTCTCTCTTAGTGGCACATCGGCTTGTCATGCAGAGTCTTGAGAAGCAGCCAGACCTCCTCCAGTCAATGCCAAGGAAAGACTTGAATTTTCTCAGAGAGTTTATGCAAAACCCCGAAGTTAAAAACCTCCTCCAGGTAACTATCCCTTCTTTGATTTATTTCTTCCACCTCAAGATTACCGACGATATTATTGTCCCAAATGCTGACGGGAAATTCGAAAGTCTTGCGGAATATGTCCGGCCCAAGAGGTTAATTGAGCGCAATTGTCTGGAACTCTTGTCGGATGTCTGGACAGACCTTGAAGCCTTTGTTATGTATACAAATCCAAACGATCAACCTGAAGCCCATGAGCTCTATGATCTTTTAGCTGATGATAATATTCGTGTAAGTAACCATGAACTTGATTTATTTTTGGAAAGAGTACCATACTTGATATATTAGTATATATCCTAAGGGTTTCGTCATGTAAGTTTTTGCATGCATACTGCTCAGTTCTTTTCAGCTCTGTTCTCTTTGTATCTTGATCATCCTTTTACTCAGAATGTCTGGCTTGCATCTAGGTTGGATTCCAATTCAAGGTTTCCCAATCTCTTTCTCTCTACTGTTACAATTGGTTTACATTTATTTAGTGTAACCGGAATGATTTACAATTCTTCGTAGTTTCACTCTTTGTATGTAAATATTATGATAGAAATTGCTAGTTATATCTATCTATATAAATATACATAATATTGCATCAAATGGTTTAGTTCTACAATGTCTCTCGATAAAGTAGGTTATGCTCACATTGTTTCTCAAATCAATTCCATACATGGTTACTGTATCATAATATATATACTAATTGCCATTTCATTCCAGCAATTCCTCTTGGCCTGTGACGACGTTGCCAACGAGCGATATGAAACCCCAATGGATTCGGATGATTTCTCCGTCTGGCAAGATATCTACATTGAAAAATGGCCAGAAACAAAAAAAGTGAATGTGGCTACACCGAGGGACGTATTCCCAACCTCCACCAAGCAGGAGAATAAACCAGGCAGTAAGGTACGCGATGCTGCCAAGAGGTTGGAAAGCCAACTTGCATCTGGTGGCGGTATTGGAGTTAAACCTTTGATTAAACCCCCAGTGGAAACCTTGAGAACTTCCATTAGCCCTAAAGCCTTCTCTAGCGAAGAAGAGACAGTTAGTTTCCCTGTGATTTTTCATTTTCTTGGAAATAACACCTCTAAATCAATCTAAATAGACTCCAATCCCTGTTTCTCGCTATGGAAACAAATTGAACGCATACTCAGAGAAGCCAATCGAGTATGCTGAGGTTGACCATGCTACAGGTCCAAAAGTGAGTCACCTCTGATAAAGGTCTCTGTAGAGAGGGGAACTCAGATTACTTCTTATCCTATTAGACCTCCTTCAGGCGATATGAAGAATCGGAAAATTCCTTCGACCCTACTCAAGCGATGCCAACTTCAAGAGTGAGTTTCTATCCATTTAAAGAATCAAATTAACAAATTTGATGTTAATATGCTCAACAGAGGACATCGGCTTCCAGTCAGAATGGTTTCCCCGTCATGCCGAATAATTCGAATCCATCTTCCAGAAAGAATTCTTATGATAACCCAGAGAATGTTACGACCGCTCGAAATAGGTCTCAGATCCCTACCTCTCCCCTGGCCAATCCGAGATCTCCCAATGGATCTTTTCTCGAAGACAAAGAAAATTATGATCGTAGGTGTCGTCCTTCACTTTCACGCTTAGAGTTTTACTTTCTCTTATCTAGGAGCTTCATCAGTCGGTCCAAAGAGCCAACGCAAATATTCCTCAGACCGAATGTCAAATCTGACTGCTGCCGAAATAGAAAGAATCCTTCCAACTCCTGGGAAACCGAGACTTGTCCAGTTGAGGAGGGAACAATTCCAAGAACCTCTCGGCTTTACAATATCCATGAAGGACCCAGAAACTGATCTCGATTTATTTACTACTTCACCGCCCGTCTCCAATGATGTAATCATCCAAAGAATTATGGCCGGATCTCTTGCTGATCGTTCTGGCCTTTTATATCCCGGAGATACTCTTGTTAGCTTCAATGGGAAAGAGATTAATCGTCTCGAACAGGCTCTCAGTCTGATCAAATCCAGTTCCAATGTGAATGACGTTCAGCTTGTCGTCAAGGCTCCCGCCAAGGGTATAATGCGTGCTCACTTGGCAAATAAATCAAGATCCTCCAATAAAGTTTGTTTTCGTGCCTTTTCATTTTTGAACAAATGTAATCGATAATTTAATATACAATGAGAAAAAATTTGTTTGTTTAAAAATTCTGGCGGAAATTTCAAAATTATACTAATTTTTCCCCTCAATCGGATACCATAGAATCACAAGGTAACTTGCTATTTATCCTTTCATCTCATCAATATTTTCATTTCCAAACCCCCATTCAAAGTTCTCCCGATTGATTTATTCCAATTATCTCGTTGCTTTTCATTTTTATTGCAATGGATTTGATTTTTCGCTTCCCATTCCACCATGATTAATCTCAAACTAGGGTTGATATGAGGATGAGAATTTATAAGGGTACGAACTGATTGTAACATTCATTTATTGCGCGTTTTCGGAGAAAATGAAGAAATGATTGAAATCAAAAAACCGAAATATTTTGTTTCAAAACTATTTAATAATCAGTGGTAAATTAGTGAGGATGGAAAATTTCTATCGAATGATTTATTAAAGAAATTGCGTTAAACTGATAGATTCATTGTCTATTTCAGTCTTTCAGTTCGGGTTGTAAATGAGGTATTATTACAAATTCAGAAAAATTGATAAAACTCGATTGAATGTTTGTTAATGACAAGTTTTGTGCAAATTTTTGTCATCTGGCAGTGGATTGTTGTTGGTATCTTTAAGAAAATATTTTGAATTGGTGTACAAATTCTAATTCTTAAACAAAAGTAGAACGAAAAAAAATCATTTGTATGAAATTCTTGAACTAGTTCAGAACTGGTTCTATCACGTTCGTACCCTTAAGAATTTAATTTTGACAGGGGATTAAACAAAAAATATGTCTTCCTTGGAAAAAATTTGAGCTTCTTGTAAATTCTCATATCAACTCTAGATGAGATAACAAGTTTTGTTAATCTATATCAACTTTCTGGTCTTATCTCGTAGAGATATGAGCATTTGAAGGTTGAAAGACTTTTTTATTTATTTCTCTTAATAAATTTTGTATCTAATCCATACTAATCGGGGCCTAATTTGTCATTCCACTTCTTGAAAAATTGATTTTGAAATTTTTCTCATAGGTTTTCATTAAAACCTACATATCATATGATCCTGCTCAAGATAAACTTATGCCAGCCGGTGATGTCGGCATGGCCTTCAAGTGCGGTGAAATTTTGGAGTTAGTCAACTCACAAGATCCCGATTGGTGGCAAGTTCGCCGCTTAAACGAACCAAACGGAAAAGCTCGTCTGATTCCTTCCCTAATGCTGGAGGAGAAGAGGCAGGCATCAAAGAATGGTACGTCTCTCCATCATTTCCATGATTTATCGCTCTTGGTTTTCTTAAGTTATTCGTTCCATTACAGCAACGAAGAAGACCAAATCAAAGAAAATCTTTTTCTCTGCCTCAGAGCCATCACGTGAGTTTTTTTCTCTTTTCATCTTCCAGACAAAAGTTCTCAAGTTGTCAGAGTAACAACCTATTAATTTGTTCATCTTCTTGAACTCTAGAAAAAGATGGTAAGTAATTCATTCATGCTAGAGGTACAAACCATTTTATATGTTTAAACCCTATGTTTGCACACTCACAAAACTGTTTCAATAAATGCACCGTTTTGTACTCTTCAAGAATATTTCACAGTTATCTGATATAATCGTACAAAAAGCTTTAAACGAATCAAATTGCTTGTGATATACTTCTAATATACTAAACCTAAAAAACCTTTGCTTGTTGTTTAATTAAATGAAATTCACACACTTGTTTTTGAAATAAATATTTCTCATCAGCACTGTTAGTCAGAAGTGATCTATGGATTTATGAAGAAGTTGTTCCATGGCCTCCTTGTAATCTGCCTTGTCTCGTCTTGATTGGACCCAATGGTGTCGGTAAGAGGACCCTCAAACGATTCCTTAGTCAACGAGATCCCAAAAGATTCTGTATACCCCTAACTGGTTAGTTGAACATGTCTTTTGAACCTGTTTCATCTTTATCCTTTATAAAGTCATACTGGATTGTATTTCGATTGCCTATCATTCCATCAACTCTTTATTATTCGATAGAAAATCTATTAATCTTCTGAAATACACAAAGATTTCAGCTCTATATAGAAATTAAGTTAACTGAAATCGAGTAATCATAACTGTAGAATTCAAGTATACAATCGCCTTAACTCTATCAACTAAAGATTCAAAGATAACCTATTTAGTGATTAAAAAATGATCCAGTCGGGAATCAATGGTTTTTATGAAAATCTCGATATTTTCATCAAGAATTCGAATTATTTAAAGATTTTTTGGAATTCTACGCATGTTGCCCACTTTTACCAGTTGAAGAAAAAAAATTATTTTTTATGAAAAACATGGTCATTTTTCAAATTCCCATTTAGCTCCAAAATCCCATTTTTTCGAACTTTGAACCGAAAATTTTACTTGATTCGAAAGTTGGAGGCTGATCGAAAGAGGTTTTTCAGCATCTAGATTAGACAAGAAAGCTGAATAGCACCGTCAAATAACCGAGAGTTACCCCATTTTTGAGAGATTTTTGAATTATCGAAGTTTCATTGATTTTTAAGTAGTGAAAATGATCAAAAAATCGAAATCCCAAACGATGATGAGGTTATTCATCAGATAAGATTTCGTTGAATTGATTTTCTTGTCGATCAGCCTCCAACTTTCGAATCAAGTAAAATTTTCGGTTCAAAGTTCGAAAAAATGGGATTTTGGAGCTAAATGGGAATTTGAAAAATGACCATGTTTTTCATAAAAAATAATTTTTTTTCTTCAACTGGTAAAAGTGGGAAGCATGCGTAGAATTCCAAAAAATCTTTAAATAATTCGAATTCTTGATGAAAATATCGAGATTTTCATAAAAACTATAGATTCCCAACTTCATCATATCAATTAGCTTAGTGAATATTGTGTAGATATGCTTTTATGTAGATGGTTGATGTGAATTTTATTCTCTCCCTATTTTTATAACAGATACAACTGATCCTAGTTTACAATCATCTTCTTCGGAATATCGTCTTGTAACACCTGAAAGGATACAGGCTGACATCAAAGATGGACAATATTTTGACTGGATACAGGCAAAGAATCATTTCTTTGGTATTAAATATTCATCTCTCCGTGAAATAATCAATCGAGGCTCTACTGTTATTATGGATTGTGAAATATCTGTTAGTTTTCATCACCCATTTCATATATCTGCATACACATGTTATAAACTGATGCATTTTTCAATATATGGTAGAATATCCATCTACTTCGAGTGCCAGAGTTCAATCCCCAGGTAATATTTGTCTGCCCACCCAACAGTTTTGAGGCAATCAAGGAAATGTATGAGTATGGCATCGAGAAAAATCTCACAACCAATTACAAAACTGTACGTTGTATCACATACATACTTTGTAGTAGTTGGGAGTATATTAATATTAGAAATACTAACAAAAATATAAATATCGCACATCTTCAATAAATTTTAGTAGTTTATCATGGATATACTTAGGTTTTTTCCCCTCTGATGTGGGTAATACAGAATTATATTTTTTGGAAGTTTCCTTCTTGATGTAACCGACGCATTGACAGCCAAAAATTCTTTTGAGATGAGAGAATCTTTCTTCTTTGTCTACAGAGACCTAATCTGATCTCATGAAAAATTCGAAAGTGATACTTTTCTTTTATCAAAAATTTTCTGGTCACTGAAATTACACAAAAATTAAAATTGTAATTATATATTCGCCATAATAAATTAATACAAAATATCTTACTCTAACAAGAGAGAATGATTTATTATGATAGATCGCATGTTATCTATCCCTCTGTTTATTTCATTCATAGGACGATGAGCTGAGAGCTATACTCAGGGAGAGTGTGGAAATGTCAGAACGATATCGGCACATTTACAATTATCGCCTCATTAATGATAACTTTAAAATGAGCACAGACAGACTGGCCAAAATTATCTATAGACATGCAAAGGAACCGGGCTGGATTCCCACCCAATGGGCCTTTCAAATGTCTACACCACCTGGGGGTAAGCATACTAATTACATTTCAAAAATAATTTCGAATTGTAGTTTATCAAAATTCAATGTACAAGCTTAAAAAAACTCAGATTAATAAACTCTTTTAGCCAATGCCCAGAGGGACAAGGTCTACATGCCGGGTAGCAGTAACCTCTCATCTTTAGGAATTTCTGCATTACCCCCCGGTAAAAGGACAAGTGTCATAGCCAAAGACCCGAGTGTAATATCTGGGCCGAATTCGGATGTTTCCGGCCAAATGAATCCATCGGATAATGCTTCAAACTTGGATAGCCAAATATCTGCCTTTGGGAATAGAATCTATGAGAAAAGGAAACCAAACATTAATCGACCGTTCCAGCCAACTGGCCCAGCCCTTGTTGAGATCCCAACACCATCAGAGTCAATAGCTGACGACTCAAACATTGAATCGCCTCATGGACAATATTACAGTCAAAAGTCTCTTGAGAATGCTGAAAGAATCACTAATGACCTGCCAAGATCTAACAAGAATGTCTTCAACTACAAAGTTTGTTAACCCCAACCTCAGCCACAAAATACTCAATTTGAAATTAAAAATTTTTTAATTTTCAGTCGCCGTCTGAAATGTCCAGTTCGACAATACGAAAAAGAAACGATGATCACCGTGATAGCTTTGATTCACGAGGTTCTCGCAATGACCAGGGCAGAATGATTCGTTTGCCTCCATCTACACTGGGCAAGAAAATCCAAGAACAAGACGATATTAGCAGTACATCATCTGAGGATTGAAACTGATAACCAACATTTGATTTTTCTTGACAATTAGGAAATAATATATAAAGAATCGCTTCGTTTTGCTTGGATATTTTATTATTTTTTGCTTTTTTTACATTCTTTTTTTTGCCTATAGACCTATAAGATTATCTTGTTAATTTGAAATATTGTCATCTTGGACTCATTGATAAAGAATAAATTTTTGATTCATCAACTCTCGACTCTATTTCCCATTTTTCTTATAGTTAACTAGAAGTATTTCGTTCTAGGAACGTCTTATTTGGTAATGTGGATTAGCTTATGACGCTGAATGTTAAAGCTTACTAATCGATCCCAGAGAAACTGGCATACTGACGAGTCCAAAAGGGGACGAAACGCGCGTATATGTCTACCGTATATACCATGTATACTTTGTGCTTAGTGAGTTTCTCTCGTATCAGTCTCGGTAACATTCAGTGACTAATCAGCTAATATCCATTACCAAATAAGACGTTCCTGTGGAATATATTATTACCTAGAACGAAATATTTCTAGCTAACCTTTGTAAGTATAGGTGATGCAATATTCATTACTTATAATTAACATAAAAATTTGAGATTTGATTACATTTTTTTCTGCATTATATTTTTGACTAGACTCTTAACGCT
This sequence comes from Gyrodactylus bullatarudis, assembly GCA_012064415.1. Taxonomy (NCBI): domain Eukaryota; kingdom Metazoa; phylum Platyhelminthes; class Monogenea; order Gyrodactylidea; family Gyrodactylidae; genus Gyrodactylus; species Gyrodactylus bullatarudis. The sequence goes on along the minus strand of SSNU01000119.1, from coordinate 245,566 downwards.
TTTGACTATAGTTAATTTACATTATATATTTTTTGGCTTTTACTTTTCTTTAATTTTACTTTTTTGACTACATATAATTTCTAGAATTACTTCGCCCTAGGTAATATGTCTCACAGGTTCGTCTTATTTGGTAATGGATATTAGCCCATGTAGGGGAATGTTACAGCTTACTAATGGAACCCAGTAGTTCGATATCAAGAATTTAGTTACCCATTCACCAAGAATTTTGATTGATCGTTGAAGAATACTATGCTCTTATTGACTTAAAAAGAACAGAAATTTAGCTATCTTTAAATTGCGATAAGATGAGCAGATTTTTTCTTCAGATTATTGAAACTCAGTCGGTCCTTTGTCTAGAGTAAAAACAATTGTTTTTTGAGGCCCTATTCTCTTATCCTCCCCATGAGTGTAGACAGTGTAGGGTTAATAAAAGACGCACATTTTTTCCTCCAATGATATTTATTCTTTAGTTATTATTATACACACAATCAACTCTTTATTTTTTCCATTCGATATTTTTATCAGACATAGAGAGTATATACAGCCTTTTCTTGGTTAGTTTTGTGATTCTTATTCTCAAGTCGTATTTCCGTTATCATGGCCTGCTCCTCTTCTAATTGGAACATAAAAGTTTATTAGGAATAAAAGTGATTAGAATAATTTTACAAGACTCACCTGTGAAATGGCTCAGAATGCACTGGAAAAAAAGAAGGTTTATTTTAGTCAGATTCAGTTAGTTAGCCCATAATGGAATCTTACATTCTTGAGTCTCCTCTCGAGTTCGTGGGGAGTGATTTGCAAGCCATCTCTGCCGATGATTCCACTATCCACGTTTTGGGTCCACATCAAAATCAGGGTCACTAGGAAAAGACTGAGTGAAAGCTTCATTCTCAAGTTTTTCTTGTGCAAGTCTCATGTTGACAAAAAGTGACTATTGTATTTATTCTGAAGAGATCATTTCCATGGACCAATCAGAGTACTACATTACTCTAATCCGTGTGTAGAGTAATCTAATTATTACATTCTATCTGAGATGGATTCAAGAAATAAAACTGAGCAAATCTTCATAAATTGAATGAGATCTATCATCATTATTATTTATTATTTAATTTCTCTGCATAAAATGTTCTGAACAAGTGTCCTTTTCTTCTTCTCCAGGCTGAAATCAATGTTTATTGTTATATTATATATTAAAACATGCATTTCAAAAGTATCTGCAGCCAGATATGACGAGGTTAAGCGGACATGTACAAGACTCGCCTAGCCACAAGCACACAGACTCAGATTGAGCCATTTTGTACTTTATTCGATAAGCCATCAATTTATTATTAAGCTCTAAACTTTTATCATTATTGTTTATAACCCGTTTTTCTCAAACCTCTTTCCGTCAATTGATAACCGTTTCCTAAGCAGAGATTTCCAAAGTTTGATGCTGATTCATCGCTACAAAAAGATGAATACAAACCAAGGTCGTCTGAGAACTCGTCTGAATTTACCCGAAGGAAACATTTTCTATAAACTTGCCATATATAAAAGAATAACTATATATTATAATAGATTACCGAATACGATTAAAAGACTGAATATAAAAGATTTTAGAAATACCATGTACAAGAAATTTATACTCGATGAAAATTTGTGACTTAAATGCTAACACATGTTGTATTGTTAAATAAACATTTTTCTATGCTATTCTATTCTAGATAAAAAATCATTTTTAGCTTAAATTTTAACTCGTAATCTTGTATATTTATCTGGTAGGAATTCCGAATCATTAGGACATCTTAATAAATTTATATTTTCTATATATAAATTAGAATATGGTCGAGACAACAACCCCCCTCTATTAGCAGAAAAAATAGGCCAAGATATTTCATTTTCTATGACGAAAAATAAAATTCTCATGTAAACTTTTATCAGTCTATAAAATTTAATAATACATTTGGATTTTACATTTTTAATCTGTGGAAATTTCCTCGTGTTTCATCACTATTATTATGTAATTATCCATTAATACCCTACTTTGAAAGAAAGTTTCTTTTGATGAGTTGAATGTAATCTGTTAATGAGAGATTAAAAATTACTAAACTACATTAATTATCATCTTTTTTTCAATTTTTCCTTTTTATATGTCTTCATCAAGTTTGAAAAGAGGGATTTCTATAAAGGATGTTTTTGTGGTCACTGGAAAGAGACGCCTTCCTAGATGAAAAAATGACAAGATGGCTTATAGAAAATGCGCCAAATGGGATTGCTTTCTTTTGCCGCGATCACCAAATTTGTGTCAATTGCTCTGATTTTTAAATCTTAGTTTTCTTTCATTGGGACCATGTCCACCCGTTTATCGTTCGTGAAATTTTCACTACTCGTCTTAGAAGGATTAAAGAACCAGAAAATGATAGAATATGTTGTGAAATCAATTAAGAATTTGGAGTTGATTTCTGCCTTGAATCTAAAGTGTGAACGAAAAAGATGGCCACTGCATTAGGGTTCTTCAGATTTCGAATATTTCTGGGTTCCCACGAAGTTGGAATTCAATGAGGAAATCAGATTCGGAATTAGATGTGACTGTCACAGGTTGATTTTAGGTTCATCGAAAGAATTTCAAATAGATATCCTAAATATCATATCATTCTTTTGTCCTCAAGATACTAAAGTTTCTGTCGTACTTATTTCAAAAGATTAGTCATAGAAACTTGATAACTGTTCCAACCAGACGAGAAATTGATTGTGATTTAGTGTTCTAATGCAGCCCAGATCCAAGATCCCAGCGACAGAAAGGAATATTAACCCCTACGAATGTTCTTCCAACTTTCGTCACAACATATTTCACTGACAATAAAGCTTCATTAAGATAATGAACTCAGATAAAATATGTTATGGGGCTAAAAGTATCGAATAAGTATTATAGAGAAATCTGAAAATTTTCGTGAAAAGCTAGAATGATGACCTGTATTTATATTTATATAGAGAAAGACAAATATTTTTCCCCAAACTCTTTTCGATAAGATGTTTTCAAAAGTGAATTTAAAAACTTTTGATATGCAAAAATCCCATTTATCTTAAAATCGTTAATTTTTCCCAAATTTAAATTAATTGAATTTTTTCAGGGGTATATTCTGAGTAAATATTTAATATTAATTTGGCGTAATATTGATTATAGCGTAAAATTTAAGGTTTACCATTTCCCGTAGTAAAATTCATTGAAAATGGTGGCGAAAAACTATGGATATATTTTAGAATAAAAGATAAAACTCAAGGTTTAAATAGGAATCTTATTTTCTATCGATTGAAAGCATAAACTCGAAAATTTAAAAATCTGTATCTTACCCTAGTACAAATAGATGTGGAAATGAAGGAAAGGTTATTTGAAAATTTCTTTATTATTATTTTCCAGGAAAAAAGACTGAATTTTTGAAAAGTTTTTAATTCTTTTACAGTGTGCTTCATCCAAATATGAGACGTACGAAGGAATCTGAAAAGAAAAATCATGTATTGTTTGAAAAGGGATCAGCTTGAATCTATTCTAGACTCACTCGGTAGATCTGGACACTAAATACAGAGAAATATGAAATAAATTACTGGGAAACTTGCATTCATTTTATTGAAAATTTATATCTTAATTATTGATTGTGTAGGTTTTTGGGTCTAGTAGAATTTTGATCAAAAAAACTTGAATAAATCATGAGAGCATAATGACGGAGTAGGTTAGTTGAAAAATATAAAAAGTTCCGGGGCAAAATGCAAGCTAAAGACAAAATTTGGAACATTAAAAGAATGAAATGGTTAAACTTAGCTAAATGGAAACTGCTCTAAATTGACTGAAAATTGAAACTATAAGTGTAGGAGAATGGGGAATTACTAAAGACTTACATTGAAAAATGTTGGAGTTATCTCGCGATGTTCACCGTTTGAAAAAACCACTTGCACACCGAGAGATTTTTCCACAGCCATAGATAGAACCATCAATGTGATTAAAATTAAACTTTTGTTGAAACTATGAGAGTTATTAGAGGAATCAACAAACTTGATCATGATTCAAGTAGATTGAGAGAAAGTCAAATGCAATCAGAATTACACTCATGCTGATTATATTTGTTTGATATTGACCAATGAAATCGTTGAGATTAGTATTTTTTCGAAAAAGAAAATAACAAAATATTTCGATGAAAATACACTTCTAATGGACATTAAGTTGAAATATTTTCGATGAAAATTTATCAACTATAGCTAAAAACAGTTTCAAGTTGAAATATTAAACTGATAAAATTCATTGATTTGAAATCGAAAAATAAAAAAATCATGAACGCTTATTATCACGAAGAAAATTAATTCCAACTCCTATCAATGATAGTTTTTGTTTTAGCAGTTGACAAATACAAAATTTTCATACAAAATGACTATTATTTCTTTAATTCAAGAACTTTATGACAATGGAAAGGCTCTATCTTTTACAATGGGCGTGATTGTTGGATGCTTCACCTTCTGGATGTCTTCCAAGAAGCAAATCTCTAAAATTCCTGCAATGATTTCAGATATTGGCAATGCTGACACTAAACTTGTCCTTGTAGTTCGAAACGATCTCCAGATGGGCAAGGGTAAAATTGCTGCACAAGTAAATAATTTTCCTCCTTATCCTCTAGTGTTCTCATGCCACTCTTGGCTGTTACAAAAAGGCTAACAAGAATATATCGAATATCGTTAAACAATGGGAAAGAAATGGCCAACCCAAAGTCGTCTTAAAGGTTCAAGAACTCTCAGAACTTTTGCAACTCCAGGATTTAGCTAAGAAGCATGGTCTCAACAACTACCTGGTCCTTGATGCTGGTAGGACACAAATTCCTTCCGGCTCCGCTACAGTTCTTGGTATTGGCCCGGCTAAAACTAGCGATATCGATGTTTTAACCTCAAAATTAAAGTTGATGTAATGTAACAGAATGTGAGATATTCATTCATTATCTAAATGTAGGTCATGAAAATTAATACCTGTTTTCTTAATTTGTATAAAAATTAAGTGTATCATCAAAACATAACAGAATATAATTTGTTATTTATTATTCATGCTTCAACTCGCTTCTAATCTCTATAAATATTTTGATATCTCTAGTTTTGTCGGATGATGAAATAATTTCATCATGAACCATCTAATCTTGGTTATTGGCTACGACCTCTTCAATCTTGTGTATGAAATAATCCTGCTCGCGAATCGCGTTCAAGAGGTCAGCTTGCACAAAGAGTTTATTCTCGTACTCCTTCATTTTCTCAAAGTCTAGACATTTTTCCTCTTTTCCTTCTACCAGAATGATGAGTTGAATGACGTTCTTCTGGTTGTTTCTCTCAAATCTGATGTTATCATCGAAAATGATATGTTGAACTGATCTAATTTTCTGATTTTCTTCGAAGAAAATGGGTTTTCCTCCAGTATAGCTGAAATTATTCTCTTGCCAATAGCTAAAGTCATCGATTACACCGATAATTCCGGTGAGAGTATTGAAACACTGATAAATATTACAGCCCTTTTGGCAAATCAGCTCCCCCATCAAGTTGGTTAGGAAAAAATTATCATCATTTTCCCTGACAATTTTCATTATTTCACTATTCAATCGTATTTTCCTGATGCAGTCCTGTTGGAAGAGGGGATGCTTCAAATCTAAAAATTGGCCAATGGCATTGAAAATGTTTTCCAACTCTTGACCATGTGTCCGAATAATAACTAGATAATTTCCTTTATGATGCTCTTCAAGCCAGACTAAAGTCTTGAAGAATGCTGGGATGATATAATGAAAGTTTGAGTTGCTACTTTGAATAGTTAGCTCTTCCACTGGCTGACATTCATCAGGCCATTTAAGCAATTCTAAGTGATTCGCAAACAGGTCTCTAAACGAAGTACCCACATTTGTTGAGGTGAACTCACCAAGACTCTGGCGTAGAATGCCTCTATCTGAGGGTTTCTTCACTATTTTCTTTTCGAAAAGGCTGTATATGCTACATTTGGAGTCATCCGGAGGTTTCAGACATGGAGAAAACGGATGAGTTTTCCATGATATAGGTAAATCTATTTTCGGAAATTTTACCTCTTCGCAAACAATTTCACCTGGATAATGATTACATTTCACTGTTCTTTGATCAGCTAAATATTTATAAAATAGGTTAGTTTACCGTTCGAGTCTAGAGTATATTCTTTACAAGAAATTTCTTCATTCTCATCATAATTACCTTTATAAAATATAATTTTGTGAAATATTACCCCAAACCAATCCAGATATATAAGTGTTAAGACCTTGCGAAGGATTAAGTCGTGAGTGTTTATCCGCAACGAATATCGTGTTCCTCCCGTCAAAATGTAAAATTAGCTTCATTTTCAAATTACCACGTTTACATTGACTTGAGGCGAAGTCTTCTTTCATCAAGAGATTTTTAAATGAAAGATTTTGCAATAATACAAAATATTTTCCAATAATCGTTTCGAAGATGGAGGCAGATTTCGACGACTATCAAATAAAAATGGAACTATTAACTGCTAATATTTATCCTGAAAATGATACAATCTCTGTTTCATCAAATAATAAGATTTCAGAAATTCTGAAAAAGCTCAATGAGCAAGAAAGTATTCAAAGCGATAAGAGCGACTATGATACTGCCATCATAACCAAAGGTAAAGTTAATCAGATTAAAGAAAACTTGGCTGTTCGACTAAATACGCCACCACCAGTCCTGGAAAAACCCAAGCCAATCGACTACTCTAAGAAAAAATTGACTCTTATCAAGAACTGTGAAGAGCTCTACCAAACTGAATTGAGATATACGGAAATTCTCAGAATTCTAAATGTAACTTTAAATGTATAAATTAAGAATATTTTCACAGATGTTGAGCGCTCAAATCTTCCGAGAAAAGTGGAAATTTGTAAAATTCTCAAAGACATTCCGTCCCTTTACCAGCTGCATATTCTGATTAGTGAGAAACTCTCGAAGCTAAACCGGGATGAAGCCTTGTTGGATTTTCCATCAATTTTCATGGAAAAGGAAATTATTGCCTATCTCAGAATGTATAAGGAATTTTTAACAAAATACGAAAACAACGCCAACTCCCTGGCCACAATTTATGTCTCAGAGAAGGACTTTCAGGTCATCTGCAAACACAACACAGATCAGAGCATTTTCGAGAACCAAAAGGCTCAAGACTTACCCGGAATGTTCCTTCAAATTCAGTCTCGTCTGACAAGATATAAACTCTTGCTAAAGGACATTATCAAGAATACACCACCGGAAGATCCCAACAAAAAAATTGCCCAGAGTATGACTGAATTCATTATCACTTTTCTTTGTGTCTAGCTGCCTCAGACAACTTTGATAACCTCTTGAAGGAAGTGGAGGCTGGAATTATCAGAGATGTAGGTCTCTCCTTGCATTTATTCATGCTACATTTTTTGTCTTACAAGTGATTCTTGAAAAACTTTGTGAATCAAATTTGATTTTTTTGAAAAACAGGAATCGATAATTCTACAACTCTATCGATAAATAATTGTTGTTGCACGATGCTGGTTGAAATATTTTAAACTCTCTATCTGTCTCTGTTCATAACTAAATCAAATTGACATTGAGCATTAATAGTGCAACCCTGAGTTATCCTTCTTGTTTGTTTAGGAAGGTGCTTTTAGGAATCTTGTCTCTTTATTTGATATTCACATTCTATTTTCACAAATGTAAATATGAATAGAAAGCGACACGGGAAGCAAACCTGGTCAGTCAAAAGCTGGAAGGGCGCAAGAACAAGTGTGAACACTATACAATTTTCATAAAATCAGGGCCGGCTAAAAAGATTCCGAGAAGATCGTTGGAGAAGAAATCCCTCGATCGTCATCTTTTCCTAGTGAGTTTGTACCTTTTATGATTAGTTATCAGATTATATCGAGGTGATAAAACTAACTCTTGATCAAGTTTTCAGATTATCTAGTTATAACGGAACCCCAAAATGTTACAGGATCTTACAATGTCAAGGTGGAGCTAACCCTCGTCAACGCTGAGCTAATATCGATAGATGAGGATGACGAAATCCCATTCGACCACTGTTTCAGGATCAAGTCAATTGAGACAACCCTGGAGATTGCCTTTCAGTAAGCTGAGCATTAATTTTTCAATAGATCTGAGGGCGAACTCAACGATTGGTGGAGTCACATTGAAGAGGCAATAAATGCTGAGCGTAAACGAAAAGATACCTATCAAAGTAACACGAACTCAGCTAGCCAGCAAATCTCTGATGTACGTGAGTCATTAACCCCCCATTAAAATCAATATCATCTTCTCTAGGGGTTCTAATATCATATTTTATTTGAGAATCGTTTCTATATCAGTAAAGGGGTTTAGACAGACATAAAAATTCGTTAAAAATTGAGTGTAAATGGTCAAGGGAAACCCTTTTATTCAGCTGCTAAGAGACCGGAGAATCTTTTGAAAAACCAATGGTGATTATCAAAAGACTACTACAAATAAATTTTAAGATAGACTAAACCCTGTAAAAATACATTGTATTTAATACGTAAAACTAAAAATAATTTCAATTTCTATAATAATAGTAAAATAACTCATGTAATTTTGGAAATGTTTAGAAATAACATGCATGTGTATATCTATAGTTAATTGAAATTATTATTATTGACAACAATTGAAATTAAATGAAAAAAAGAAACGAACAAAATTTAGACAACAGACAACAAGCACGTAATGAAATTGTATCGTCTTAAATTAATACACATTATTCATTCGACACATGTAATATTTTATAGATTTCTTTGCATCAATTCATTTCTACATTGTATATTCCAATACTGAAAGGTTCATTTGTGGAACGAAAAATTAAAGTTATATTGATTTATTAACAAATTTAGAGTGAAAGTCACTCAAATAATGATTATAGGGATATTCTTTTTGATTCATTAACCCTATTTTCAGACGTTTCTTATTAGCTTTGACATGAGATGAGAATTTACTAATTTTACAAAAATATTTTCCACAGCAAAACTAGTTGGTTTTTTGAATTCCACGAAGAAACCAACTCATGAAATGAAGAAAAATTCCGAAAAAAATTCCACCTGGCCAAAATCAAGCTCAAACTTTTTTTTGGTTTCGACGATTTATAGCAACTCGATGGTGAAATGTCGGATCATCATTAGACGACGAATTCTTTGTCGATTTTAAATCACTTTAGTTGTCTATAATGTCAATAAAAATTTTGAGATCCCACGCTGGAATTGAAATTTCTTCACTTCTAACAACTCATGGACTGATTTCATTATGAAATTCAAAAAATATTCTTGTGAAACTATCAAATTTTCATTTTTTATGTAAATTCTAGCTTTAGATTGTATCTACAACCTGTCAAGATGTAGGTAACAAAGATTTTTCATGTAGGTCTTTATGTTGACTTTGATCAAGCACTTTTATAGATGATTGCAGCTTCTTGGATTAAGGACGAGCACTCGACAATGTGCACGTGTTGCTACAAGCCCTTTACTCCTATTCGGCGTAAACACCATTGTCGAGCATGTGGATTCGTGAGTATTTCTCATTACTACCCTACTTTACAACCCTTAAATTATCCCCCCCATTTTTATTCATGCAGATATTCTGCAGTGCCTGTAGTGCTTTCACTATGGACCTCAAGAATATCGGCAATAATGTCCGAGTGTGTGGAATATGCTACTACACCAAGAACCCCAAAGCTAAGCCGAATTCGGCCAAATGGATCGAAAGAATCGGTCGTAGGTCAGACATTGTGAGTTGAACTTCTATATTTTAAAATTTAAATCATGAAATAGAACAAAATGTGTATTCCAGCGGTTCGTCTTATTAAGCTTATGTCACAGAACGTTTCAGCTTACAAATGGATCCCAATGTAACAATATATCTTTGGTAGACGCATACGTGCGTTTCGTCCACTCAGTGGGATTCATGGGCTAATATCCATTACCAAATGTAAGACGAACCTGTGGGATATATTACCTAAGCACCTAGAACGACATAATTCTAAATAATTGAACTCAGTACTTTAATTTTCAAGAGTATATTTTTCAATCCTTCTAACTCATGATTCTATACAATGCATGTAACTCAAGATGGAAGTGAGTATTTGATAAACACATGTGTGAAGTGTGTACAGCTAATTTGACTAATACCCTCTCCTTTTGTACTGTTATCGAAAGATTTGCAAGTGTAATTCTAAACAAAAAGAAGTACAACTGGTGATTCATTTTTCTCATTTTTATTAGAGAAGAAAGTATTCTTAGCCACCTCATGCAAACTACAGTTATTCTCTCAATGAATTTGGCAATTTATGATTTCTACAAAAGTCTGGAAATTTTCTGGAGATTTTTGGAAACTGATTAAAGAAAAAATTTGGAAAATTTCTTTAAATTTCGAGTTGGCGCGATTTTTTCCTATTTTAAACATTTAGTTGAAAGTGAACCAATTATCACTATTCAATTTTTGAAAGAACCGTAAACTCGAACTGACTTCGGATCATCCAAATTTTAATTTTTTCTATATCGGTGAAAGCAATTTGAAAAATTCTTTAGAAAGTTTTCAAGAGCTTGATGAAAAAAAGAATCATAAACATTCAGATTCAACGAGAGAATACAGTTTCATTACAATTTTTTGACTTGTTTAGAATGACTTGATGAAGCCGTTAAAGACAGGTTACCTCAAGGTGGCCAAATGCCGGAATAGACAATGGGAGTGTAAGCATATGACAGTTAACCGAACGAGTGAAGATATCCATGAATATGATCAGATTGAACACAAGAGTCACGAGGCTGGAGAGAACCTTTCTCTAGTCGCCTATTTCCCAAAACCAAAGATGCAAACTGAAATACTCAGCTTGCAGAGATGCTACTGTGCCCTACATCGGGATTCAGCTATGCAAATGTTTGCTGGGAGTGCTGACTCCAAGGCCAAAGACAGCCTGGTCCTAATGGGTGTGAGGATTTTCTATCTGGTTCCAAAGAAACAGGAACGCATCAAAGTCAAAGACACGAGAAATAATTCCTTCGACCAGAGCTTAACCCTGATGAAAAAAGACACCTTTAATAGTTTGTACAAGTCCACTCGTGATCCGAATAATCTGACGATAGCTTTGGACCAACATCGTCGTAGCCAGAGTGAACAGGAAGGAGGCGCTTTTGAGAGTCACATTTACGAGAATCCAATAAGCCAGCAGAGCAACAGTAGTACAAGTCAATCGTTGAGCTCTCTAACACCGGTTAGTAGACAGTTTTTGTCAGTACTTCGAAATAACCATTGCTTCTTGATCATGCCACCAAAGTCTGAGACAATTGCCTACTACTTTGAGGCAAGCTCACAATCTATGAGAGACTTGTAAGTGTAAGAAATGATGTACAGTTTTTAGTGTTTCTTTTTAGCTACTCTAGAGGGGCTGGGCACGGCCAAGTGGTTAAAAGACTCAAGTGCTTATTAAAAGATGCAAACCAATAAATCTTAAACAAACCAAACCAAAGTTATTCTATCAGAATCTGTAAACAAATTCTTTTACTAAACAGCTCTTTTTATTCAATATGCATATGTTACAGTGACTTCCTAGTGAACCAGGGAATCTGGAAAGTCGGTATTCAGATTTCCTGATTATCTATTTACAGTTACAGTGAATCTGAAAACTTTAGGAATTCTGCAGAATCCCTGGGCAACAATCAGTGTGTCTGCAGACTCTCAGGAAATCGGAAAACTACTTATAATTATTCATTTATAACATTGCAAGAAAATATCTTGCCTTTTTTCCCATAATTATGAAAGTTTCGAGTTGATCATAATTCTATGATCCTATCAATAATTTTAACTTCTGTATAAAAATTTCCGGATTTTTAAGTCCTTAATTTTCATTGATATGAACAAAATCCACTGATCTTGGTCAGGACTAGAGAGCCGTTCTTCATCTTATGGTATTTAGGCGAATGCACAAGTATTTTCAGAATTAGTTTAAAAATAGTTGAAAAGAAAGTTTCTGAGTATTACTTAAGGCTATTCGGTCTATTTGATTTAGCTCAAATATATAAAGCGGTCCTCTAGCGGGGTCTTCATATGATGTGACAGCAGTGTGACGAATCAATGGGGATTTTAAATAAGAGCGTCTTACGCTATTCTTGATGTCAAAACAGCTTTTCAAATAGATAAATGTTATCGCAAAAAATACATTGAAATACATTCTACATGAGTTAAAATCTGAAATTTTAAGTTTTCAAATGAATAATTATAATTAGCTTTCAGATTTCCTGAGAGTCTGCGGACTCACATAAGTTTCCAGAATCACTGTGACACATACATCTCAGAGGATACTGTATTAGGAAGAAGGATTGATGATCTTAATTTGTCTTTCTTCTTTTCAGATGGATTCAAATGATCCGAGAGTCAGTCTACTCTTGAACAAAATGGAATTTTTTTTCATTTAAACAAACCCTGAATTGAAAGTGTGTGAGATTGTCCAGTGTATTTCAAAATAACTTTTGACTGTAAAATATTTTTTGATTTTTTCTGATTTTTCAAATTGTTATACCCCTGTATTAGAAAATAAAATTTATTTTATTAACCGTATTCTCTCTCTTTATTTAAAGATTTCTTACCGACTAATGCTACTGTAGTTTTAAGCATAATACTGTTTATGCATTTGATGACCTTGTAGTCTACAAGAAATTCGTGACAAAAAATGCAACTTTAAACTGGAATCAACGAATTTTGTGTCGAAAAGAAAACTGAAACTGGTGCCAAACTCTATGTATGACTATGTAAATGGATGAATTTACCTCTAATTTCTTTATTCTCTCTATGAAATTCGTTAAACCATATTTCAAAAACTCTTTACTACAATTCATTCCTCAGATCGAAAATTTCTCAAATTGTATAGACACTTTTGTGTTCAAGATAAATAGGATGAAATAAAAATCAAGTTGATAACGTAAATCCCTTAAGGCTTAAGTGATGGGTTTAAGAGAGATGGTTAATTTTTATAATAATACAGTAGTTTATTTGAATTATGAATCAGTAAAATTCGAAATTGCATTGCAAATAAAATAAACAATAGCATATATCTAAGGGAGAGGATTAAACACCCTTTTTAATCAGTGTCAAGAGCTCATTGGTATTCTTTGTAATGACCTTGATTGTGCCAATCACTTCGGATGAGTCCAACTCCAGACAAACTGCAAAGACAAATCGTCAAGGTGCAAATTTATTTAGTACATTAATGGAAAAAAGACTTACTTGGAACCTCTCCATCCACGGGTACACTCTCTAGATTTATTTCACATGTGCCAAATTCAAAGCATTCATAATTCTCATCGTCGTCAACAGCTTCATTGGGCTCGAGGATGAATTGAAGTTTTATTTTTCTATCGGATCGTGTAAGATTCGGCTGATTCACTGGACCATCACCATGGTTGAAAATGAACTCTTTTGAAAAGATGAGTCAGAATCCCAGTTTTATCTTATTGTTAACTTGACTAAATCTCAGATAATCTATCAAGACCTATTACTCAAATGTAGCTATACCTTTTAAAGACCAACAAGAAAAAAACTAAACTAATCAACACTCCCTGTTTTAAAGCTAAATAAATTCAAAGGCGAAACTCTTATTCTGAAGAAAACTAATAAATTTAATAGGCAAGTTCACTATGCCAAGATGAAAAATAAGAAATTCATGATTAAATTGAAAAATTTCAATCTGAAGATGTTAATCTATTTTATTTAGCTGCCTATTCTCACTTATTGAAACTGATAGAAGAAGGAGAAGAACTTGTTAATGCTATAAATTCGAGATATATCAAGTTATCAGAGAAACACAGAGAATGAATAGCGCAGCACATATACTTACATACTAGGTTAATTAGAAATATTTCGTTCTAGGTGCTTAGGTAATATATCCCACAGGTTCGTCTTATTTGGTAATGGATATTAGCCCATGTAGCTGAATGTTACAGCTTACAAATGGATCCCACCGTGACTGACAGTACGGAAGAGGACGAAGTGTATGCGTCTACCAAAGATGCCTACTTGGATTATTTCTAAATCCTCCATTTTTAACTTGCAAAATTCAGCAACATGGGCTAGTATCCATTACCAAATAAGACGAATAAGTTGCTAAACAGGAAGGATTAATGAACTTCTTTGTTATCGCAAAGCAGTTATTTATCTTTTTGATTTTCATTAGTTCCTTGTTGGTCTTGTTAGAACTAAAAGTAGAGAACAAACTTTTATGGAATTCAAAGTCTCCTATTAGGAGATTTCTACTCGAATCTCTGATTAGATAGATTGGCTTTGTTTCAAGCAAGTCGCCTGTGACAATATCATCAAATTCTATGAATATTTTCTGTTTATTTTCCAGAGAGAAATCTGTTCGATTCCTTATCACTCTCTTGTACATGTTGTAATCGATGTTTATATCACGTATTATCAGCTCAAATGGCTCAGAGACTATCAACTCCTTCATATCGGATGCTTCATCAATCTGACTGTCATCTTCCCTCGCGATGGAAGCTTGCAAATCAGTTGAATTCTTTAAGGAATCCAGCCTGACTGAATCATGTTCAGATGGCTCTTTCATAGAAGCAATTGACACGTTCTCTGACTTGATTTCGGACATCTCTGAGGGGATTTCTTGCAGCTAGAAAATAAATTTCACAATACAGATTTGATTAATCAAACTCATGAATCTTACAGAATTATCCAGATCCCTATTTTTAGCAATCTCTGGGACAGGATCTCTTGATTTTGTTTTGTTAGAACTTTCCTTTACTGATGACCTAATGGCGCTCTGAAAATTTTATTCTCTTAATTATTATTATCTGGTATATTTACACTTTCGGGTATCTTTTTTCACTCACAAAGGTTGATTCTCGTTTAAGGGGTTTTGGCTTCTGGAATAGTTGGCCTGTGAAGGAAAGGTTTACATGAATGAAACAGTCTGCAGATGGCAGCTTCGTCTTAATCGGATATGCCTTTATTTTATTTGTATGATCCTCCATAAAGTCAGCTAGCGGAATATTTGCATAGCCTATGAAGCTCTCAGAGTCAGCCAGGCTTTTGTCAATTATATGAATTTCAATGGACTCTTCTAGCAATCTAGAAATAAAATTGTTCTTTAGAGATATTTCTATAAACTATGGAATCTTTATCACCAGTAGTTAATGTAATAGTTGAGATTCAAGAAACTTGAACCTTTTTTATCTAGCTTTAGTTACCTATAAAATGGGTTGGGCTTAAATTCTTCTATTTACTCACTGCTGTCTTGTAATAACGCTCGGTACATCAAATGAGCAATTCTCGTTGAAAACAGGATCCAAAGTTTCATTCACTAGACTAGAAATGTAGACAGGACTTTTCATAAACTGACCGGCAAAAAAGAGACTTGGCACATGCCTCCTTGAAGTGGTGGCGGGTAGATTCAGGCATTTTTCAACTGTCAAGATTATTTTGTTTTCTTCCAATTTCCTCTTTGAAAGTGAATCATCGAGCAGGGAATCACTGAAGAAGGAACTGGGCATGGCAGCCTTGAGAGAAAATTCCACATCCAACTTCCCAATACGCATCATCATTGGAATTCCAACATGCTCCAAATTTCTCTCGTAAATTAACTCAACCAGGTCATAGGAAGTGTAGTCTCTATCCAGGGCCTTGACTAGCAAATTGCCGACATCCACGTCAGCATATGCAATGGGAATTGTCGACTCGCCCATCTTACCAAACATATTCAAGCGTGAGATTTCCTAAAACAAGAGTTGGAAAAATTATAGTTTAGACCTACTCTGAGTAGTTTCCGCAGAATTCTTTCATTCATGATAACTGGAAAGATGAGAAGATCATTAATTGCAACTTCATTACGATCGACAGAGTCTTCAAGAGAGTACTCCTGACTTTTGACCTGGCCAAAGTCGACAAAGTCCATAATGAAGAAAAATGATGAAAAGTTATTCCTAATCTGTTCCTTGTACTCTTCATTGAGGAGGATTCGGTTGAACTTGAACTAATCACACAAAATTAGAAACTCTCTAGACTTACCTTGATTATGGCTGATCCATCTGAGATATCGTTGAGATCCATGTTCCTAAGTTTCTCCATGTTATATTCAAGATCATTCCTCATGTAATTCTAACAACAGGGGATAAAATAAGAGAGTTTAAGACCAACTTTGATGCTTGTCAACTTTTTTAGGTAGTCAATGTGATCCTGTAGCTCACATATTCTAACATCTTTTGTTTTGAGCTTATCCGTGAGTTCTGCCACACGTTCATCGTAGTTTATGCTCAAATTCTCTAATTTCAATCTGGCCTCATCAAGGGATAATCGAAGGTCTTGATTCACCTTATACTGAGAGGCCAGAATATCTCGAGTTTTTTCCAATTCGCTATTACTAAGTGTGTAGGCTTTTTCCAGTGTTTGGATCCTCTTGACATCTATGAATGGATCAATTAGATTTGAGAACTCACCCTCAGGTACTCTTTCCCCTTCGAGGCCTTCACTAGCTGACTTTAGAGCATTGTCAAAGGAATTTTCACGTATTTTTATTATGGCCTGCTCAAATTCTTGCGCTGTGAATCCAAACACCTTGCACAGCTCATCAAGATTCACGGGTTGACCTGGGAACTTGTAATCGGCACCCTGACCTATGAGAATTTCAATTTCCTTTCTTGCCTGCCTCAAGTCTTGTTCGAGTCTTGTGGAGATTTCTCCATCGCCAATACCACTGGGAGCTCCATTAGCCAAGGCTCGGAGACTTTGATTTTCATCTTCAAGTGCTTGAATTTTACGTGAAAGTTCCTCTAAATCTTTTTCCTTTGATGCCAAATATTTCTGGGCCTTGAAGAGTTCAAGGTTCAACTCTTGGTCGTAGTTTTGATCTGATTTACCGGCCAATTCTTTTTCAAGACTTGAAATTTTCTCGATACTTTGCTGGTATTTTTTATCAAGGTCAGCAATCGTGCATTCACTATGGAGCAAAAGAATAGATAATATGGCTTACAGTGCAGTAACTTGGTCTGTTTTTGGTATCTTTTGGCTGGGAGTTGGAGTCATTTTTATGTTTTTATCTAATTTCCCAGTTTTTTGAAGACTCAACAAATTCTTGTTTAATAAAATCTCCTTCTTCAGAATTAGATTTTCAACTTCCACTTTGTCTAATTTTATTTGAAGCTCAGCATTCTCAATGACTCTAGATGGAGATTGAAAGGTGGTTGCCTGGACTACATGGACAGCTAACCTGAAAAGCATATATTGTTTGCCTCACTTTTTTAGTTTAAGCTCATTCTCTTTCAAAGATTTTTTCAATTCATCATTCTCATTCAGTTGTTGTTCATAAAAGTTTTCTAGTTGATCACGAGTGAGTTTTTTCAGTCTCGAGAATTTGTTATTCATTTTTGTAAATTCGCCAACACTTGCATATACATTGAATAAGCTTAAACAAAATTTAAAAGATTTCTTGTTTAAAAGTTTTCTGTGGGAATTTAAGATGATACACTAGTTACATAAAAGCATCTGTGATCTATTTAGCTTGATGATTCTGTAATATGGATAATAATAGTGCGTTAAATGTGAGTTGCTAGTAGCAGAGAAGAATTTAACCTCTTTTGTTTCAACTTTACCAAAGTATAGCGAAACTGATTTAATAAACAAATTTGATCTGATTGTGAGTGAATAAAAACTCCCTAATTTCCTTCAAAACTATCACAAAACATATACCGTTAAAAATTCATTAGTTCCTCTTGTAATCCTTGTTGTAACGTTTAACTTTTTAATAATTGGATCTAATTTGTAGATTGTCGTTTCATGTTTTGAACTTGATTTTATTTTTGTTTATTAACTTTTATTGAAGACAATATCAAAATCATGAGTGAATTAGAACTAATTCGTCAAGAAGATTTTATCACTAGTTTTGGTGGTAGAAATGATACTGGGAGTAATAGTTCTCTATCAATAGCTTCACTTACCCATGATAAAGAACCGCCAGAAGTGAACAACTTTAATCCATTCCTCATTCAAGTAAGTCTTTGTAGATCTAAGTAACTAAGAGCCTATATTTCCTTAGGATATCTATAGGATAAGTGAAACAAAGTACAAATTTTTCTACTTTTGGTGAATTTAAAGTTGATTTGG
Organism: Gyrodactylus bullatarudis; assembly: GCA_012064415.1. Classification (NCBI taxonomy): domain Eukaryota; kingdom Metazoa; phylum Platyhelminthes; class Monogenea; order Gyrodactylidea; family Gyrodactylidae; genus Gyrodactylus; species Gyrodactylus bullatarudis. Next base: position 227,419 of record SSNU01000119.1, on the reverse strand, counting down.
GGCTTAATTTACACTTTACTCTTGATAAATTCTAATAAATTTGAGAAAAAATTCTATCTCAAATAAAAAACAGTTTATCTTCATTTCTCTCCTCTCCCTACAGGATGAATGGGACCCGGCTGCTCCTCCATCAGAGAAACCTTCCCCTCTACAACCGCCAAGCCTTCCGAATAGAATGCTAAAGAGTTCCAATGAAAATCCAACTGATACTGGTGGACTTCGAAATCTCAAGGCTTCTGCGTTCCCCCTAACTGATATAATTCATTCATTTGGATTTAAGGGATATAAACCTCAGAAAAATGAAACAGATAACGATTGTGAGTATTCATCCCCCCCATGTTTCATTTCAAGTTTTGAACATTTTTTTAAAATTTGATTTCCCCCTGTTTCTCAGTTTAATGGTTAAATTGCGTAGTTTAAGCAAATCAGCAAATGTAAAAAACCTTGTGTATTCTTTTGTCATTTGATACACAGCAATTTGGACCAATGAACAGCTTAGAAGTAGTTCAGTTTTATTGCTGACCTCTGATTGGTCAGGAATAAATTTGAGAGCATGGCTTATTTTATTTACCTAAATACTCCTTTGGTAATGCACTTCTAATAATGTTTTTATTTCTAAACTCTCTATGCAGGCAGTCAATTCCATAATTTTTCTATACATTTCATGCATAATATAGATTGTTCGTTCTCAATCAGTGTTTCTCTTTTGCTTGAAAAAAATTCAAGTCAGTTTTTCTTTTTCTACAGCTCATCCTTGCTCATCTACTCGTTAATACTCTTATTATAAGTGATGTTTCTTTTAGATTTCGTTTCTCAATTTAACGAATGATCTCGCATTGACTAGTGCATTGAGCAAGTGCACAAATTAATTTCTGATCGAATAATTAGCCATCAGAAGAAGAGTCGATTACTCAGTGTCATTCACTTTTCAAAATTCTCTCAACGATTGTGTTTCAGGATAGTGAAAATCTCTTCATACATTATGAATAGAAATTTATAAATAATAAATGTCTTGTAAATATTCAGTTGTTGATCCACTGCATTACAAGAACTCCTTCCAACATCATCAAAGACAACCCAGCTCCCTCAGGAGTAGTACGAGTAGTCGTGTGCCAAGAATAGGAAGTACTGTATCCTTCCATGATATTCGCTATGAGGTCAAGGTACGTAAATGGCCATGGAGCAAGCCAAAAATGAAGACTATCCTTAAAGGGGTCACAGGTGTCATGGTTCCCGGTGTTAATGCAATCATGGGTCCTACTGGCTCTGGTAAATCATCGTAAGTACTACATCTCCGTCATCTTTCTCAGGAAATACTCACAGAGAGTGGTAATTGAATAAATTTTTATTTTCAAAATAAAATTTAATCATCATAGCAAAGCATGAGAACTTGTTTCAACTTTCATATTCTATTCAGTTTTTTATTGATTTTCTAACTCGAAAATCATCTTCCTTGTTTTAACAGTAAAAGCAATGTAATATAATTTATCGTGTTTCTATTTTCAACCAATAGGATTCCTGACCAATTCCTATTGGTCGAGACTGTATTGAAACTAATTTTAGCAATTAATTTTTGCTCATCACAATTCGTTTAAAGTTTCTATCATGTTTATGCTCTCCCATTAATTTTGAGATTAAAAATATCTGTTTATCCTTTAGACTACTGGATGTACTGGCTGGTAGGAAGAATCCGAAATACCTCCAGGGTCAGGTTCTCGTCGACAAGAAGCCACAACCGAAAAATTTCAAATGCATCTCTGGCTACGTTGTCCAGGTAAGTGGAGATTCATTCAACTTACTCACTTACAACATGAGACAACTAAAAGTAGTATTGAATTTGAATCAAAAATCAATAATCATTTTTCCCAATTGTTTTTTTTAGTCAAAAGTTTATACAGTATTGGATTAATGTTGGTGATTGATTTCAGCCAATGAAATCAAACCCAACTCTGAATATGTAAATGATGTACCTGGGAAAGACTTATCAAACGGTACACATTTATTTTATTACTTTTGAGTAGCATGTTTTCTCATCAAATGAAAATGAATCAAAGAGTAAAAGGATTATTTATTTGATAATAAATCATCCGGCTTTTCTCTCTGTAATCACCATAAAATTTGAGATGCATGTTGATGAAAAAAATACTTTATTATCATCTATTGATTGAGTGAGTGAAGAAGTCTATCAATAATTTGAGTTTCTTCTTCTTCTCAAGACAAGTTTAATTTGATACTTTTTAGTCAAAAGAACAACACATGTGATGTACCAGATTCAGGAGGAATGAGAATTGTCGGGACTCTAAAATGTTCTTTGTTTTCTCTAGGACGATATTGTCATGGGAACGTTGACAGTACGCGAAAATCTATATTTTTCGGCTTCCTTACGACTTCCATCCAGCGTTGATGATGAAGAGCGAAAACAACGAATTGACGACATCATCGAAGAGCTGGGTCTTGTCCATGTTGCTGACAGCAAGGTTGGTTTTGAAAGTCTTGAATAAATAGACGATTCAAGATTTATTTCTCTTATAAGAGAAGCCCTGAAATTAAATTTCTTCTAAAGATTGGTACTGAACTGATTCGAGGAGTTTCCGGTGGGGAAAGAAAGCGTACAAATATTGGTATGGAGCTGATTACATCACCAAAGGTCCTATTCCTAGATGAGCCAACCACAGGACTGGATGCTTTCACTGCTGGTCAAGTGATTACACTTTTGAAAAGTTTATCCCTTGGCGGGCGGACGATAATCTTTTCGATTCACCAGCCGAAATACTCGATTTACAAACTCTTTGATACGCTCACTCTAGTCTGTAAGGGGAACATTGTCTACCATGGTCGTAGTAAGGAGACCGCTCTCAACTACTTTACCAATCTCAGTGAGTTTGAAATTTTCATCTATAAGATGCATAACACCAGTTTTGAGCTGAGCTATTAATTAAAAATAAATAAGAGGATGATATAAGCTATTAGTAATAACCTATTTCACAAATAGGGCCTTACTCATCAGCGTGTTAAATGCCATATAAATACGTTTTTTGTAAAAATAAATTTTAACTATCACTAATTGTGGTTTCTTTCAACTATGGTTGGTCAATCCTTGTTTCCAGTTTCTTGAAAATTTCACTCGTTATTTGATTAATTACTCAATTTTTTAATGAAATACAGTAAATGCTGGAAACAGGGATTGACCAACCATTGAAAGAAACCACAACTAATGATTACAATCAATTGTTAAAATTTATTTTCACAAAAAAACGTATTTATATAGCATGTATCACGCTGATGAGTGTGGCCCAAATAAAGACCTTATTTGTGAAACAACTGGCATCATCTTTTTATTTTTTCAAAAGTTTGAAATTATGAATACACTTCCAAGCCACAAAAACCCTGAGCTATACTCAAATGTAAAAAGAAACTCTAAGAAATCTGAAAATGGCCAACATTTTCTCCAATTCTTTTTGTATAGTAGAAGATTATAGAATCCCAGCTTTGGTTCTACGTAGATTGGATGTTACTGATTGAAAATAACCAGTTAACCTTAAAATAAATAGATATCTGAGAGGAAGTTTTGATTTGAGATCATTAGAGATCCAAAACATAATCACCCAATATAAAACTCTATCATTTTCCTTTCCAGACTTTATTTGTGAAGAGCATGATAACCCGCCAGATTTCTTTATGGACATTCTTCACGCTGATCCGAGGACTAGTGAGTTTCTGATATTTGAAAAACTCTTTTTCACTAAAACCGATTATAAGGAGGTGAGAAATCAGGTGAGAGAAGTTTGTGCTTAAACCGGTCATGTTAGAAAACAAGCTTATTATTTGATTAGATGTGCTCAAATTTTTGAATGATTCAAGTCTTTAGAATCTAATGAATCATTTTGGGCATCTAGAGATCAATTATTATTGATATGTCCTGCTCGAGATTCCTGATTTCCGCAAATATATTATCATTTTGCTGACTAATGTCTTGCATTTTGTAGGTAGAAAACGAAAATAGATTCTGGGTGAATATGAGCTCTTTATTTTCGTCGGTTCTCATCAGACCCTACACCGACATGTATATTTATACAGAATATTATTAAATGATAAGTGTAAAGTTCTTTTGGGCCAATCAGAGCATTTATTTATCCATCCGGTTTTGTAAAAATATTAAATTCTCATCTTCATGTCAACTAGCTTTAGTAATAAAAGTATATCACTCTTTTATTTTTCTTCCTCTCAGCTTTCATGAAATCTCAAATGAGCCTTTTATAAATAAAACAGTTTCAATCCCCTTTCAGATTTCACTTTAGTTTTGTTTCTATGAACGATGGAAAAAAGTCGCATGTACGGTAACTATGGGTTGAAAATAACCCAAATCAAAATATGACTGAAATCGGATGTTTTTAGGTGTCTGTTGTATAAGCCTTTTCGGTTATCTTCTTTTGTATCATACTTTATTATTACAATTTGGCATTGTCCAATCAAGACGATATTCTACGAGCTCCAAGATTTTTAGTCGAAGACATTTTTAATAATGATTCAGACTTGTCCGAATCAGAAGCGGAAGAAATTCATCTTCCTATGTTTTATATTGTCTGAAAAATCCAGCGTTTCTCAGAAACAAACCAAAAATCGCTCGCCGGCGTTTATTAAAAGAACTCTGTAGCAAGCTGCTCAAAGTTACTTCTCAGAAGAAAAGAGAACTTTAAGAGCCACGAGCACAATCAGCTTCAAAAAATACAAAAGATGCCCATTTTGCCCAAAAGAAAAAGACAAGAAAGGCTATCGAGAATGTGCGAAATGTGATAGTTTTCCTTGCGAAGACCATTATTCTATTATTTGTAATGATTGCTTATAAGAAATAGACCTGTATATTTATGTTTATGAAATTCTACTGAAAACTGTTTAATTCTTTAACGATTTTCACATTGAGTTAAAAATAACCCGATTAACCATAAATGGGATTTTTTCGATTTTACATTCTAGGGTTAAAGAAAAGAAAAATCTAATACAGTTCGAATCTATATTTTAATAGCAAAAGTTAACTTCAAGCTTACTAAGAAATTTATACATACCATATATATGTTACCGTGAGTTTGGGAAATCAGTGAGTGTTGGCAATTCACTAGTGTATGTTGGTAATCAGTGTGACTTTAGTGAATCTAGCTAATAAGCCCTTATTACCCAAACTCACTGAGAAGGTCAGTGAATTGTAGGAAGTGTTTGTCTGAGGGATTGATTTTCAAAGAAAAATTTTTAAAATGCAAAGATGATTCAATTCTGTATAAATATACATGTCGGTGTAGGGTCTGATGAGAACCGACGAAAATAAAGAGCTCATATTCACCCAGAATCTATTTTCGTTTTCTACCTACAAAATGCAAGACATTAGTCAGCAAAATGATATTATTGATATAATTAATTAATATCCGAGAAATTATGAAAATCATGAACCATTTTTTAAGAGATTGAACTAAAAATAAGGACTCAAGATAATAACTTTGGCAGTTTATTTGCCCGGAACAACTGATTGTCTAGGAGTTTCACTGCTCCTTCATAGGCTTATCAAATTTACTCAATAAAATAAAATCGTGAAAAACGTTGCATGATCTACGGAAAATTAATACTAATTTTCAAATCATTCCCTCTAGCTGCAAAGTGTCTATGCGAAATTTTAGATTTGGTTCTTTAGACAATGATTTTTTTCAATTTAAAAGAAATAAAACAACTCACTAGCTTGAGTTAGTTACACATTCTAATTTATTCAAAATTGTAATTCTTTCTTAATTTGAATCAAGATAAAAGATCCGTTGTACGTCGAGCGAAAACAACTCTCGGCTATCCGAGAAGTGAAATTTATTGTAAGAGATATAAACTGTAATCTGTTTTTTTTCTTTTACTCAATCATTTTTTAAAATGCACACTTTTATTATCTAAACCGAATTGACATGAAGATGAGAATTTATTATTTTTACGAAAAACTCAATGTTTTTCTCCGGATTCACAGAAAAAATTTTTTTGATTTCTAAAACAGAATAAGCTAATAAGATGCGGATATCCGAAAAGAATTCAATCTGACCAAAATTAGGCCGTTTTTCGAATTTCGAAAATGCACCAAATTTCCACTTTTCCAACTTTTGAAACCAAAATTTTCATCGATTTCGATGATTCGAAGCAGTTTAGTACTGTTATTCGGGATCAAAATTTAACGAAGAATACGAATTTGGCCATAGAAATAGCGAAGATCTTACTGAAAAAGTTAAACTTACAGACTTTGGATGATTTGCCTTCGTGATAGTCGAAAAATTCAAAAGGTTCGATTTCCCACAGTAATGACGAATTTCCGTGAACTTCTACAGGTGAATTTGAATTCTTCGTTAAATTTTGATCCCGAATAACAGTACTAAACTGCTTCGAATCATCGAAATCGACGAAAATTTTGGTTTCAAAAGTTGAAAAAGGGGAAATTTGGTACATTTTCGAAATTCGAAAAACGGCCTAATTTTGGTCAGATTGAATTTTTTCAAATATCCACATCTTATTAGCTTATTCTGTTTTAGAAATCAAAAAATTTTTTTCTGTGAATCCGGAGAAAAATATCGAGTATTTTGTAAAAATAATAAATTCTCATCTTCATGTCAATTCGGTTTACATTGCATTACAAGACGCCTTGTATTTGTGTCCAAATTTCTATCTTGAATTAATTCAAGGAAAATCCGTTTTCATTCCTGAAAGGTATAATTCTCCAATTATTTGAGAAGTATTCATTGCACAGAGGCAGAGATTTCTCGAGAGGTTGATGGCCGATAAATTTTTATGAAATTCTATTTTAATTGAAAATACCACCATTGAATGATAGATATTTGAAAAATAGTTCTGAGTAAGAATATTCATGAATTCGGTGATGTTTCTGAATCAAAACATTCTTTTTTCGAAAACATCATTTTTTCTTTTACGCAATGGGCAGATCAGATCAAGATGCACCTATTCTTAGGCTTGAATTTTTCCTAACAGGACTCAGGCTGGGAGAAAAACACGAACAAAGTTTGAATTTATCATGGAATTTTTGACTTTGACATGAAATAACTCGAAAACGAATCAATATAAATTAAAACGATATTAGAAAAAGTTTTACAGAATTTAATTTTGCTTTGAATCATCTATCTTATATTGCCTCAAGATTGAAGACAAAAGAATCAGGGGCATAAGGTTTTTGGTTCAAGTCAAAATTATTGTTCAATTGGATAAAGCACAAGACTCTATTTGGTTATATTCGAATGATTTTCTTTCATGTTTTACATCAAATCTTGAATAAATAGCCCTGAGGATCTGATTTTCTTTTACATTTCAGTCTCGAAAACATCCGGATCGATTGATAACGGTGAGTTATGTATGCACAAAGAACAGTGCAGATCTTTCTCTGGCCTCTTATGCCTGTTGCTCCTATGTAGCTTATTATGTCTGAGGTCTATGATATCATGAAGGAAGAAGAGAGCGTCCCTGAAGGAAGTTTTTGTGGCTCAATTAGAGAATGTAAAAGACATAATTGATATTTTATAGAAACATACTTGGAATTAAGACAATTTTTATGACAGCTTATTGTCAATTATTAACACAAATTAGTTTCTTTCGTGATTTCTTTGATAAATAAAGATACCAAGAGGTATCGGGAGTAAAAACTAATTCTCTTTGACATGATAAACATCACGAATACGTGCAGCTTGTGTTCTATTCTTAAAACTCCATATTTTACTTACCACACTGACCAGACATTGACTGTAAGTGTTTCTTTTGTTAAATCTGGTGTTGATAATTATATAACCACACATTTGTGATTCCTTAACGTGTAACCCCTTCTTGCTCAAGCATGATCCTGTATTATTTTAATCCACACAACTGCACCCCTATTCCAATATATTGTAATATCTTCTCTCCCATAAGAGTTTTTGGTATGTAGATTGAGTAGAGTTTATTCTGTAAACTCCTCACTTAATTGGTTGATATTGAATAGATAGCCTCTGATAGTAGGAAATTAGCTCAAAGTACACATTAATTTATGCATTTTATAAGCAACTCTAATGTGTGTTCTCAACGTTAATCGTTGTATTATTGTTTAATTCTTGTTTGTTTGTAAATGTTCATTTTCTCGGCTGTTTCTTACCACGCATGAGAATAAACTAAAGGCCGTGTATTAACTTTCAACTCTATTTCTTTCTTGGCAAATTTAGTCGTGGAATCCGATGTTATCCATGATATAACAAAGCATCACGAAAAATTGGATAATGTCGCCAGTGAATTGACAGAAAAATGGAATAATTCAACTTATGGAATAAAGTACGTTTATAACAGTTTTCTGGGTTATTCAATAAAAACTGAAACCCTGACTCAGAGTCAGTGACTCTGCCTTTCTGTTGAGAAAAACATGAATGAGATAAAAATACAAAGTTAACATAAGAAATTTTACAGATATATTTCAAAAATTCTCAACTTCAACTCAAGTTAATGCCCATTTCAGCAGCCTGTAGGTAAAAAATCTATCTCAAGTCGAATGCAAGAAACTTTCAAGTATTCAAAGCCCGTAAAAAATATGAAATAATTTCATTGACGATTCTCTATTTTTTAACCCTTTTTTTTAAAATCAGAAAAAATATATCCTTGAGCAGTAAAAAATGTCCGATTTTTAAGATTTGATTTGGTAATACAAGTAAAGTCATTGCTGGTCTTAGACTTGAAAATTCAGTCTGTTAAACAATGTTTTATCTCTCGAATTATCTTTTGTTTTCCAGTGCAAATCGAAAGGCTTCAATAATCTTTCAAGAGTATAAGAATTCTCTCAACGATCCGGACCATAATAATTCCCAGTCAGATGTTCATTACTCTTCATCTTTTCTGAGACAAATGAAATATGTTTGTTGGCGTACTGGCCTGAATCTTCTCCGAGATCCGAATGCTTCTATAGTCCAAACAGTTGTCTATCTCTTCTTTGCTATAGCAATGGGTGTTGTCTACTTTCAAATGGGAACTTCCCTCGAGTCTGGTTATCAGAATAGAGCTGGTCTATTCTTTTTCTCAGCTCTACAGGTTATATTCGTCAACATTGGATCAATTGAAGTTTTCATTAAGGAAAGAGTTATTTTTGTGTAAGTTGACCAATGAGATTACATTTCATCCTAACCAATTAGAAGTGAGAATCGATCTCGATTTTTTAATAAGATTTAATATTTACAAATTGTAGAATTACTTTTGAATTAAATTCTACTCTATTTACAAATTACACCTGAATGAATGAAATAGTTTTTCCACTATATTAATTCATTCAAAAGTTAGTGTATTTGTTTAAAACAGTGCAAATTAAAACCATCTACGACAATATCGATTACAATACAATGTAAGACAGGAGATTTGAAACTCACTTTTCAATTTCATGTCAAAATTAGCAATGAAACTAAATAGCACACAAAAGAAGTTATAGCGGTTCTGTGTGTGTTCTCAGATGACATTGGAAAAGATGAATAAGTACTCATTTTTCTTCTATGATCATAAAACAAAAGACACAAATGATGATTACTGGTTTTATAATAGTATTACAATATTCTTTTTACAAAGCTATAGAAAAATTAATTATTTTACCAATCGATTTTATGCCTTATGTTAATGTTTTAAATATTCTACGTTTAGACATGAAAATTCAAGTGGCTACTATAGAGTCAGTGCTTACTTTTTGGCCAAAATCATCTGTGATGTCCTGCCGACAAAAACATTGCCACTGTTATTATTTATGCCAATTACATACTTTATGGTTGGCCTGAGGAATAGTGTTGGGGCATTTTTCATTTTTGAAATTTTAGTCAACCTAACAACCCTGGCAGCAGCGGGTATAGCCCTTCTAGTGGGAGCGACATCCAACGTATTCAGCATTGCCAATGTCATTATATCAATTAGTTATGTGTTTATGATGGTATTCGGAGGCTACCTGATCAATCTTGAAACTATGGGAGCCTGGCTAAGCTGGCTAAGGTATCTTTCGATATTTAGGTATTGCTGGGGAGGTTTACTCATAAATGAGTTACCAACACTAGAATTTTGTCCAATTACAAATCTAACATCTGCAACATACCAAGACACAAGGACTTGGTTAGTTTCTATTGAATGACCTAACTTGAGCACGTGACATTTAATAATTTTTTTATAATTTAGCGTGAAAGGAACAAACTACCTGAATGACCTAGGCCTGCCTTATTCTTCATCATGGGACTTGTGGCAAAACGTTTTAGGACTTTCTATCCTCACAATTTTCTTTTTTGCTATGTGCTACATTCAATTACTACGAATAAACAAGTACAAATGAGCATTTAGCACAATCTGTCACTCAACAAAGGAATAATCTAACCAAGATGAAGCAATACTTGATTTAACCCGAATAAAGATTTATTTTACATAGTATGAGGTTTTTATGTTAGTATTAGAATTAAAAACCAAATGCACAAACTTTTTGAAAAGTTGAAAGAAATCGACTTAAGGCAGCTCTATGGATTAAAATTTTTTGGAGAAAATTGAAGGCAGATCTCACTTGTTAATATGAGTCGGGATTTTCTGAAATCTTAGAACACATATTAGTTGGCCGTTCTTTACCAAATATTTTTTTACCAAAATTATAGGATTTGGTATCATTTCAAGTATTAATTATACAACGTTTGTGATTACCATGGAAAAAGTTAGGCTCTTATCATGATAGCTAATCATAAGAGTTTCACTCTAGTCGTGTACGCACTAGCCTAATAGATCATAGTAAGACCCAGGGCGAGAGCAATCAATTTAAGCCCAAGGGAACGATTGTGGTGTGAGCACAATAACTGAAGGGCTAGTCTTTAAAGCTAGACTCGCTTACAATTGATATATATGTATGCATTACCCTCAGAATCAAATGATAGTGAGACAAAGCAGTCAGTTTAAGCCAGAGGGAACGATTGTGTTTTAAACACAATAACTGGTTGGCTGGATTCTAGAATTGTTAGAATGGTTGGATATACATCCAGCCAGTCGCACCATTTACCACTGATAAATGAACTCATTTTACTGAGTGGGTAAGTAAGTGGACATTAAAGGACTTTCTGGGCCATTTGATTTCTAAAGGAAAAAGCAATCATTAATATCGTCAGCTCTCATAATCGTTTTCAAGTAGAGATGATTTAGAATCATCACAGAGTAATAATTCCTCATCAGTCTCCTTATTCAATATCTAGTTGTCATCACACGACTTACTTGAATTTACGTCTATAAAACAATACGATGAAACAAAATACTCTATGAGCAAATTTTCATTCAAATCTTTTTTCAAACAATGATTACCCGCATACAACAAATAGTTTTATGTTTTATAAAGCTAGTTTCTTCAACTTTTCCAAATACCAAAACTCCATATGCATCGCTTTTGGAAGTTACATCTTTTATCGATACCATTCCTACATAGGCACAGTTGTTTACGTAATTAGTTTCTTGTTTATTTAGAATATTTCTAGTGTGACGGAAACAGTATGCGACCAACTATAAACGATGGGGACTATATTTTCATCGAAAGAATATCGATTGTCTCAAATTCCATAAAAAAGTAACATGCTCATAATCTTTATGTTCAAGAGGTGACATTGTCGTCGCAAAAACACCCAAGAAGCGAGATTTTCACGTGCTCAAGCGAATTTCAGCCATCCAAGGCGATCAAGTTTGCTATTCGAACAAACAGACTAATTGCATAATCGCTAAAACGGTAAATGTCAAAGAATAATCCATTTTTTGATGTTGCTTAATTCCAGTAAAATTTTTCTTTTTGTCAAGATTCCCCCAGAACATGTCTGGCTCGAAGGAGACAACAAGGAACTCTCGCTAGATTCCAGAGACTACGGGCCAGTTCCAATGACAGATTTGGAGTACAAATTTCTATTCAAGATTTGGCCTCCTCCATTCATGTCGCATCGAGATGACGATAAAATTATTTTCAGTAAGCTCATCTATTCACTACAAGAGTCAACAATGACTAATTAATCTAATTAGAGTAGTTTAATTGAATGTGGTAAATATTCAAAGACTTGCGAGTTGAAAATTTCAGGTAATTTTGGTTATTTTTTTTCAGATGAATAAAAACTATGATTTACAAATCAATAATTTTTGTTCATTCTTGACGTGAAGAACATGCTTCAGCAAAACTCATTATAATTATACACTCGGTTGACAATATTTATTTGATTTCTATCAATTACGTACCTAATTATATAAAGTTTATAAATGTCAATAGAGTTCAGGTTAAACTACGCTCTCACTCTCAAACTCAACTCTACATTACACTATTAGACTTGAACGCCATGTTAAAAGACAAAACAACTTTTCTACATGACGTCAAGACGTGAAATCTTCTAATCTATAGTTTTTCAATGGGAAGAAATCAATTTGTAAATGTTTTTTCATTCTTTCAGAAGAGAAATAATCAACTTTTATGTGGATGGTCTGTACATATGCTCAGATTTTAAATTATTGTTCAACTAAATACCTGTAAATCAGTAAGTTAATGCCATTTTTCTAATCTCTTCCATTTCCATTACTGATTTTCATACGTTTTAATAGTGGATACATTATAGAGCGGTTGAAATATTATCTGAATGAATGTAGTAATTTTTCAAAAATGCATTAAATCATTTCATTCATGGCCTTGGTCAATTTTACGTTGTAGTAAAATATGATATAATAGAATGCAAGCTTTTTCACTTTTCTCTCCTCTGTTGCTATTTATTGGATAGTTTCAGTGTTTTTTTCAAGCTTTCATTTATTCTAATCTTCTTAAAGTTTTACTATTTGTAAATTATTATTTTCATTCATCTTTTAACTTTAATCACCTTTAAAGAGACGCTACTGACGAACCTTTGAGAAATGTACATTTGGTGTTGATAATTTTTTTCTCTAGGAGATAGAGGACTATTGATAACATTTTCCAGATTTATATCAGCACCCTGATATCCCTTATTACCACTACTACCAATACTATGGACAAGATATTGAATTGCAAATGACACTATAGTTTTGATATATTTTATGATACATATATTTTGTAAATATAAATAAAACACTTGAAGATGAATTTTTCTTCTCAATACATATATACATTTGCGTGTAATTTGATAATGAGATAAAATTAACAAAAAGCACCACTCAAACCGAGATGAAGGCTAACCAAAAATCTAATCACCCCCATCTAAAGGTATGTCTGTCTTTATTACATTTATCAAATTTGATTTATGCACACAGGTTCCTTGGACAGTTTTTCATTCTGTATTTAATCTTTCATTCTCTTTTACTGGAAATAGGAAAACAACAATGACAACGACAGAGTGCCCACTCAACCCAGACGAAGCGGCGGTGGCAACAACAAGGAATTGCAGCTGAGAAAATTATTCGTTGGCGGCATCACCCAAGAGACCACTCCAGAAGTTCTCACTGAGTATTTTAGTAAATTCGGAGAAATCGAAGAGTCCAACGTCATGAAGGATCCGGCTACGAGTGAGTTGATTTGTTAAAATCAATTACATTTAAAAAATAACCCTTTTCTCCTCAAACAGCAAGATCACGAGGTTTTGGCTTTGTTACATTTGTATCTGAGGAATGCATCGATAAAGTTCAACAGGCTCGCCCTCACAAAGTTCTCGACAAGCAGGTCGACACAAAGAGGGCCGTTCCCAAGGATGAGCAAGTCCAAGGGTCAGGTGTTGTGGAAAAGATTTTTTGTGGCAAGCTGAACCATCAAATAACTAGTGAAGACCTCAAAGAGTACTTTAGTCAGTTTGGTGATGTTGAAAGTGCCATTATCGGCATGGACAAAGCGACTGGGAAGCCTCGTGGTTTCGCTTTTGTCCAATTCAAAGATCCAGACCACGTTGACAAGGTCATCTTGCATAAGCCTCACAGAATTAAAGATAGTGACCTGGACGTGAAAAAGGCCAAGAACAACAACTCTCAACCCTCCAATAATTCAAACAACAACCGGAGGGGAAATTATCAGAATAATGGTAATAATAGTGGTGGTAATCGTCAAATGATGGGTGCACCACAAGGTCGTGGAGGTGGCCCACCACCTGGAGGCTATGATAACTGGGGATACCAAGGTGATATACAGTATAATAATTGCTATGGTAATTATCCTGCCTACGGCGGCTATGATGGATATACTGGCGGAGGTGAATACGGTTCGTATTACGGTGGACCTGGAGGAGAGTACGTTGAGGCAGTTCCAGGGCAAATGATGCCACAAAATTATTCCCAAGGCTATGGGGATGTTATGCCAGCTGAAGGCTATGCAGCACCAGGTCCCGGTCACAATATGCAAATGCAAGGAGGACCAGTTGGCGGCGGCGGTGGAGCTGGCGGTCGCGGCGGAAAGCGTAAGCAGGGCAATCGAGGCGGTGCTAATGGCGGTGGTGGCGGCGGTAACAAACGCCAACGATTCGATAACAACAATCCAGGTAAGAAATTTTGATTAAAACGTTTATCTTTTCAAATATTCACACACAGATCTTAATTGGATTGATGATATGTTTACGAAAATTAATTCAGGTCACGTTGGAGCTCCTCCCATGGGTTGATAAAGTGGCCATTTCTATCTAAAAGGAGATACAGATTCATCCTCTCTCTAATTCCCGCCAAATTTGTGATAAGGAAATCAAATAAATGTTTTTTCAGTACAAAACTATTCCTTGTCTTTCTTTACTTACGCCAATCTACTTTCAAGTAGCTAGGTTTTTTATTATAAAATATAGTACACAAGTAAAAGGCTTAATTATTTTGATAATGTACAAATATTTATATTGATATGAAAAAATAGGTTCTAAGAATTTACAAAGCCTCTACGCATAGACAATTAAAGTGGACAAATAAAAGTTGTTCTGTAGATAGACTCCGAATAAAAGCTGAATTGTGTTCCTCGGACCTCTTGATGAGAATTCCTCTCTTGAAAAATTATAATATTAGTACTTACATCACCGAAATGATGAACATCCAATAGGCGGACAGTTTCTCCCTCCTTCTTTGGCACCACAGACTGCAATTGGTCCGGAGAGATACCTTGAAAAAGATTTTTACGTCAAATGAGTTGACTTACTCTTCAATTTGTCCCCCTTTTCACGGATACAAGAGCAAAATTCATTATTCACACGATCGATGATCATCTGGGGGTAGGGTAGTCAAGATGAATTAAGATTAGTTACCTTTTCCTTGTGGAACTTTCCATTCTGGTATTTCTTGTCGATGAATCTGACGATAAGATTCGGCTGCACCCAGTTATGCCTCAGTTCATTCTCTTTAATCTGAATAAACTCCTCTTCAAACAACTGGTCAAGACTTTTTCTTAGATCGAATTTAAAGTTTTTCGAATCCTCACTGACGGATGTAGAGTTTGTTTTAGTTTCCTTTTTCTTGTAGTCATCTGCTTGCATTTTGTTGATGTATTTGGAAAATCGGCTAAACTCAACCGAACTGACAAGGACCACAGTGGAAAGAGGAATTTCAATGTCAGTCTTCTTTACAAACAACTCAACACAAATTCGTTCATTCTCACGATCAACTGATTTGATTGTTGCATAGGAATCTTTATGTTTACCATAAATAATTTTACATTTTGTTCCAGGCTTCATGCTCAGTTTTTCATTTTCTCCATTTACAGTCTTTTCCGCGTTGATTATTTGCTCAGCGGCCTTTTTTATTGCATCAGGATTAGCACCTAACCCAAGACCTTTCGGACGAAGTTTTCGTTCTTCATTCAAACTGATTGCCTTTGAAAGATCTTCAGGCTTAGCTCCCATTCCCAAGAGGATGCCTAAACCAAACTTTTCAACAGGTATAGATTCATAATTTGCCTCTTCTACATCCATCTCGAGAGCCTGTTTAAGCTCTATTTTTTGCATATCTCTTGGAAGAATATGAGGTTTGATGAGGTCTTTTGCTTCATCATATGGCATGTTTGGAGTCCACATTTTCTTGATATTTCTTATTCCAAAATTGGGTTGTTTCATTGGAATTACAATATGCTCTTCTAATTTTCTCTTAAAAGACGATTTAATTTCGTTGTTATCAACAGAGGATATATAGTCAACATCTGGTTTCTCATCTTCAACTTTTTTCGGTACAAATTTCGGCTTTTGAACCTTTGAGAATGAGAAACCAATTTTTTTCCCTTCAGACATTTGAAATACAATAATAACTAAACAAAAGTGTTAGGTTTTTAGTATTTTCGTTTTATTAAGTACAAGTGTAAAGTTCTTAAATATATAATTCAAATCGGTAGATTATCAAGATTTAATCTACTAGATTTCAACAGAATATTTTTGCTTATATTTCATTTCTCTACTGCTGCAGTGTAGAATGGGTAAAGATCCTTCTTTGATCTAGTCAAAACTATTCAGTCTCATTCCAAGCTTCAAATTCATCAACAAATTACATTCTCTCCTGATAGTCTGATCCAATAATTTTAACTCTAAATCTCTACTGGTTCATTTTCAGTGGCATATACTGATCCAGTACTTGGGTATTGTGTGCATACATTATACTTGGTATACATATTGATCTATAGAGGGAGCATAGACTGCCCTCTTCTTTAGATCCATTCATAGTGTATGCATAGATCTTAACGCACACAAACAAATTCTCGTATATCGTAATCAATCACATACACAAAGTTTCTCTTTCCTTGGCTTATATTAATAATAATATATACATATCATAAAGAAGACAGCTTAAGAAGTGTGTAACAGAAATTATGGTTATTTGTTATATCAAGTTATATTAACAATACTTTCGTATAAAAATAGAAGAAAATCTCAGAGAATTTCAAAGTGACACACAGAACCAGAGGATTTATCAGTTATTATTATTATTACTATTTTATTTTTCATCTATATTATTAAAAATTACAAAGATCCGTATTTTAATAATATACACAACTAATTGCGCTGTTTCAACACTTTTTTTCTGAAATCACAGATTAAAAGACAGACAAATCCTTTTACTTTTTCTCTGGAGTTTTTCAAAGCTCTGTACATACACTTGTTCTGTCGTGAATCGTAGATTTTCTTTTGTCACACTCATTAAAAAAATCACTGGGATTTACAATGGCCAGCGCTGAAGTTGAAGCAAAACCTGGAGTTATCAACCAGACACCAATCGACAGCCCTCTTAACAACACCTCTTCCCCAGATAAGGAACGTTCCGGTGAGTATTGGACATTTCTCATTATTTCTCATTTCTGGGTAATAATTCTATTTTCTCCTTTTTTTAGCGTCACCAAGTTGTGTGGACTATATCAAGAAGAAGGAAATGTTCCTTTACAAGATGATGAATGATGGTTCTAATAGAGCCATGTTGTACTTTCTCGAGATCCTCATGCAATCAAAGAGTCCCATGTCGATAGAGGACTTGGCCTATCGTCTAGCTCACAAGTCATTTAGTGAGGATATGAAGAAAGCATGCGGCGGCGGGACCTGTGAAGGCCTCAAGACGTTCTTCCTCAAATATCCATCACTGTTCAATGTGAGAAAAGACGGCATGGTCAGTTCCATTGATATGGACGCTCAGAATGACTTGAATGATGAAAGGGAATCTCAGCCAAAGTCAACTGATATCACAGACGAGAATGACAGCAAGACTGATGAAGTCTATCGATCACCCGCTCTCAGGGGTGAGAAAGTCTGCATGATTAATTCTGGAGACGTTTCCACTTCTTCTGACACAAACTATCATCCTTGTCATTGTACTGGGAACTTTATCAATGTTAGCCATGCAAACATAGCCAAAGAAACTGAGGCTGTTCGATTTTTCCAACAACGTTTGACCCGTCGTGAAGAGAAATGGGTCCAAATCAAGAGTCTTGCCGGTCATTTGAGTCAGGCTAACCAAGAAATTCGCAATTTAGTCGGGCCACAATTGGAGTTTAAAAAGTTCCTTCTCAAGCACCCTCATGTCTTTGAAATTCAAGGAGAACTGGTCTCCCTGAGAGAGACAGTTCCAATTAACTCGAAAAAGGTTAAAATTCAATCAAAAACATCAAAAAGTCATCCATCCAACAATACTGGCCCGAATCGTAGACCGAAATCTCTTATAATGATGACTCCAGAGAATTTACTAAAGTCTTCTAAACACTCAAATGGAATCTCGAATGATACTCAGTCTGAAATTAATCGACGTCATTCACTTTCTAGTGCACCTGTCACTCCAACCCTAGGTAGTAAAAATGCAACATTGGTTCAATGCATCTCTACCGAAGGTCTTTGCCTCTCAATGTCAGCAAACGAGTACAGAGCTGTAATGTATCTTAGAAAGGTTCTTGAAAAAAAGAACAACATCACATTGAATCAGTTAATGCAATATCTTTCAGTAAAGGCACCCGAGGCTATTCAAAACATTATTGGCTGGACCCGAATAGAACTGGAAGAGTTTATCAATCAACATGACATATTTTTCGAGATGAGTCCCAGTACAGGACAACAGACAACAGCTCCTATCATGTCAGATATCAACGTCAAATCTCAGAGTTGTGTCTCAACCAGTACAAATTCATCGTCTGGCTTTTCCAGCGGCCAGTCAAATGGAAATGTTAATCTTATTATATCCAATAGAAAGTTTCATCAGACTGTCAACATCCTCATAACTACCGGTAAGAAAGTGGATAACTCAACTAGGACGCTAACAAACAAGTCCGGTAGGATTTGTCATGTTGCCAAATTATGGGGTATCATTGATCTGGGTAAACATGAACACGTATTCTTCGACAAGTCCCTATTTCGCTATGTTGATGACCTGCAAAAACACTTTAAAGTGAGTGTAAAACAACTTTATCATATGATTCTTGTATTAATAACAGTGTATATCTAATAATGAAATTGGTTACAATTTTGTCAATCTCGATGGCTTTTCAAGACCAACTGTTTGACACTTTTAGAATAATTACGCAATTGGCCATTGTCTCCGAGAGTAATTGATTATGATCAATGAGGCAGGCAGACAAATATTGTCTGAGTGATTGAAGAAGAAATTTTACTTCATTACCATTTTCTATTTCTAATCGAGCTCTACTACTAATTATTGATTTCTCTTCAGAAGAAAATTTAGACAGCTTATAATTTTGCGTCATTCTCACGAAAATCAAGATTTATCCTCTTTTTTCACTCTCTCGTTAAATATGTACTACTATATCATTTCATTTATTTATTAAAAAAAGTGTAAGAATGGCTCCATTCTCATTTACACATTTCATTGTTTTTTATAGTATTTAAATTTGAATTCTACACAGGGTTTCCTCTCTCATGATTATTGAATGAAAATTTTGTAGTGGAATTTTGCACAGAGTATTTTTTTCATTGGAAAAATAAATTCTATATATTACACGTTATCCGTGGGATAGAGAGATAGATATTATTGCACTGACGTTATAAAATTAAATATATATATAAAGAGAGGTGCATTCTTCAATCCATTACAGTTGAGAGATAAAAATTTTCCCAATCCCTAGCTAGCTACTTGAAAACTGATGGATAAAAAATGTCTAAAAGGGAGGATATTCCCTCCACATATATGTACACAGATATTGCATACTTTACATGTATTTACAGCTGGAAATTTCTCAGTTGGAATATTAGTTTTCGTGAAAAAAATTGTTTGTTGTATGGCTGTATGTATAATGAATTGAAGTACAAGATCAATGGATTATTGATCACTACATTTTAAGAATCTGCAGTTGAAGAGAACTACTACTACAGATAATAATAATTACGTGTACTTTAAGGATTCCTAACCCATTATAGCAAATCTCTTTTGTCTTTACAATATATCAACTCGATAAACAAATGTGCCTCATGGCTAAATATTCATTAGAAGCTGTATGTATTGCTTAATTAAATAGAAACTTGGGTTGAAATTTGTTTGTTCAAAGCATACACAGTTTCCTAGTGTAATGAAGAAAAGTTTACAATTGCTTCTCCATTCAAATTACAAGAAAAATTTTGAATCTTTTTCCAAATACAAACCATCTTGAGAGATTATTATTAGTATAATGTAATTTCAATTGATTATCACTGTATTTAGTCGGCCTATCCCCATTTTTATCATAATGAAACAAAACAAAATTAAACTTTTCTAGTTAGTAGCTCAGCGAGAACTTTAACCCTTGTTAGGAATCAACATTTCATTGAGTTTAGTCATCAGAGGCTTAACTATAGAGTTACTGATAAGATAAACAAGTCTCATTAGAGACTAGCACCCCTCGGCAGTTCTATATGAGGCTAATAGTTGGCTAATAGAGGGAGGCTTCTTCCTATTAACATACTTATTAGCATTATTCAGGATCCTATGATAACAAAAATAAACTTGTTGTCAAATAAACCATTCAAGTTCAATCGTTACATATTATAATAATCTTTTGGCATTACCGAGTATACACCCCTAAGAACAAAAGTTTAATAAAAAGTATTTCTTTTTCTGATAATTATTATTAAAGAGAGACTATATTCTATACTTCTCAGTTCTAAAATGCCTATCAATTGTTATTTCTATAATTCTTATCACTTTTGACCTGCTTTCTTGACTTTTTCTTCCACAGGCCCTTAGCCTTGAACGATAGTGTATTATAAATGTGACGGATTTCTTTAGACAAATTAAATTTTCTTAAAAATCTCATTAATCCAGATAGAGAGATTAATAGAAAAGGCGTACTTTTGGACTAATATAGATAAAATTTTAAAACTCATTGGCAGAAAACGAGAAGAAATACAAACAAAATTTAATGATTATTTTTCCATATATTAACATATTGCAGTCTTTTATGTTCAGTATATTCGATGTGAAACTTTTTTGTCCAGAAAAGATACACACATCACAATTATAATTGCACAAGTTTATGTTTAATGGTGTATTATTGATTTTGATAGTAAATCCATTCAAAAATCTCCATTACAGTTGTAATTTACATTTCAATGAATTTTAGTAAGGCCTTTTCTGATTGGCTGGAGAGATGAATTGATCGTTGTTTATTCCATGATTGGGGGGATTGACATTTTCAACAATAATAAAAAGGCAGTATTATTGATTTTGATATATCATTGTCTTATTATAATACAATACCATATTTAGGCTATTATGTAATAAACAGAATCTTTTGATGTTTTGTTTTCAGCAATAAAATAGCTGTCTCGTTTCTTTATTTAAATTCTATTTTCTAAAAGTGACACCCCAACGACGACAGTTGAAAAGATTATTTTCACTCTGCATTAGAGCCCTGGTTAGAAGTAGTCTATTGAGAGAAGTGGTTTATTTTAAAAAAGATTCCTCTTTCAAGATTTGAGCATACATTTTGGTGAACTGACATAGATAAATCATCATGTGATAAACTCTATATGAAGATATTACTCGTCTCTCTCTCTCTATTGATTAGGTTTGTGTTTTCTTATGTATATTATGACAACAACATCAACAAGACTTGCTCTTAACATCTATGTATAAATCTCTTTTTCTGCAATCATTATATATTAATAATACAAACACATTTTAATGATCGTTTCGTGTAACATTTTGAAGAGAGATCAATTTTTTCATTAGAAGCTGTTCTCATTGAATGATTATATGACGTTTCTGCATTCATCTTTATTCTCTTTTCTTCCAAAGTTTCAGAAATAAATCTCTCTCTAGATGAAATGACTCATCCTTTTGCTGGTCGATGATTTTCCTAATTGATTTTTCAAAAAAAACTTGTAAACACTGAAAAAAAGAATGACACTTGATGGCTGGAAATAGGTCTAAACTGAATCAAATTTCTATCCGGTAACAGATACTGGTCTACAAAAAGGATTGCAATCAATTCGAAATTTCTGTTGAGTATTATTTTTAACCAGATTTAAGCTTCTATCAAAGGAGGGAGGGGGTTCAAAGCCTGAACTCTCCAAGTTAACTAAAAATTGTTGACGAACGAGGGGGAATGTATTTTTTCGTATCACACTCCATTACACATTAATGAAAATGATACTATTTTATTAGAATTCAATGCAAGTATTGACTATTCAATGAAAATAAAAAGGAATTATTGATTTTATCCATATAGTAAAGTAGAAATTCATAGCTAATTACTACATACATTCTACTGTATACACATCAAAAGAATATAGTAATAGCTGGTCGCATATTTTTGGGAGAATATCCCTAAAGGATAATGGAGCCCTCACCCCTCCTCTTAAGTAGAACAAAAAACAATCCGTTTGATAAAAAAAGAAATACATTATGAATTTTCCGAGGCAATGAAAATATTTATTGGTTACCTTTCTTTATTTAACTTGAAATAATAACACCCTGATACACACACAGAGTGAAATCAGAACCATTTCTTTCCGGGCTCGAGAATTTCTCTCTTCAACTTGTTTTTCGCAGAGAAATAGGATTCTGCTTTTTTTCTCGTGTGAACATGTAATAATCTCTGATATATTTTAAGTGTCACGTGATTTCTGGTCAAAAATATGTAAAATCTGTCAGATGAATTAAAATTTCATGCTTTAATTTGGTTTATTCCATCTCTCATGATTTCTCCTTATTTCTGTATGGTAAATAAATGTAAACCTAAAAATTGGATCATCTAAGTAAGTAATCGTGTCTGATTTGATTCTTTAAATGATTTTTAGCTCTTGTAAAAGTAAGAGAGTTTGATTGAAATTAGTTAGGGTGACTTCTGAACAACCAATTTACGAAATTTTAAGCTTTATATTTGAATTTGGTAAATATTCATTCAATGATTGTGTGTAACCTCTATAATTTATTATATGTATTTTTGGTGACGAGGGATAAGTGCTTAAGACTTTTAGTATATCTAATTGGATGCGGAGAAGTCACACATCTTCCCTTTGGAATAAGACTCAGCGTGTATCTAATTTATAAGCTAGTAAAGATAATCCCTTTGCACCCTTTGGGTTATATATATATTTTATTTTTTAAGTATTTTAGATACTTAATTATTTGTTATGTGTATTTTTGGTGACGAGGGATAAGTGCTTAAGTCTTTTAGTAAAAATACCAAAAATACATTTAACAAATAATTAAGTATCTAAAATACTTGAAAAATAAAATATATCTATAATTTATCTTTTTCTTTAAAGGTTAATGAGCTACTGTATTTTAATGCGATACTTGCCCCGAAAGAGTCACGTGCCAAGTGGCGAGCAACTCAAGTCTGGAAGGAATGCGATCGTGAGAATTTGGAACGCCTCTCAATTCCACTATCTGTTCAAATGATGAACGACAGAAGTAGGGCCAACTTTAGAAACTTTAACGATAACCCTGAGGCGTTTGAATTTCTCACAGCAAATAATGGAGGTTGTCATAGTTCTATTGGTGATGATACTGAATTCGAGGGTGAAATGGATGACTATGACCTAATGCCATTGGATCAAAACAATAAAATTTGTAAGTATTTTTCAAACTCTAATTACCTCGAATATATTTGAAAACATTCTTTTATTCAGCAAGATTTATTTCAAAAGTCTTTTGCTATATTTTTTTTCCTTTTTCCCTCCTACAGTAGTGCGTATGATATCTTTTCATCTCTGTATGACGGAATCGTTCAAGAGTGAAAATCATCTATACTTGATTGGAATGTAAAACGTATCGATTTAATTATATTCTCTCTCTCTCTTCCTTTGGAATCAAAGATGTAGTCTGACCACTCTCAAGCTTAGCCGATATTGAAAGATGAAATAATATCATTAATATTACGATTTGTGACAGATTTTTTCAGCATTTTACTCTTCAAATTAGGCATCACGATATGAATTTCAAAATGTCTTTGAAAATATATTCGAGGTATGAATCATTTTAATCAACTCAGCGAACTGAATTGAATTCAGCTAAGAAATAATATTGAACAATGATCGTATGTATTCGAATATAGTTGAAATTCGATCTAAGAAAACTATAATAAAATTATCTTTCTGTGGGCAATGCATTTTCCTACATAAAATACAATTTATGCAAGGGGATGGGGGTATGACAATCAATAAATTTTTATTTTCATGTTAGGTTATCCTTGAAATTCTAATCCTGAAATACTAAGTTTAAGGATAACTCCGTAAAAAGTGTAGATATACATCCCAAAATCGAAAAATAAATCTCTCTCTATTCTAATTTCTCCTCATAAAACAGGGATAACGATGAAACAGGATAAATAAACAAAGTTTAAAGAACATAAAGTTTGCAATTTAATTCATCTTAAAGATCAGCTGGTATCAAGAGGCCAGTATGAGGCAGTCAAACATTTCTAAACCAGAGAATTTTATTCAAGGTGAATAACGAATGTGTAAACTACTTTTAGGAGATATTTGCTGGAAAAATGACTATTTTTTGAGATCATGTCGAGCTGATCACATATTTGAATTCTACAAGTACAGTTGCCTTTCTCGACCTTGAAAATGGCCAATATTTTTTATTTCAAAGTGATAAAGATATTTGAATTCTACGGGTATAGTTTCTTGATAAAAGTTTCTTTCTTTTTTCTCTTCGATCGCTGTAAGTGGTTTTTCAAAAGAAAAGTTCTTTATATTTTTAAGGAAATTTTAATATTTTTACAAAATCCAGTCATTTTTAAATTGTCATAACTTCTCAATGAAATATTTTAGCTTGATAAGCCATGGTTCACTCGAAAGAATATTTTTTCTCCTTTCAGAAAAGTGGTCAATAAACTATTTTTTGGTTTCTTTAAAGCGTAATTATGGCTTGAGAAAGTAACCTGTCCCATATGACCCGCTGGGACTTAAAGGGTTAAAACAATAGATTCGGAAGCGTTAAATAAATCACTCTAGGTTCTTGTTATGAAATTCACTAAAACTTGAGTTAATATCAGAATCTTCAGTCATTGGTCATTCAAACTCCTTATTCATTAGTACCGCTAGCTCATCAAACACAAAATACTATCTATACATACTTTCATGATCTCATCCCATGTGTTAAGGCGTGGGAAGACAATCATCATCGAAACGTTTGGATTACCAATGGCTGAAAATTTTGATATTGATTCAAACACTCTTGGTTTTTACATTAAACAATTTTAATAAAAATTGTGTACAATTGGAGAAATGAGACTGTATATCTGTATGAAGAACAATCAAGTCAATAAAATATTGGCTACTGATAAAGAAGTGAGCATCTCTTCGTTTGCTATCTACCAGAGAATGACAAATTTCCATCTCTGAACTGCACTGAGAGAGTAGTTGTCGCTTCTAGAACACTCCACACACCCTTCTCCACTATCTATCTCTCGTATACATATTGAGTATAATTCAATATTTCCCCTTTGACTGAAGAAGCCAGAAGAAAATTTTATGTAAATTCCTCCTCTCGTTTGCTTGAGATGTTTCTGGGAGAGAATTTTTATCAATCTTCATTGATCGATAAATCCCACTTGGATATATATATTTCCAGTTCAAGATGCCAACAATACTTCCTTCCTTTCATTAGTGCCATTCGGACTTGAATTATCTTGAATAAATATAACATTTAGTAGACTAATAAACATAGCTTTGATAATGAATAGTGAATTCGATCGATCTTGAAATCGATTATATATTGTTTCATTAGAAAAGTGAAAATTTCCCAATTTTAGGCTAGGCCATTGTTAGTCTCTGTAAACTATGGAGTTGTCCTTAAGATATACTCACTTTTCCACAATACATACACATAGTATAGTTCCTCGTGAGGAGACAAGAAGAGCTTTGATCTATATAGCTTCTGGCCTCTACTCTATAAATTCCATTATTGCCTCCTTCGTCTCAGGCCATTTGGGAATTTGCCAAAAATCGAATTGGGTACTCAAAGAGGGGATAACGAAAGAAATCGATTTTCTATAGATTTACTTCCTGTAAGATTCGAATTTAATGATTCGTTTGTATGCTTTCAACTTCTCTGTTTCTGTTTATTTTCTTTTGAAAGAGATTTTCACAAATTTACTGATTTTTATCTCTATTAAAATTGATTTTGAGCTGATTTCAAATCTACAGTTATTTTAAAATGAAAGGCGATGCCCAAATTTTTAAAGAGATAAGCGCTGTATCTCAGACATACTCATTGGTCTTTACATGCCAATATAAGTACATTCATGATTACAATATTTTAAAGAAAGGGCTTTGATTGATTAGCCTCTCATAGGTAGGTCTCATTGGGTGTATGTAATAGACACACTAATAATTATACTGTACAAACTCATAGTTTTGATGAGTTTGTGTACAGACATGTTTGTAGTTTTTTCCCAATTGTTCATACATATGATTAATAAGGAAAATAATAGTTCACATGTAATTTATGTTATTTATGGAGAACTGTTTGGATTTTTCAGTCTTTTCACCATCGTTCCGCTTGTGTCTTTGCTTAATTGGTGGCTTGGGGAGCACTAATTGTTGTACAAATTTCTTTTGGATACATAAGCTAGGTTGTTCTTTTAATATAAAGGTGGCTTCTGCAGTCTTGAGAGCTGTGATATTTTTCCCTATATGTCTGCATAGAATTTCAAATTTTTTTGGGGAAACTTTTTATTTTCACTAGTTCAAAAAATTGATTGTGTTATGTCGGGTTTCCGGGCTAGTATTATCTTGGAAAACGTCCATGATGAAAACACACGTGATATTCAGAAGGGAATAATAATAATATATTTTAAACAAAAGGTTTTAATCTCTATGCTCTAAAACATCTTCTATGATTTGTTTTAATATCGGTTTTAGGCACCGATATAACAGATTGCATATTTGAATTCAACAGGTATGATTACTCGATAAGAATTAACTTACTTGAGAAATTGGCTTTTCTCGATGTACGAAGCTGAATAGATAATTGATTGGTTAAACTTTTGCTTCCATACAGAATTACAGTTACACAGGAAGCAGGCCTCTCTTGTATTTTATGATTCTTGTATAGCTTCAAATTAGCTATATAGGTAGATAACCCCTTCTCATATGTACTTTTAGTCATAATGGCATCCTAAAAAGTTGTTTATCGACTGAATTTTTTCCCTCTCCACCTAATAAACACACTAGGTGAGGATAGATGTACATTTTAGCCCTCTAAATGAACAAAAAGTAAATGGTGTTTACACTTTTTCCACAATGAAATCAATCATTTCTTAATCAAAATTTCTCAAGTACACATCATCAGACAAACAGCCTATTCTGAATCTAGGGTTCTTCAGATTATTCAGATTCGGATCCGTTTGAAAAAAATCCGAAAATAAAATTATCAAAACAAGCATTAAGTTTCGACAATCTTGTGAAAAAATTATTCAAGAGCTTACAAAATGTCTAAAAAAATTTCATATCTTCTTCGCAAGAACCATCTTTTATCATGGATCTTCATTGGACCTATTTATCGATCTTCGAGCTTTGATAATACTAGATCAGGAAAAAATGTTGTCAACCTACCAGGGAGATAGCTTGCTTAGACATTATAATATGTGTAAGATTTCTAAAATATATAAAAACTTAGTTTATCATTATTTTTTGTTTATATCTGAAATCAAATTGTGGCGATTAGGAAATTTTCGGAATCTGAAGAACCCTATCTGAATATTCCTGACACATCAATGAGACAGATATTTCATAAAGGCTTTAAAGAATACTTTACGTATTGATTTAATATTGATTAGACCTCATATATGGTACTAGGATTCTCAATAATTCAAGCAACTTTTATCAACAGAATTCCGGTTTTCGTTTAAAAATAGAGAATTCAAATGTCAAATCTATATACAATGTATATATAATATGTTCTAACAATGTAATATGGTTGGACTTCATTGAAAAGGGTAGAATTTGACTTTTTCCAAATTTAGCAATTCCAAGATTTATCTCCTTATCTGTTAGGTCAATGCATTCTTCTCTTTGAAATACCTAAAGTTATCTTTGACACGGACATAAGATATTCGATGTATTTATCTACAAACAACTCAGTATTTTTCTCCGGAAAGTGAGGAGAGAATTTATGCAATGAAAAGAATTCAATCTGACCAAATTTTGAATCTTGAAAATGCACCAAGAAATCGCCTTCTTTCTACTGAATTATCTCATCTTCTTGTTACTAGTGTGTAAGTTCTCTGGAATGTGGATTTAGATAAAATTTCGCTTTATCTATATAATCAAATCTAATGGGGAAATTCAAAATTTGTGCTTTTTTCGTTTTCCTCCAAAACCCATCCATCAATAACCTCATGTTAGATAGAATCCAACACAAGGAGGATGGTATACATGTGAATGAGGTCATTCCATACAAATTTAAAGTTATATAGGGTTAAAGATGGGATCCCCACTGACTGAGATTATAACGTGTAATTATTACAGTTATTCTCTGAAGAATAGTGCAAATACTCGAAAGAAGAATTCTTTCTATTTGCAATAACAGAAATTTCTACAATTTCTACATAGCCTACACCTGTTGCCTTTCTTTAGTTGGTAAGAAAATCGAAATTTGGATTTTTATGTGCTGAAACATTCCAAGTCACGTAGACGGAATATTTCCGTAAAAATAGTATGGTATGATTATCTCATGACGTGTGTGATTGTATAGAAACATTGGAACAAATCAATTTATTTCATGCTATTTTATAAACGCTTTTTATACAGGAATAAAATCAAGTTTAAAACCTTTTCAAAACATTGTACTAAATCAGGTATGCCTTAGATTTTCTCTAACAAGTATCGTTGAAGCGTGAAAAAAGAACTAATTTTTACTTGTACTTGAAACTTTCGAAATACTATTCAAAAATCTTGTCCTTTCCAATTAATATTTTATATTTTTGATTATATTGGGGTAAATTAGAAAAAAATTGACTTTCTTTAAGGCTTAAAATTGAAACAAAAATTATTCTTAATACTTTTGTTTTATACTGAAACCGCATTTTTTGTGTAACGCCTACTCTATACTATTGCCTTCTATAATCGATTTTTCTCTTACAGGTGATTCAGACATTTTAACAAGTGAAGTTGAAGACCAACTTAACGCAATTCTCGGTCCAGCCAAGCCAAATCACAGAAAGATTAATGACTATCTCACAGTGACCGATGAAGTCTGGGGCCTTGGAACAGAAGAGGACCTATCATATTGCGGAACAATTAGCAGTGAGATCAGCAACAATGTCCAACAGTTATCAAGTCAGATTAATCTCTCAGTTGATGGACATGTTACCTCAAGTACAAACGATATTATCATCGAGAGGGATTCCTCACCATCTCGTGTATCGGTTGGCTGTCAGACCTTGGCCACTGGAGACATTATGGCTAGTCAATTATTCCATGAAAGTATGAGTAAACTTGTCTAATACTTGCTCCCCTCCACCCCCTTATTCACCCCCATATTCACAGACACATACAGAGAGGAACACTCATCATGGACCAAATCTTCTCTTCGTCATCTTGACACTTTCTCTTTGTGCCTTATACGTATAAATATAATTATTGTTACATACATTGTGTAAAGTCTTGAAAAAAACAAGAGATTAAAGATTCATTTGCTTTGGTTTTATTTTGAAACACTCTTTTGCCTTTTAATTCTAATTCCATAAAGTGGCCCTCAAAATTTGCAGCCCCCCCCCCTTAACCCATCCTCTCTCTGGCCTCTTTTCCAAAGACAACATTGATGTTGAAAATGTTGGTCCAACTTACTGCTACACTGCCATTCTCTTTTGTCTCTTATTGGGTTATTCTATTCTGATGTAAGAAGATGACAAATTAGATATTTCGACAAGACAAGAGGTAAACACAACAAAAGATTATATAGGAATTTATTTTATTAGTAAAGAAAGAAAAGCCTTCTCGAAATTCTTTTTTTTTGGTCCACACTTCCAACCCCTCTTCCCCCCCCCCCCACCTGTAAGCTCCCTCAAATAAAATAGTATTGAATGAGAAAAAAAATTGCAAGAGAAAGTGAATGAAACGATCCCTCCAACGCCAACCTCTTCAGTTTGATCAAAAAGACCTCTCTCTCTCTATCTGATTAAAACAAATGCAAATTGAAAAAGTGACAATTAAAACAAAAATTATTTATCATTCACTAATACTACTACAATATAGAAAAACAAGGAAACTTCTCTCAAATGAATGTAATTTCTCTCTTCTGAAAGCAAAAAAACTTGATTTGGAAAAAAATGTTAAACATGATGAAAAAAATTAATAAATACACATAAAAGTTTTAATGATGAAATTCGAATTTTCATCCAGACAACTACACTCAATGAAGTTGGTAGCTCAGCTGAGTTATTAAACCAATGAGATTTAGTCTAGTTTGAGGACCAATAAAAATTGAGAATAGATCTAAGAGAATTTTTGCAGACTGGAAAATAAGTTTTATTCCCCTTTTTTATGAGGATCACGTTAATTAAAAGACACATGGAAAGAAAATCAATGTAAAACTTTTTATGGGCAATGCAGTTTACAGTATAGAGAATTGGATGGGAAAACGTGATTCAATCCCTCTTCTCTTACACATTCAACCATACACACTGTATTAGTGATTTGTTCTTATAGAATTTACTGTATTCGAAACATACAGTGTAGCATTGATTATGATTACAGGAGGGAATTTTTGAAATTTGAAAAAACATGCGTAACCTACAAGCTTTTCTGAGTGTAGCATTATTTTATCATAAACAATGTCTTGTCTGCGATACGTGAATTTCCCATGAAAAAATGGCATTAGATGTTTGATCAAACAGTTTGATAATAATGTCTGGTTAATCGAATGTTTTGGATTCAATTGGATAAATTATTGCCACTTGGCATAACTTGCTACTCATTAGGACTCATTTCGAAAGTGACTGATGATGTGACAAATCATGTCATAGTTTTATTTTTCTATTGAAAAATTAAAGCAATTCTACATTCTATATCAAGGTTCACATGCAAGACAAAAAATGTGGCACTTTCACTTGATGAATATTAACCGTTTAATTGAATATTTTTATAGATTTTATTTTCAGTAAGACGGAGTTGTATTTAGAAGCGCATTGAAAGCAATTTGAAGCTAAAAAAATCTTCTTTTTTAAATCGCTGTCTAGGAACGCAGGTTTTTTACTGTATTTAACCCTGCAATTACTTACAAGTAGCTTCGATAATTCATTATTAAGAGTTAAACGATATTAAAATTGTTCAAAATAGAATCTTAAAATAAGCTCATATTTCAGATACTTAATTTGTTTTTTATCAGCACATTTTTACAAATATTATTCATGGATATTAAAGATATAAATCTTGAAAATTTTGATAAACATTTATCAACTGGATTGATCCAGTTGTCATTGTTGAACTGTGCAAGCGTTTGGGATTAATCCCAGTCTCAAAACGACATGTATGTGGGAAAATGATGACGATCATCAAATCAGCTAAGTCAGTTGATAAGAAGATATGGCATTGCTCACCTTGTCGAGCTAAAATTTCGATTAGAGATGGTTAGTTTTCCTTACCTAATATACTTTAGGAACCTTCTTCAGCAAATCCCGTCTCAAGATATGGGAAATTTTTACGATTATCATTGCAGTGTGCTATAAGACAGATGCGCAAGAGGCTCTCATGCGAGACCTTTATATATCCAGCTCAGTCGTGGTGGATTGGAGGAATTTCCGCATAAATATTTCGACATGTATTTGCGCAGGAAGTTTCTTTGAGAAAAATATTTTTGTAAATCTAAATTAGACACAATTATAATATCTGATTGTCAACCTTCGAGCGAAAAATAATAGATTTCCTGAAGATATTCTCAGAAATTTGATGATTTCTAAGATTTAATGCAAAAATTAAAAAAATTTTATTTGTTCCTTTTGGGGAAAAATCATATAGGAACGGTTAATGCATTTCATAAAAGATTATTTCACATAAATTTTTAATCAGCTGAAGAGTTTTAGGCCTGAAAAAAAGACCGATTAGTTCAGAACGAACATTGATAAAAATATTACATAATATTTCGAGAATACTACTTAGTAGTTTGAGAAAATTCAATTTCATTTATCATTTATTTTATCAAGATTAAAATTTGGGATCCAAGTCCTTGTTTAATGAGAATATTGAAAGATAAATTCATGACTCATGAATCATGAGAAAATCAGTTAATACATGAAAATTAACTTGGTTCAATACATGAAAGCTCATTCTCAGGAGTCCTCATCATCATCACGTTGTCAATTAGGTTACCTAATTTAGTTACATAGATTCTATGTCAGAGAAGCATGATTTTATTTAGACAAAACAATATTGGTTTTTAATTTCACCTTAAAAACTATACAACAAATTCTTATTTTTTTCATGTGTATGATGTAAATTAGAATGATAAATGAGCATTTTACTGATCTTATTGAAATCTTGAATTAGTTTTTTATCAAAATTTAATTAACAGTTTATTATAAACTTAATTTTAAAAAGCTGATTAATACAGATAATTAAACAATGAATGAAATTTGAAATATTATTCGTGTTGTTTAAAATAATTTCATCGTGTTACACAAACTCAAAACTCTATGAGTCTCAATGAGCTTTTAGAAAAATTTGAACAGAATCTAGACAATTTCTTCTCAGATTTGCCCTTGAACGATGAATCAAATCTCAAGACTTGCTTTGATCCCTTCAAAATAATCAACCGACATGAGTTTGTTCTTATCCTTCCTCATTTCTATTTGTAGCAAAATCAATACATTATTTATCAACTTGACCCAAACTCAGGTATCAGAATCTATAAATACCCTTACACTTCCACATGACCTGAACACGTTGCCTGAGAAATTAGAAAACCTTGAAATTTATGAGGAGTTTTCCAATGAAATCTTCAATCTTCATTCCTTAGTTACTTCTCAATTACCAGATGATTTTGATTGCCCATTTCGTACTGCAGATGATCTTATTAATGAATTTGAGTTGCTTAATGAAAGTCAAGAATTTATGTTTATTTATGAAGATGATGAGGCTTTGGATGAATATCAGCACATTGATTGCATCATGACAGATTCTTATAAAAGTGAGTTCTGACGTGTTTTTCTAGAATAGAAAGTTTTTATTACCACGAATATACGCTATATATGATTAGTATTTTGAAAGTAGTATTTTAAGTGAGAATGTTTTTCCTTGGGTTAGGTGTTTTTCGTACACAGGATTAGTACACAGGCAATCATTGTAGCTCATCTGTCCAAAGCACACTCTGATAAAGTAATGTTGGATTCTCTCCAAAGATTTTAAACATTTTCCTCTTATAGCAATCAGTAAGGGAGCACTATAGTCAATTTTAGATAGAATAAATTACCATCTTTAGATTGGGATCTGGGATAAATCTTGGCAAAAGATGAGTTGAGTAGTTGAGGCTTTTTATTAAATTATTGTAAATTTTTTCCTGATTATTGATGAATTTTTTAGATGTTATTGATCCCAACTGTAAGAATTATTGATTATTTTGTCTTTTATTCCAACTATGAATATGCACTCAATATCTTCATCTCCCCTTTTTTGTTTCCCATAAATATATACATTGTATATACGTCTAAATAAATTAATAAAAATACAAAAATAGATTAATCACTGGCCAATGTTTCGAAGGGCACTCCGCCATCTTCTTATTCATATAATCTCGATTAACTATTTTATTTTCCCTACAAATGACTGATATATACATCTTTTAATTGGCTCTTCTCATCATTAGAATTAACCAATCTTGATATGAGACAATTGACAGAATTCCTCGAAGAAT
Source organism: Gyrodactylus bullatarudis (assembly GCA_012064415.1). Lineage (NCBI taxonomy): Eukaryota > Metazoa > Platyhelminthes > Monogenea > Gyrodactylidea > Gyrodactylidae > Gyrodactylus > Gyrodactylus bullatarudis. Next base: position 193,672 of record SSNU01000119.1, on the reverse strand, counting down.
ATGAGAATATAATCCAAAACTATTCAGCTGTTCTAGTCCAAGAACTGGCCTATAGGGAAGAGCTCCTCTTTGAAAGAGAGCAAAAAGACATCTTCGTCGAGAGGTTTCATGCAATCCAGAAATTCATCGATAAAGCCTACCACAGATACAGTCTTGTGGATAACCTCGAATCGCTTGATTTCTCCGAGCCCAGTGTGAATCTAATCAATTACCAAAAGTACTCTGGTCTGATGAATAGTCCTGATTTCTCACAAATTGGCGAGTCCAAGGTCAACATTGATAAAGTCTTATCCCCAGATGAGTTAATGAACAAGGTAAATATTTTCTTAATTCTTTTTTTCACAGAACAAAAGTGTACACAAGGCAGTATTGTCTTCAGCCCTTGAGGCGGCCTCAAGTGCAGCATCAGCTTTCAGAGATCGTATACGTCGTCGGGATCATTCTTTTGAAAATCAACCCACTGAAGATGAACAGACAGATCCTTCTAATACGAGTAAAACAAATCGATTTAGTCGTATCAAAGATTGGGCAATCCATCATTTACAAAACTCGGCATTGAATAAGAATATGATTGTAAATAATAATAATAATAATGACCCCTTCGAGAATGAAAACGTGAACGAGAAGCGGTTCTCTCTGAATCTTTTCAGCAAATCTCAAACCTGTGTAACAGAATCCGACAGAGAAGAGAAACTCACATCAGTTGAGAAAACGGTGAGCTAAATTGCCTCAATTACCAAGAGAATGATAGCAATCTAATAATAATTAATGACTTGGTAAAATATGGAATATATATAAAATTGAAGCTAAGAAAGCTTTAGACAGAGGTTTGGTTTTACATTCGAAAAATTATAAGTAAACTGATGAGTTTATATCTTTGAAGGCAAACTCAACCATAATTCCATACCACAAGACTCAAAATCCTTCTGGCGGACCTGAACTGCAAAACCTAGTTGCTGTGAATGAACTTTTGAAATCGATTCTTGAGAATAATCCAAACCTATCGAATCAACTTACCGAGTACATATTGAATGGTGAGTGACAAATGATGATAAATAAATAAATAATATTGATTGTAAAAAATTTATAGTGTACGCGCCAATTGAGGAAACGAACTTGAGTCTGCCAATATTATAATTTGAAACTGTAATAAGAATTTTGTTCAATGAAAAACGAACTTTTCATTTCTATATCGATGTGAGAAATATAAACTTGATGAATGATATTAGAAAAGGTAAGGATGAGAAAACTAAAAGCAACTACTCAAGCAATGACTCAAACGAGCCGGTCATGCATGCTGCGAGGTGGGCCTGCTATCGAGAGTGGCAGGTCGTGTCGATCACCACCGAATAGAGATATTCGATCTACGTTCGACAGAAAGTGAGCGACTGCAAAGCCTTCTGGTGAGTCAGATTAGCTGCGCTCTCGTACATAGAAGAGGTTGATTCACGCCCCAGTGTAGAGTCGTCTTCAGGCGACTCAAGGGTGGGCTACTTCTCGTTTATACAAAAACCCCAATGACGACAGCATAGATGTATGGGTGAAAGAAAAATTTCTTATTAACCTATATAAACCTAATCTGTGTTCAAAAAAACTATTCCTTTAATCTTCAACTACCTTGGCCTATGTGAGATTTTTCACTTTTCTCTCCACTGTTGCTATTTATTGGAGAGTTTTGGTGTTTTTTCAACTTGCATTTTATTCTTATTTTCTCATATCATTTTTGAAGAATTACCACTGATGATACTTCAAGAAATGTACATTTGGTTTTAATATATCTTCTTTCAATTTTCTAAATTATGAATTTAAGTTGATTTTCGGACGTGTTTGAAAAACTACGTGAATTACTTATTCGTAATAATTTCTGTTTAATCAATATTTTTATTCATCACAATTAAATTTCTAATTCATTACTCTCATGTTTTTTGGATATTTTCCCAATCATTACTTTAACCAGTTACAAATATTGGCACCGATTTGTTTCTTGTTAAATCAGATCTCTGCTCTGATAAACTGAAGGAATATTTCCTCTTTAGGTAGGCCTTGGTTATTGAACTATTTCGGCGTATCGTTTTTTGGAATAAGACAAAGAATATTGTTGATAGATTTCCGGACGCCAAAACCAGGAAAATAATCCCCTGTCCTTTTACCTAGATCAAGATAAATTATGCAGTCTTGAAGTGACCTTAATTTAAGAAGATATCTTCCTCATCTTAGTTCTAGAACTCTTTAAAAATGAAAATTGTTTCGAATAGTAATTTATGACGGAGATTAAATCTAGAATAAGGGAAATGAATATGAAACTTATCAAATTTTTCAAACCAGCTTCCTTCATGAAAAAAAAATTAAATTTTAATTTTTTCTTATTTTGTTTAACTTTGACTCGATGATTTATTTATCCAGAAAAAGTATTGAATGTTACATCTAAAAGTTTGTTTACAACAATTTCATTGACACTTAAACTTAAAGCACAAGAAAGAAACCTGACTGGACAAGAGACAAGAGATAAAAGTTTGAAGAACTCACGTGCCACTCTTGAATGTTTTCTTCTTTCGATAAATTATGGAGGAAATAAGCAATGTAAAACTGAAAAGCATATGCAGTCATTAAGAAGGGTATCATGAAGCTTAAATGGCGAAACATCCACGACATAAATCCATCTACGGTTATGTCCATAGAATGACGCATTCCAAGAGCTCTCAATTTATAGAGACACTCCTTTTGGTATTGATAGGTTAGGCAGTTTATTAAATCTAAAGATTATTTAATAAGAAAATCTCACGTATGTAAAGGATGTAGGTGAAAAATGTGTCTCTAAACTTCTCATAGGACGTTGATTCTGGCCATATTAGCATTAATGCAGAGGCGGCGGTCATTATAAAATGATATACATGCCACCAACCCTTTATCCTGGACCCATTAATAATGAGTATTTTTTCCCGAATCGTTAACGTACAGTAATACCAAACAAGGAGGAAAAAATAAAGAGTATCGAAAATACGGTTAAGCGAATAATTTAGTAAAATCAGAGCTAAAAATGCACAAATCCCAGCAAAAGTCACCTTGAATAATTCATAATCGTGTTTGTAGGCGAACCTAGCGGTTAAAAAAATGCATTACTTTTCTTGTTTTGTACTAAATGATAGGTTGACATTGCCAACAACAACGCCGAGATAAAATCCATTACTTTTTGGTAGAGTATCACCAATATCTTTCAGAAGAGCCGACTTGATTGAAAGATCTGAGTCGATAGATTCAAGACGAGTCTTTAAATCATGGTCATCTCCAGTGGGACATGCCTTGATTTTATCTTGAATTAATTTTGTAAACTTATTTTGATGATTGAGTTGTTTAAGGCATGAGGCTTGAGCCTCTTTCACTTTTGAAATTAATTTTACATAATCTTCATATTGACCCTGGTGAATTAATGAGGGAAACTTACTTGAAACTTTGCATACTCATTTTCATATTTTTCGTAGTTGTTCGAAATTTCTTCCATTTAAAATTATTTTAAAATTCAATATAACAAATGGGTTTGGTGTTTTAACCGGCAAATTTATTTAAAATGTCAGAATATGTAGATCTAGGAGACTCTATTAGGAATATAGACACAACATTTGATGCAGTAAGTCTTTCTTATTTATCTTAGGAACTCGATGCGATCAAACAAAGGGTCAAAGAAATGGAAGATGACGCTTCTAAACTTCACAGCATGAAAAATTCAGATGAATCTCCAGCTAGTTAGTTTTCATTTTTACTTTGCCCATATTAGAGCCTATCACTCTTACTCTGGAGGATAAATCTGTTGCTGACCTTCGTTCTGTTTGTGTGAGAAATGTTGATTATAGTGCAACCGCTGAGGAATTAGAAGAATACTTTCGTGCATGTGGTGCTGTAAACAGGGTCACTATCCTTTGTAATCGTCAAAGTGGACATCCCAAAGGTTTTGCATACATAGAATTTGATAATATTGACGCAGTAGAAGCTGCTATTGCCCTGGATAATACAACATTCCGTAATAGGGTCATAAACGTACTCCCAAAGCGATCAAATGTCCCTGGAATGTCGGTTACCAATCGACCTTTTAGACGACCATTCCGAGGACGTGGCATGATTCGCGGTGGTGCAGGTTTCGGTCGTGTTCGAGGTTCCGGTGGCTACATGAGAACGTAAGCATTTTTATTTGTTTCTTTTCTATTCATCTATATGTTTACTAAGAATATTTATAAATATGATTGAATCATACTCATTACTATTACCTTTCTAGTCGAAGAAGAGCCTCCTATATGTATACCCCATATTGAAAGTTGTTGGACTGATTTTACAGACCGTTTCTCTTTAACTCTGCCGTTGTGTACAAAGATTTCTCGTTCCAGCAACTGCATAGACAAAATCTTTTCATCTTTCTGTTTGTATTTCTCTCTCTGAAATCCATCTTTTTATATATGTATTATATAAACTGTGTATGTTAATAATAATATACACAGTAAACCATTCTGTACTCCATTTCATAAAATTGAAAAAAACAATCTCTTTTTTATAATAAAAAAAATGTCAGGTATTTATTTATAAATTATAAATATTATATTTATTAACAAAATTAACAATTTTATTCTCAATCTCCCCGATGGCTAGTCGATTGGCTCTAGCCAGGGATGGTCCTTTTTACTCCTCTGCAAAGAAAGAAAAAATGAGCAAAAAAGACTAACCTTGATTTCCTTAAAGTGTCCCAACAACATCTCAAAGAGACTACCATCCTTTGGACAAGGTATCCTTAGCTCCTCCCCGAGATACTTGATATTCCCCACACAGCTGACAACACAAGCGGTCCCGCAGCCTATTATCTCATGGACCCTGTTCTCGTGCACTGCCTTGACCAATTCCTTCATGCTCATATTTCTCTCAACTATTTGGTACTTATCCTAAGAATGAGACAGTTTCCTTTCAACTCACTGAGTCTTGTAAAATCTCTATGATCGACTTTCTCGTGACACCAGGAAGGATGAGTCCGTCCAAGGGGTGTGTAACCACCTGGTTCTCTGATTATTAACAATATTATTAATATACAAATCGATTAAATCAGTTTCAATCGAAAATATGATTATAAAACAACCTCATGATATTAGTTGGTGACACGCCTCTTCAAAAATTATCAGAAGAATACATCTTGTACAGTGTGTACAGTAAAAATTAGGTCATTTATCGCTTCTTACAAAACAATGTCACTAACCTCCACTTTCAGTTGTTAAATGAACGAATATATTCATCGTTCCCACCTCTGTGATGAAATGTTCCTCGCCATAGAGCCACAAGACTTGACTACAGCCCATGTTAGCAGCTTCCCTCTGTATAGCGACAGTTGGGGCGTAATTTCTATTCAAAATATCAGTTAAATTAAGTACTTACGCAGCCATCTTGTACTGACCACATCCTCCATAAGTAGCCCTAACATATTTTGGATCAGCTAGTAAACTAAGAGGCTTAATTCCTTCCTTGTAATAGAAACCAACTGGACTATTGACTACAAAAAGTCTAGCATTTGTTGGTATATTAAGACCAAGGATCGGCTAAAAGGTTTTATATCGAATGATTTACACTTGTGCTAATAATTGCTGGACGAATGTAGAGGGATTGGTCATCCTCATTTGGAACGAATCTCTCATCAATTTTGACGAGTTTCTTTATTAACTTTAACAGCTCTTTTGTATCAAAAGTCTAACATAAAACATCATAGAGTAAACAAAAACTCACAGGAAGACAAGATCTTTCTGAACTGCGCACTAATCTCTCCATATTCTCCATTGGTCTAAAGAGACGCACTCGTCCGTCTTCACAGCGATGAGCTTTCATGCCCTCGAAACTCTTTAAAATGACAATTTAAGAATTACTCCGATAGCATAGTGAAGGATACTACTTGCTGGATGCATATCAAAGTTTCTAAATTCTGAAATAACTGGTCTATGCCATCCGTTTTTATCATCCCAATCAATGGTTAGCATATGGTCAGTAAAATTAGCTCCAAAATCAAAACTAGTAGACACAGGATTTTTGTTCTTGATAGGAATAATTTCGACATCACTGGCTTTGAAGACAGGGTTGTATGTCGAGCTATATCGAATGATTCTCGAGAAGATCAATGTTTGTAATTTCATTTTTCTAAATTGAAAGTTTTCCAATGAATCAGAAAAACAATTAAGTATCACTCTGCTCGTAATGACAAATTGTTTAAATTAATGCTTGGAACTGAGTTGACTGATCAAGTTGCTGATAGCTTTACCAACTTTCTGGAAAAACTTCTTCTAGTATCTACTGAAATATCTGATCATAATAAGAAATCTGAGATCCCAAACCTCATCAATTCTTCTGCTAACAGAAACCGTCTGATAAAAACAAAAACTAACTTTGACAACTTGGAGCGTCTAAGCCTAGACTATTCTAATTCACTGGAGCATTTTAATGAAAAAATCTAAACTCTCCAACATTCTCGTTACTGGCACTCCTGGTACAGGTAAATCAACTCTTTGTGAAGCTCTCTCCAAAACCCTGAAAGACTGGAAATTCATTAATCTGAATGAGTTTGCAAAAGAAAAAAATTATTACGATGGCTATGACGAAGAGCTTCAATGTCATATTCTTGACGAAGATAGAATTCTTGATGATCTAGAAGAGGTCATGTCAAAAGGCCATGTCATTCTCGATTATCACTACTCAGATTTATTTCCAGAACGATGGTTCAGTCTTGTCATTGTTCTCAGAGCTGAGAATCAGGTTCTGGCCAAACGTTATCAGAGCAGAAGTTATTGTGAAAAGAAAAAGATGGAGAATTTCAGTTCTGAAATCCTCAACTGTTCCATTGATCAGGCTAGAGATTCATATTCCCATGATATTATCCATGAGTTGCGCAATGAAACAGAGAATGAACTTGTCCAAAATATTGAAAAGATAACCAGGCTCGCTAATAAATTATCATGATTCTTTTGAATGAGCTATCTTTATTTTTAGTCATCAACAAAATCAATTTATGTTTCATTTACTTGAGCAAAAACATGTATCTACTTGCAAGTATAATCCATAAATTAAAATAAATTTGACTCCTAACTAACTAGAACAAGTCTATCCTACAGCGAGTCTAATATTGATGCTTTGAAAAAAAGATTACATCTAGACAGGCATGTTTCTTTCTACACCCTGATGTATTTATGTATGATGACGTAATAGATGGAAATTCGTTCAAGAAAAATTATCATTCAATGACTAATCCTGTGTGTGTGTATGCTAAAAATACAGCCAGGAAATTTGAATGATTAATATTTCCCGTTTTTTACGCTGCTTGGTTATTTATTTTTAAGGTCACAATGTCGAATAGAGAGAGAGAAAGGAACCCTGCCTGCCATCTTCAACAAACAACGAGAATGACCTTAGTAATGAATTACTTTTCAGCCTACAACGCAGAAATCAGAATACATGTAAACGCTATATATCTTATCATTATCTCACTGATCGACTAACAGACACATGGTCGCATAGTCATCAATGATTTTAAGCACTGTAATTACTGTATTATATATATGTAGTTATGGTGTGGAACATGAAGAAAAGCATTGTCTACCCAGTTGAGAATCAATTTATTTATTATTTCATCTCATGGAGGGGAAAAAAACTAGGGATTTATTAATTTTTTTCATATAGCCTTTATAACACGATAACACATGTTTTTGTTAAATTCAGGGTCTAGGATGCTTTGTAAAATTTATGCTTTTGATTTGATATTATATTTGATATTTGCTGTAAAAAAATACATTTTTTAACTTTGAAAATAAGTAAAGAAAGAAAATATAAACTTGATAGCACTTGTATAATTGTTTTTTTTGGAAAAATGAAGATGCAATTCTTTGTACTACTCACGGAAACCAATGATGAACGAAAATATACAATGGAAAAATGCTTTATGGTAATGGGTTTCCGTGGTATTTGACTGAATTTGATTCTCGCACTCTGTCTGTCTTTCTGGCTCCTTCTTTTGCACACCCCTTTGAAAAGAGAGTCTCGACTTGGCTGTTATCACATAAAGTAAAGTAACATGCATTAAAACAAATGATTGTCCTTTGTTTAAATAAAAAGGAGAGAAAAAAATTCAAATTCAAATAAGAGGGGATTTTGGTCACTAGTAGACACCGGATATAAAACGTATAATAATATTTGAGCACTGAAATCAAATCTTTAGTAAATAATTCGTATCAGTTTCATGATGATGATGATGACGTTGATTTCCATAGCAGCAGTAAAAGTATAAATTATTGAAAAAAACTGTTAAGAAAAAAACACTTTTTGAGCTATGATAGTCCCGTGTTGAATCGGCTGGATGGAGGCAAGAGGTTAACTCCCCCCCTTGATCTATCATTGTTATCGTTGTTATTATCGTCGTTGTTGTTAGTTGCTGTAGCATCCAAGTCACCCGAGAGATTATTGTTCATGTCGACCAGGTTATTTTGACTACTCAAATCATTATTGTTAATATCGTAATAGTTTGTCATATAATTCCTCGGTGTGGCATTGTTATTTTCGTCAAGATCCATCAAGTTGTTGTTGTTGTTATTAGTAAAAGATGTGTCAATATTGTTATTACCATCTGTGCTATTCGTACCGTTGAGGGAATTGGCAGATCTCATGAATCTGCCGCCACTAAGCAGAGATGAGTCTGGCGTCCCAGCACCCATGGAATTCTGATTCGACTGATGTTGATAGATTGGATCGTAGTTTGAGTTGAATGGATTATAACTCTGTCCCGGCAACGGCCAACTATTCACGTCTGACTCCAACGACTCCAACTCACTGGCCGGGGACGACGGGAAACTCGATGAAGTAGAATTGGGACTCAGAGTGATACTACTCATGAATCTTGAGCCGAGACTAAGGAATAATTGCACGTTTGAGTCATCTGAAGAGATCTCTCCAGCTGGATGTCGACGACGTCGCCCTGGTGGCGGCCAATCATAGGTTTCTGCATGCGAGTTATTTTGTCCTTCAATGAAATTCTGCTGGGAGGATGCGTTAAAGAACATGGATTCTTTATTGTCGTCCTGATTCGTCTCTTTTACCTTGTCCGGATTAATTTTGATAATCTTTACGTTTAAATTAAATAATCAAGTGTAGCTCCTTAGCTGGCTGGCTGGATTTAATTCAAGTTTGCAGAATGATGATGATGATGATGAGTAGGACAAGAAAAAGTGTCTAGTCCTCTTCTCTTTTATTTGTATTTTTATTTATTTTTGAAAAAAACGTGGTTTCTCTTTTATATTCATTCATCATCATATGACTATCAGCACATCATCTTGTTAGTGGTGGCAATACCTCACTACTACTATACTTCAAACAGTCTGTGTACACAATACCAATATATCTGTGTATACAATGTATATCAATATACACATGTTTATTGATGAGATGAAAAGATCGACATGTGAACATATTGTCTCGACCAATCAAATCATAATATTTCAATTGGCCTGTTAAGTAATAATAAAGTTACTCATTTCATTGAAAAGTAGAAGAGAGTATTACATTCATTCATATTAGCAGTTAGTTAGTAATCTTTTTTCGTTAGTTTTTTTTGCTGCTTAAGTAATACAGCAATATGATAAATAGCCAGTCATATTATAATTGTACCTATTTTTTGTATCTATTACTTCTTATTCTTTGTACACATAATCACCACCACTGGCAGCATCGACAGTGATTTCAATACTACTAAAATACTTGGTTAAATGTCTCACTTTAAGAAATGTAGTGAAGAAACTGTCTATCTTCTGTTCACTTTTTTTGATAGAAGTAGTAGGTTCTCTTGTCTTTCATTCATCAAATCGATATTATTACTATTAAAGAGACTTTGTTATGAATTTTTATATATAATATTCAACGGCCTAGTAAAATACAAAAAGAAACTTACTCAGAAGACTTAGTTTGAGTGTCTTGTATTGTCTTAATCGCATAGTTTATCTATCTTGAATTTGTCTCAGTTTATTCCATACATTTTGAATCATTTCTTCATACATACGTGAATTCGATTAAAGAGAATTTTTGAATAAATGAAAAAATTCAAAAGTATCTTTTTATAAATACATATTTTTATAACTATTATTTAAAAGTTTAAAATGATAACATTATATATTCTCGTCAAGATCACAACCGTTTCCTTTTCGAATTTCACAACCATAATTTGAGAATTTAAATAAATAAATTTTTTGTTCACATCCGTCTAAATACTTTAGTTATAATTGAATAAGTAAAACTGGCCTTTCTTCATCGTGCGAGTCATACCAGAGTTTGTCCTCAAAATCCTGTCGAAGTCTGTTGATAGTCATTGTAATCTTGAGAAAAAAAAACGTTTTAAATAATCATTCCTTGATTAATAAATGAGCCCACACGTATCATTTCTATCAAATCACTATTATTCATTCAAATCTCAGAAAATTCAAAGAAAGTGGGTTTTTTTCAAAATACAAATTTTCTTAAAAAAACGTTTTTTTGAAGACCTATTTCCCAAGGTCATAGATGAAAAGTAAGAGTAATCATACCCGTAGAATTCAAATATGAAACATACCTGTAGGATCATTCATATTGCTTGTCTGACAATTTTCCATTTGTCCAGGGTCTGTAACATCGGTTTGAGCTTTCTTCTTTGCAAGGAACATTTCACTCAGGAAGAAAAAGGCCATCACAGCCAGACTAATCAGACCATATGTACGAAACATGATTGACGAGCCTAGGAAAGAAGAAGTTGAGTTCAGGGTGTGTAGTCAGGAATCGACCCAATAGTACAATGCTTAATAATCAACCACTTACCAAAGTACGCAGTTAGAATTCCGCCCAAGACTGAACCGAGAAATCTTCCTATCCCGATATGGAGGCCCCTGATGAATCCAAGAACCTCTTTGTGTTTATGCCTCTCAAAGTTCTCGCCGACATAAGCACAAACGGCTGTCATTATTCCAGAATGTGTGAGACCCTGAAGGAATTCAACGGGTAATATCCACCATGGATCCGATAACCAGGACACATAGAGGAACCGGAAAACATTGCTCATCAATCCGAGGAGTATCAAGTTGACACAGCCAATCTTTTGCATTAGGGATCGTAAAAAGTACATGGCACAAATCTCTGAAATATGATTGATCATTGAGGCTATGCCGAATAGGGTTGGACTGCCCTTGAACTCTTGCAAATGCCAAAAGAGGAATGTAAACACCAGGCCAATTCCCATGCCCATATAAATCACGACAATTATGAAGATGATCATCCTAGTTCGCCTGAACTCGCCAAAGACCTTTGGCCATTTTGTGAACTAGAGAGAAAAACAGTTAAATCATTTATTGTATGCATTTGTAGTAAACTTTTCAACCTTTCCCAGCCTTATACTCATTTTGAAGTTGGTCGAAAACTAGGAAACCATACGTTTTCTTCGAGTTTGTTCTGATATAAAAAATCTCACTTGAAAATGACAATTTTTGAACACGCGCAAAGTTTTTTTTCAATGAATTTTACTACGAGAAAGGACAAAATTAAGATTTTTGAGTATTTTTGCAAAATTTTCAATGAAAATAGGGCTTATAGTAAAATATGAGTCTTTTTTCACATGTGAAAGAAATTACGTAAATTTTGGATGATTTTAAGGGAAAATGGGATTTTTGTATATATTTTTTCATGGTTCAAACATCATTTTTTGAAAACATAAAACTTTGTACTATTACCCTAGTTTGATGAAAGAATAATAATTTGGCAGGGTTAATCATGAGTTGTTGTTTAAGTTCAAATGACTGTTTTTAGAGAGTGAGACATTGTATTTCGATGATTCCGTGAGAAAATTATCCATTTCAAGTTTGATTTTCTATACTTTTAGATGAAACAATACACGAATGTCAGACGAATGTAATAGAGTTTATTCAGAAAATACACATGGAGTGAACTGTTGACCTGAACATAATCATCAATTTTTATTGTTTATCATATGGGCTGAACATGATATCATTAGAATATAAAATACATACAACAAACTTATACGAAAAATATTCTGTATAGGCTGTCTGAAATGTTTTAAATTTCAGGTAACATGAAAGGTATTTTTCAAGAATATGAATCTAAAGTCAAAAGAATTTGAAAAATACACACTGTACATATATAAAGAGGCTTGTTTCTTGAGTAGAAGTTGACGCCTTTATCAAATGACTCATTCAATGTATAAGAATACTATACAAAATCCCAGATACAGTTCTTTTATTTTTGATAGATGATAAAGCAGTTATGCCTTAAACTAAACCCCATGCGTGACCTTTTAAGGACAAAAATATTAAGTAATATCAATATCTGAATAGGTTTATTTACAAAATCTAGACAAAATCTGTACTATTGGTAGACATCTGTAGAAAAATGACAATAGCACAAGGTTTATATGCTGGTATTCAGAGATCCATTGATCTGACACAGGCTTGAGAACATTTTATCTATCTATTGTCTCAATGAAGATTAGACAGAAATTTTATTGCATCTCTCATTAGAACATCCATTTTTCGAAGCCTTAACCAACCCTCAACTTTTTATGATCCGAACTGAAATCAAAATTACGTAACTCATTCAACATTGAAATGAAGAAAGTCTGTTAATCATTCTAGTGCTCTAAGACTATAATTAAAATGTAGAATTATAGAAAAAAAAAGGTTTTTCTAGACATTGAGCCAAGTATGACGACTAGGCCCTCAAAAATAGTATAAAATAAAATAAATATGTAGTATATATCTCATAAACTGAAAAGGGACATTAGTACTTTGCAGAGATTTTGAGTAAAAAATAGTACTTGACAGTAAATTCTTGCAGAATTTAGAATCTTGTGTCATCAAAATTTCTGATTTTTTGTCAAATATTTTTCATCATTTAACTGTTATAGCGCATATTTTACAAAAGAAATCCTTTTAGATTAAATTTTAAATTCTATGGAATTCTGATGAAATACTGCTAGCTCAGGAATCTAGTTACCCGTTCATCAAAAATTTTGACTGGTCGTCTTCTAGTTGAGGGATACTATAATACTCTGAGACTTAGTTCAGGAAAATAGCACAAAAAAGTACAGGGACAACAATTTAGTGCAGAAATAGTATCAGGTATCTTTAAATTGGGATAAGATGGGCAGATTATTGCAACTCAGCCAGTCCTTTGTCTAGAGTGAAAATAGACCAATTAGTGCTTTTTTGAGGTCCTAGTGCTAATTGCTGGTAATTACTATAAATCCATATGAATTTAAGTTGGTGCAAGTGTCACTGAAAGGCAAGTGTCAATTCCATAAGAGAGTTAAATGATATTCAGCCCACGGTGGCGACTCGTAAGGACGAAAGGCATCTGCCACCGTGAGTTGAATATTAATTGACACTCCGTGTACTAACATTTAAGTTTGAGAAGACAAACCTCCATCAAGTTAGAGTTCATATTAATATAAAAGCGGCTATATTAACCAGCTTTAAAAAAAGAGTTCTACATAAAAGGATGCAACCAACGAAATGGAATGATTGAAAGATGAAATTACCCTAAGATGTGAAACCGCCATGGGATCGTTGATATCGAATTCCATATTCAATTTCTCTTCTCTCTCCTCAAAGATCCTCTCTTGAGCTAAGGCCCGTTTCGTCTCCTCGTCTTCATAGTCATCCTGAGTCTCGGTAGGGTCGTCTTCATTGACTAGTTTACTCCTTGCCTTTGTCTGACGCTTGAAGAAAATTTTGGCCAGCTTATCCTTGAACAGTTTGAAATGCATACTCTCCTGGTCGCCCTCGGAATAAAAGTTGAACCGAAAGGAGAAAATCAACGTCAGTATCATAAAGAGAGTGTACAATGTGAAGCAGATCATGTAGTTCCTCTCACGTACTCCTGACTGGAGACATGGGTGATCTGGAAAGATGTTTGAGTGGTCCAGTGCCAGGCCAATGGAGAACATTGCCAAGGCTACACCAATCGACCCAAAGACCTTTTGACGATATAGGTCCCCTTTGAATTCCTCGCCGAGGTATTGAGTTACTGCAACATCGGCAAGAGGAATGGCCGGAGAAGTAAATATTTCACCGCATACTGTCAGAAAGATTAATAGTGCAAAGGCCAGGTAAATATTTGATCGACTATAGATAACTGTTGAATATAACGGCATAACGAGGGTTTTATTTGAATAGTTATCAATGTCAACAAAGTAGGCTTTCACATCAAACTGCCCATCATCGTATTCCCTTTCAAATAAATCTTTTATCGTGTCAAACGAGCTCAAGTTATCCTTTCTTAGATCAAGTGGACTCTTTCCGATAATCATCTTTTCAGTATTCTGCATTGGAACTGATTTCAGCATATCTGGACGTTTATCGTAGTAGTTGAACATGTACGGCTTGTGGACAGCGAATGGATGAGGTTTCACATTGAACTCCACCAAGCAACCTTCAGGTCTTGGTCGTACAAAACCAATGCTTATGGTGAACAGGAGACTGATTACAAGACTGGCTATAAAGATTTGCTTAGCCCGTTTCCATTTATCGGCAATATGACACCAAAACGGGACAATAAGTGCCTCGATAAGCTGACGTAGGCCGCCCAAAATGCCAGTTTGTATGGCTGACATTCCCAACTGCTTAAAGTAGACAGATATCAATGGGAATATTGACCCGAAGGCAGCATAGAAAAAGAAATAGAACAATTTGAAAGACAACAGAGACGTGTTTATCATTGAATAGAATGAATCAAACAGATCCCGCTTCTTTGATGCGAACGAGTTCTTACCGAATCCGGAATACCCACCAGTTGTCTCTTCAAGGCTGGGAATATTCTCTGGTCTAGATCCATTGACACCAAACTGAGGCCCGTAATAGTTGTTCGGCTGTTGATTTTGATGAAACTGCTGGCTATTAGGATCATTGGGGTTGATGGGAACACCGAAAGGATCCAACATCCTGGTGAGCGATTTCTTCCTTGATTCAAAGTTACGAATACAGAAAAATGAGTATTTTACAAGCGTTGTGGATTGGGAATAAAAATGGAATTCTCAAGTTTCATTGGCTAGATTATTTAGAGATGGGAGAAGCTATAATGGGGTGAGGCATTCATAGCCAAGAATGGATCATAGGAAAAAGAGATATTTAATCAATCAATATTCTTTTTCTCAAGAAACGATGGATAGACAGACATGTCCCATAATTTTACTTTTTTTATTATTACGTAATTACTTTATAGTAGATATATTTATATTTAATAAACGGACAATTTACAATGAATCTACTCAATTTTTTGTGATTCTGTAATATACAGTTTGGTGGTACATCCTGACTGGGAACTCAAGAAAGGAATGTTTCATTGGATCATAATTAGATAAGTTGAGCCCTCATTTGATTTTTTTTTGATTTAACGCCTTGAACTTTGAACCTTTTACATCTTGAGTGTGTCTTTTGCGTATTTCACTTCGCCTTCATCATCATTCATCATAATTTATTAATACTTTTGCGACAAGAGTTATCTCTATCATAGTTTTCATCTCTCGAATCCTGTAAGTTAACATTTGTCAAATTCAAAATCTGATTATAGTTGGTAAAAATCTTTTATATTCTAGAGAGAATTAAATAAAAAAATTGTATGGAAGACGAGAAAAATAAAGCAATCATTAAGAACACTGACATGATCTTTGATCTCCAGCAGAGTGCTGTTGACGTGTGTGCTCGAGCGATGGATTTGTATCGAATAGAAAAGGATATTGCTGAATA
Source organism: Gyrodactylus bullatarudis (assembly GCA_012064415.1). NCBI lineage: Eukaryota > Metazoa > Platyhelminthes > Monogenea > Gyrodactylidea > Gyrodactylidae > Gyrodactylus > Gyrodactylus bullatarudis. The sequence goes on along the minus strand of SSNU01000119.1, from coordinate 177,896 downwards.
CATCAAGAAGAGTTTTGACAAGCAACACGGTCCAACATGGCATTGCATAGTCGGAAGGAACTTTGGAAGGTATGTTAAAAAACTAAAATATCTACTTTTATTTATTGTTTTTTTCTTGTCATTACTTTCGAGTAGATACACATAAAATATATAAGATTAATAGTAATGATTTTTATTTCCAGTTATGTAACTCATATTGCCACAAACTTTATCTACTTCACCTATCACCAGAAAGCAATTCTTCTCTTCAAGACGGCCTTTTGAATAAGCTTACATTCTCATCATGGATTAATAAGAAACAACAACATGACAATTTTCAGTTCAGATATGAATTACGTCATGTACCTAGTCTTGAAGAATATTTTTTGTAAATAAAATAAATTTTTTTGTCTTGAAACATTTTCCAGAGTATTTAAATTTATAAATTTTGTTAGAAAACGTTCTTTAAAGAAAAATAGTATCATAACCACTTTGATGAGAAAATTTATTGAATTTTGGGCACCTGACCAGACTCGTGCTTCCCTTCTTATCTACATGCTTTGTTTATTTTCCCGTGATTATTTCAAAAATTTTGCACTTTATCATAAAAACAAGAAATGTATAATAGAAGATGCATTTTTATCAGTAATTTGGGACTGACATCTCATGTTATCAATTAAAGAAGAATTTCTTATCGACCCATTTCATGTGCGAAATTCGACTATTTCTCATTGGTCGCATGTCGTATTCAAATTCCAGGATCTTTCTACTTCAATTTTCAATATTTGTTCTAAATCATTCTCTGGTATATATTTTACAATTCTTTTATTCCGCGATAAATAAAATGTCCTATTGAATAAAGAAAGAAGATAATGCCAGTTATTTTCACGAATAATGCCTTTATTTCAGGTATACCCATCAGTATGATACATGCCAAACAGGTACTCTGTGATTTTCAAGTATTATCCCAAAAAATTTCGTTTCAAAATATCATTTTATACTTCTGGAATAGGATTTAAAAAATCGCAAAAATTTTCAAAATAAAAACGTTTTTAATGTTTTTTATTCATAATTTTAACTCAAATTCACATTATTTCTTATAAAAACGTTGCAAAAATGATTTAAATTCTTTTTTATAAATGAAAACTCTCTTATAAAAATTCTGATCGGTCAAAAAACGTGTTTATTGCTTATCCGTGTGGAATACAGAAGGAGAAAACTGGTCTAAAATTATTAATATAACATTCAAGAAATTAAAATTAAGGCGAGAACTTGAAAGCATATTTCGGATCAAATCGTCGCCAATATTATATAAAACGAACCGCTCAGGACTAAGATCCAATACTCCTGAATTTGGCCAACTAAAAAAACTTGCCATATTTAATAAATGTAAAAATATTTTCAAAGAGTTAACAATTAATAGTAAGAGTTTAATGGATTTTAAAAGGAACTTAAAAATAAGATTTATAATGAAGAAAAATTTAATTTAACACATCTATTGTTCAAAATATATATTCCAGAAGGATAAAAAGATATTTTGAAACGAAATTTGGTGGGATAAAGATTAATTTCATCATATTGATAGGCGATTAATTACAGATTTTTCCAGTGTATCAGATATCAAACATTTTTTTCCAGTTGTTGCAAATTTTAGCCCAAAGAAAAAGAATCCTCCCTGAGTGTTTATCATGATGGATTCTTTTTGAAAAGAAAAACGTTCACCTTACCAAAAATCAGCACTCTTGAAAGCTAAAGGAATCACGTGGGAGCAAATAGTTTGGGTCTCAACCTTGGAAATGTAACAAACACCTCTCTTATTCTTGTATATAAAGATCCAGTGTATTGCTTAGGAAACCCATGATTCAAATGGTTAATTATAAATACCCCACTCCCTATCTCTTTCAATGGAACACAAGAACAATATATATGTGACTTAATGTGTAATACACAGTCACAAAGAGTGCATTTAATACATTCGTAATAGGGGATGGATATTGTTTATTTATTAGTTCTCTCAGTTTGATTGATGATCTGAAAATTTCCATTTTTTCTCTTCTAACTTTTCACTTGATTCTCGTAGATTGACTAGCCTCATATTTCTCTTATATGAGTGGATTGTCAAATGTTCAACATTTTTAAGTGAACTGGTAAAAATTTAAATCGAGGAAAATTGATTATTATTTCATGAAAAATCGGTTTATTTTACTCGGTTCATTCATGGTTTTGATAAATAATCAATAACAATTAAGAACGTTTAACTGATTCAAAATATACACTTTTATTGATTAAAAAAAATACTTTTGGAAAATTTTGGAGACATTTCAAATTTTTAGTGAGCCTTAAGTTCCAGGGAATTTTGTTTCATGTTTCGCATTCAATCTCCAATGGATTGTGAATACGCTGATTACGAATCTACAGTTGTTTTAAGGAAATAATTTTTGGTTTCAGAAGTTATCGATCTAAAAACAAGTTATCTTTGTAGGTTTAGTATATAGAGTTCAGGCGATTGCATATTTGGATTCTAGAGGTATGATTACTCGATAAAAGTTGTCTTATTTTTTTCTATGACCCTGGGAAATAGGTTTTCAAAAAAACGTTTTAAACAAAAATTATTTTTTTGAAAAATATCAACTTTCTTTGAATTAGTATAGCGCGGGTTTAACAAATGATAGAGGCAAGATCTTTGCGTATTCCTGCAGATTAATAAATTTTCTATCGAATGGGTGGTAAATGAAGAATTTTCTGAGTCCTGAATGAAAAAAAATGAGTTGCTAAAATGACGTGTGATAGAACTATCACTGTGGGGGACTTGAAGGGTTAAAGGGGGAATTGTATGTTCTTATAGAGGTTGAGTTTCAGTTCCGATTATAATTAACATTTCTCAGATTCCTCGACGGACTCTAGTTTTGGTTTTGCAGACTTCAATATTTCTAAAGATGAACATTTTATTTCAAGTTTTACGAGTTGGATGAAAATTATTGATTGAAAAAAAATATAATTTCAAAATTTTCATGTATATTTGGATATTTATCTAATACATAGAAGATGGGGAAAATATTCAATCTTTTTTACCCAGGAAAGAACACAAACACCTTTCACCATATGTGTCTTCTTGCTTACATCACTTCCCAGCTTCAGTTCAACAAAAAAAAGAAAGACTTGTATCAAAAAATTCCAAGAGTATTTTCTTTATTCTCAAGTTAATTAATACTGCGTAGCATGTATCATTTTAACACGAAAGTTTTGTTTATCTCTAATTTCATTCGTTTAAGATGTAATGAACATTATGGATTTTCCAGAAATGTTATTATTTCTCCCGATATTATACACAATTTAATATCACCAGAAGACATCTCTGAGGGATCAATCCGAACTGCCTCAAATCTCAAGTAGGCGTAAATGCAGAAGAAATAAAGTTCTTTGAAATTCTTTTGAAAATTTTAGAGACATTTTAAAATTCGAGATGGCGAGATTTTTTAATTTTTTAAACTTTGAGTTGAAAATTTTTGTTGATTTCAAGGTCTGAGAGGAATCAAACGTTATTTTTCAGGATCATCATTTGACCAAGAAAATATTTACTCTTGTTCATTTTTTGAAAAATTGATGGGAAATTGATAAACTAGGGTAATCCAAGATCATTTCAAAATGAAGGTTTTTTCAAAAAAGTGAAAAAGAGTAAATATTTTCTTTGTTAAATGACGATCCTGAAAAATAACGTTTGATTCCTCTCAGACCTTGAAATCAACAAAAAATTTCGACTAAAAGTTTAAAAAAATTTAAAAATCTCGCCATCTCCAATTTAAAAATGTCTCTAAAATTTTCCAAAAAAATCTTTTTTTTTAATTTTTTTTCTCAAATCAGTAAAAATTTCGATATCTTGATGAAAAAATGAGATTTTTGTAAAAATCATGAATTCCCAAATTCACTGAGAATATATAGACTTATTTTTTCCTTTTATTTCCTTACTATGAAGTGTACACATTGTACGTTCAATCATTATATCATTGATGAAACAAATGGTTCGTTCAAGATTACTAAAATTATAATTTTTATTTATTAAGATTACCTCAAAATAGGCAGAGATGAATAGATATAAAATATTTTAGACCAATCTAATAGCTAGTTAGAATAGTCTTGAGACGAATCTAGACCACTCCAGCTCCAAAAACATGGAACAAGTTTCCATTCAGCTGAATTTGAAGTTTTTATAAGGATCAATTTTTAATTTGAGAGATATATATACTGAAACCTAGAGAGAATGCAAACTTTCTTGACATCTCTTTTGTTGTCACGTAATAAAACCTATTTCTTATGAACGAAAGCTCATTGAAGCCTTGAATTTTTAATAGGTTCCAGCTAAACAGACTAGTTCAATGGATGAAAATTGGAGAATACTATATGATATTATCGTACACTGTATTATTCTATTGCAAACAATACTTGAACGAAGGATTCTGATTGGCTGACTGAAGAAAGTCGTAGGCAACTACTAACTGGAATTATTTAATAATAATCCACTCTTCTTCCTATGCTGTAACAAGAACCAATAATCTTTCTATCAATTATTTATTTAAAAAAAAATAGGAAAATTAATACAAGGAAATTTTGCTTACTCGCATTCGTGTAAAGGAACACACATTATACTCGGTCATGATCTTTTCGGATTTACTCTAGACATAAATGGATTACTCTCCGCTATTCCCTGGAAAGGAGCCTGAATCTTGACCAAGAGAAACATCCTTTTATAACCAAGGAGAGAATATGGAGGATATGGTCAGATCTGTGGCCCAGGCCAATAGGCCGAGGTCCAACTCAAACGAGAGTCATGTTAATGAAGATGAACTTGGGTGAGTTTTCATCTGAAATTTTAAATTTTGAGAAAACAATCCTTCTCATATAAAATCTCTCATTAGAAAATTACGACTTTAAAATTCGTGCTAAAAACATTCACTATAAATGTTGAGTTTAATTCACGAAAATCTTCATTTTTCCCGGAAAATTTATAAAACCTTGGGTTTATTCCAAACTTTTGGTCTGGTTTAAGTGGATGTTCATTTTTGATCATTTGGAGCTTTCGTCGTTCAAATGGTAATTTCCAAATGAACTGATTTGACATTCATCTCAATCAGAGATGTTAGGTGGCGACCGAGGTGTACATTTATTTGTAAAATTCTATCGTTAGACAATGCATGTCCAGATCCAGAAATGATGTATGATAAATATAATTCTTCCTCGTCATATTTAGTCATTCTAAGCCAATGAGAAATTTTAGTTCTTTCTTGTTTTTTTGTAAAATTCAGGGGGGATCTTTCAAAATAAATAGAAAAACCTATTGATGATATAGCATATTTTAAATATAGTTAATTAGAGTTGGACGAAATTTTCCAAAATAACTCAATTCACCCATCTTCAGGTAATCCCACCAAATTTCTCTTGCTACAAATACCTTTCCATGCTCCTGGAATAAGATAAACAAAATTTTGAAAATTTAAAACGTTTTTTTTTAATTTTTATTTTCATAATTTTAACTTGAATTCACATTATCTTATAATAGTCTTTTCAAAATTAAAAAATGAAATTTCCCTTATGAATATTTTGATCGACCAAAAAACGTTTTTAATTTTCACAATTTTGTTTATCTCATTCCAGAAGCATGGAAAGTTATTTTGAAGAGAAATTAGGTGGGATTATATTGAAATACTTAAAGATTAGTTTTTCCATATCGATGGGTTATTTGAGTAATTTTGGAAAATTTCCTCCAACTCCATTAATTATATTGTATTTTTGACGCTGTTCTTGTCGTACAATATTGATTTTAATCTACACATAAATTTACTAGACAAAATTTGTAGTTAACAGCAATAGTGTACTTCTTCAAGCGATAATTTGATTCAATGAGTTCATAAATTTATCATCCTCTCTATTTCTTTTTCAAAATGCGAGTAAATCTAAAAGATATTGCGAAAATTGTGAAAGTTTACGAATTATCAAGATCATCAAAAATCAGAGTCAAACTACCAAATGCTTATTCAATAGTTTAAGATAATTCGAGTTTTGCTCAAATTTTTGGAAAAAAGATGATGAAATAAGAGCTGAAATTTCAATTTTTGGCATTCCCATCAGGAAAAAACGATCTGACTACTTAGAATCCTTTCAAGGAACTGGATTAGATTCTAATGCTGGGTCTAGAGTTAACATTCTGATAAGAATACGTTGAACTCATTCAATACGATTATCTTGACACAAAACTCAATTAAAATATGTTAGAAGATGCCTAATTTTTTGAGGCAACAAATCTTATTAATGATAAATTAAATCATAGATTGCCAATTTGATATCAATGGTATAATGTAAAGAGTCTGAAGTCCCATTTCTTTGATATCTTCAAATCGAATCTTTTTTTTCGGTGTCAAATATACAAATATATATTTCTGTTTAGACTGACAAAAATTGTTTTTGTTATGTAATGATAGAGAGTATCCCAAGTCTGACTATCTCCCAACCCCCCCCCCTTATGTGTTTGTGATGCTTTTCTAAAGTGCTCTTTTTCTAGATTCATCTTGACGGTTTATTTCTCATAGACCATTGAATGAATGATTGAAATCTATCGACAAAAGTGATTATATGATGACCATCTTTTTTTTTCAAAATTATAATTAATTATTCTCTCTTTATGTGAGGGATCATCGTGAAGCCAGTTTTTCTTTTTGATCTAATTTCTGATAATTTAGAAATCTGATCCGAGGAATACACTTAACTGGATTTTAAAAATTCGAAAATGCACCTTATATCGATGTGTGATCTCAAATTATTCTTATCGAGCATTATACAAATATTGTAAAAATAGTAAATTCCCATCTTCATATAAAGGATGGCTTTGTGTAATACGATATCTAGCTAAAATATTTTTATTTCCGATCGTTCATTATCGAACACATTCTATATGTTGGGTCGAAAATCGACTGACTAAGACTGTGATCATAGTCACTAATAATGTTTTATTAGGTTGTGTGAAAAGTTCTCGGAAAAATTAGTCACTTATATTTAATGAAAATTTTATTTACAAATTTTAATGAAATATAAACATATTATATATCAAACTAATCTCCAATTCTTTTCTACACATTTCTGCCATCTTTCTGAAAGCATATCTATGCCTCTTTTCCAAAATTCTTGAGGTTTTTGAGCAAAATACGCGTCAACAGAATTCAAAACCTCATCTCTTGAGTTGAATATTTTCCCTTTCAAATGATGTTGTAATGAGCGGAAAAGATGATTCTCCGTTGGAGAAAGATCTGGACTATAAGGTGGACTCCTCAGACAAACCTTTTTGCTTGTTTCAAAAATATCAAATTAGCAAATGGTTCATTTCAGGTTATCCGATCGGTTTTATTTAATTTTGACTGATATTTTTAGATCTGGACCAATAGGAGTACCAGGGGTTTTAGATAAGACTTGAAGAGACTTTGGAAAAAGGTTCGTTATATTCCAAAATTAAATCTATTTTGAATTGAAGATATCAGATTCTATTAGGTCAGACAGAAAGTTGTCAAATGGGTTATTTTGATTTATCTTTTTCTTCTCACAGCCCCCCCTTGCAAAGGGATGAATTTCATTAAAAAACGTTTCCATATTTATACATCTATCGAAATGATATTAAATCGACTCAATGATAAATATTATGCAGATTTTATTTAGATTAAAATATTATTAGTACATCAATTATAGTTATCTTTTTTATCAGGAATCTATAAAATTTTATTCATGAATAACTTGCAAAATAAAAATTCAAAAATATGATGATTTAAAAACAAGAAGAAGGATTGCTGCTTTTGGACTATAATGCAAGAGGTTTAAGGTTCAAATCCCAGGTTATGGCATACTGACGAGTCCAGTATATATCTACCGAAGATGTATACTTAGATTATTTCTAAATGCTCCGTGAGTTTCTTTCGTACTCTATAGTCACGGTGGGATCCATTGGTAAGCTGTAACATTCAGCGACATGGTCTGATTCATTACCAAATAAGACGAACCTAGACGAAATAATTCTAGTTAACCTTTGTAAGTATAGGTGCCGCACTATTCATTAGGTGTGAATTTATTCTATAGATTCTATTTGTACGGATAATTATCTTTCAATGTCCGATCAGACTCTGAAATCAATAGCAGCTGCCTTGATTAATATTAATTCAATTAATTCGCCTTTGAATAAACTCATTCAACAGCACTATCTGTACATTGTCTGTACAGACAAAGGCACATAGAATATACAAAAAAATATATAAATATATTGGGAAATTAATGTTGGGAAATCGTCAAGTCCTCTGGGATCTTGATTTGCCCACCAAAGCTTTGAGTAATCAGAAAGACGAACAAAAAATATCTGGCCTAGAAGAAGAGAAATTCGTTCGTAAATTCAATAAGGAAAATCTCCCAAATTCTATAACAGAAAAGATTGATGATAACATTTTCTACTGCAAATAAACTCTTCTGTCTAAGATAATTCGTAAAGAAATATGAGAATATTTGTTGTGATCTTTGATCATTAACTTAAGCATCGTTTTGATTTAAACCTAAAAAGCCATATGAAATGTAACTTGATGTCTTCTCACCAGAATTTTGACCTTTTTTTAAATCAAAGTTTTGCGTGAAACTTCTACATATAATTTTGATAACAATGATGTATGATATCTAAAATAACTGAAAAAACGTTTGCAATCCCATGCATTGCCCATTTTTAACAGAAATGATCCTAACATGATTCTATTACTATTTTCATTGAAAAAAACCCTTATCAGCAAAAGTCTTATCTTTAAACTTAAATATTATCACGGAAAAGCATTTTGATACTTGATGGAAAATTTGTTACATCTCTACTTCTCACAAGGTCTTCAGGAAAAATCGCATGATTTATATCATAACATATGGTATAGAAACAATGATAACTTTGAATTCAAATTCAGCCATTTTTCTCAGACTTAAATGTTTTCCTATTACTCATTTCCAATATTGCGCAAATGAAATAAATCTGGATAGATTACCTATCAAAATCCTTGAAATCTTCAATGACTACTCAAAAGTAATTATAACAAATTTTGACACTATCAATGTCACCTTAATTTACATGTAATCCAAAACCATATTTCCACCTGGGGAAAATGAAATCAACAACATATTAGAATTGATAAATCTATCTCGATTGTCCATTGATAAAAATGCAAAAATTCATGTTTCCACTACTACAAAGAATGGTTTAGTTATTGAAGAAAGTATGCATATTTCTTCTGTCTCTGTCTGTAAAGCTTTAGGTATTTATATATGTACTCTTTGATATTATGTTTAATCTAATAATACGCATAGAGAGATCAAAGCATCCCTTAGATGCAATCTGATTTGTTGTAGAAGATTCCCTTCCTTATCAGTAAAGATACCTGAATGAGCAATTTTTATTTTTATTTTCAAGAAGACACAAGGTCCACGAGTGTAAGTGACAACCAAGATAATCAAAGATGGTTTTACTACCCTTATTATTATTGTTAATTTTGACGGGTTTATAGCTTTTCATGTTATTTTCTTTCTCGGGAAGAAATTAATAAAATCATGTTCTTCCCCTTTTTTCTCAGGTATCCCAACTAATTTAAGTAAACTAATTTATGTTTTTATTCCGTAGTGAACTGAAAGGATATGACTTTGGCTTTCGACAGAGCCGAAACTTTCTCAAACAACTGGCCAAAGATAACATCGACATAACACTCTTGGAGACCGAAATGAAGAAGCACAAAACTGGCAAACAACGCAAACTGTGAGTATTTGCTTGAATTGAAATTGATTTTCCCATTGTAATCGAATTGTTTCATTGGAAACCATTGAAATTTGAAAAAAGTAAGGCTAAATAATAATGTGAAGAGTAGAGAAAGAACACTTTTCCATTTGATGCGTCCAATAGATTCTTTGTTTTCCATAATTGCCATTTTCGAAAAACTAAATTTAGAATTTTTGATGATATGATAGGTTAAATTAGAGAACAGTTGCCCCCTCTTATTTCTCTCCAAGTTTACTTTGAATCGTGTTGGGCTTTTTAACATCGATGAAATGAAAATGGATCCCTTGCGGTGACTTAAAAAGCCCTTAGTCTCTTTGTCATTCAGAAAAATTACTGCAAAACAAGAGGGGGCAAATGTATCTGATACGCCATTTCCCATTTTCCCCGAAATCGTTGATTTTTTCTGATTTAAAAAGATCATAGTGTGTCTAATAATTCAAAATTTATCACATCTCATAGTAAAATTCATATGGTTCAATAGGAATTTTTTTTCTTCTCTTATTTTCTATCAAATGAACGCATGAATTCGAAAAGTTAGAAATTATATCTTACCTTAATGAAGAGTATTCAAAATATTGATCACAAAATCGGATTATCTGTAGAATGAATGTTCACAGATCTTGGAGATTTTACCCAATTATAAGCATTAATTTTGCATTGATTCTAATTTTACCCATTGTAGAACAGCTCATACAGAATTTTATTCATAGGATGGTTTGAAACACAAGCTTTTATTGTCTAAAATTAATTCAAGACTAATTCATGAGAAAACTTGAGTCTGGGGAGCCTCGACAGAGTAGTATTAAAAAAATCTGTTTTTACCCATTTCAAATACTTCTGGCAAACATTTTAAATGAAAGAGTATTTTAGAAACGTTGGAAATTCCCATGTTTGTGTATGATTTTGTTCCGCTAGCATTAGAAAAGATTACTCAATATTGTTCACAAGGGCTATCTAAGTCCGATAGAAGTACACCCCTTAGAACAATGATAAATCTCTGAATTTTGAGACAATTTAAGAAGTCTATCACGTGTTCCCTACTTAAATTTCTTTGGCTGAAAGCCCCATTTGAAAATAAGTAATACTTTCTAGAATTATTGGCCAGTATCTTTTTATTTTCATCAACACTTGAAAAATCCCTCAATAAGAAATTGAGTTGTTCAGGAATTTTCATTTCCCTTTTTTTGTATTAAAGAGAGCTTAAAAATTTATATTTCGTATTTAATTTGAATCTGCTTTCACATGATTCTATTACTATTTTCATTGAAAAAAACCCTTATCAGCAAAAAAGATAATGGTGTACTTGATCTTATATAAAATAATACCATGAATTCATAGTATATTATCATTTGAGTAGGTGTTTAAAATAGGTTGGAAAATTTGTTACATCTCTATTCACCACATAGGCTGTATTGATTTTTAGGTTCTTTCAATATAAGCTTGTTATCGTTAATGATAAAGCTGCTTCCTATAATTAATTCTAGTGAATATTATGTTGATATTGTTAGTAGTTCATGAAAAAATATTAAATCCAGTTGGTTTACTGTAATTGAGTCAAATAAATTTTAGTAATCCTTTTGAAAATGAGAATTGTGAAACGGATGCTGTGGAAAGTAAGTTCAACTATTGAAATCAGAGGTCATGATTTAAATTCAACTATTTGCAACTTTACTCCAAGTTTCCATTTCAAAGGAATGAAATCAGCCGTTCGTCAATTGATAAATCTAGAAATTTCTGATAATTTTTGGTTGTAAAAGGAATCCTGAAACCAATTTCCGTTTTACATCTTTTTCCTTGGTATAGTTTCACACTGATAGTTGAGAGAATTTCTTTTCATAGATGAGTAGCTAGTTATTGCTTTGACTGCCAGAGGAAGATATAGTTTGAGAGGGAAGAAATCTTTCAACTGGAAGGCTGTAATTAAAACTGAAAGCTGTGTTTGTATGCTAATATTTCTTCCATATATTATATTTCATTTCAACTTTGATGGTGTTTGATGAGGTTGAAGATTGTTGAAATTTCGTAGAATAAGTCACAAACTGAGTCATAAAACTGTGATGAAAAATAAATTCAAAATAATTTTATCATTAAGAATCCAAATTCTCAACCAACTTTTCTGATAGTACTATCAATTCTAAGCATTATTTTGTGTTTAAGCATGTGTCGAAAATGCTTCACCATTATGTCATTCAGGTTCAAAAATCCAGAATTTTTTAAAATAGCCGCTCAATTTTCAATGAATTTTTACTACGCAATCATTAAAATCCGGAATATCTTGATGAATATCTCATCAAGAGGGCCTTCACCATGAATTTCGTTAACCTTTCTTCATTAACCCTCTACTATTCATATTATATACCTAGTATGAGAGAGATTTTAGATTGCTATAAAATCTCAGCTCTATTGATGGAAAATTTCAACAGTAGCTTCATTTTCTAGTTTTGATTAAAAAGGTTTCATTCGTACTTTTTCCAAACTAGAAGAAAAAAACAGTACAAAAACTGTAAAGATAATTCCCAGATAATAACCAGTGACCACACTTAGCTAGTAGGTTTAATGTCTGAAAACAATGTAATTTCTACTTTGTGCTTATTCAAAAAAAACCAGTGTGTAGGTGGTGTCAATACTATGGGAGTGTTGAGTGATAGGAGAGGAACGGGGGTTCTGGCCTAGTGGTTAGAAACGTTGCCTCACAACAACTGGTTCGAATCCAGGCTAAGGTGTACTGACGAGTCCTAATAAGGACGAGGTTCCAAGTTAGATTCACAAGGATATATTAATAACCAGTGACCTCACATAGCTAGTAGGTTTAATGTCTGAAAATTAAATTTCTACTATGTGCTTATTCATAATTCCTGTTTGAGAGATGTTGAGAAACCTCTGTTTTTGTCTGATAAAAACAGTTAAGTTCATAAGAAACGTTTTATTCCAAATTTCTCATTTTAGTTATACCTAAAAGCTGAAGAGTCTGCCACGTAATAAAACGCAATTCTTTCAGAAACCAGTGGCATCGCCTTTCTTATGAGTATAATGATTTCATTGACACTGAAAATTTACAATCAATCGCTTTAATGCATTATAGAAAACGTTTTATTTCCGGAAATAATTCAAAAATATTATAAAAGTTGTGTATTATATCATTCAATATATGTTTTTGGGAATTATTTTTGTTAATCCACCTTGTTTCATTTTTATGTGTGTGCCTCTCTTATATCGGTCAGTGTAATGTGAAACTGTCAATTAAAAAACTAAACAGACACTAATATTCAATATCTTGATTCACTTCCTATCCTTGTTCTATTTTTCCAAGCTAGCCACTTAAAAACTGATGGATCATTGATTTATCATTAGACCCGAAATCAGATTTAGATACACAAAAACCTCTTCCATTATAATAATATAAAAAGGGTATTGATCAGCTCAAAATCAACAAGTGAATATACCACTTTTCTCAAGAATAAATTCATTATGGTAACTCAGGGAACGACATTAAAATTAAAATTAATGAGAGTTATTTTCACACCTAATTCGTTACATTGGAGAAGAATTCATTGAGGGATTTGTTCGTTATCATTCCATTGAGGAATTCTGGTTCGATAACATTTTCTTTCAAATTAATCAATTTATTTCTTATTTATCAAACACCAAATTTCGCTTTAAAATATCTATATTAGAGGAGGCCAAACTTTTCAACCTTTCAACCATACGTTTTCGTCGAGTTTGTTCTGATATACAAAATGCGCGTAAAGTTATAGAAATTTGAAACTGTTTCGTTCAGAAGAACTGTATTTATTTATTCAATTTTTGTCATTTTAAAAGATCATCAATTTTTTAACCGATATAACCAGATATATAAACCTAATGAAGATGAGAATTTACTATTTTTACAAAAAACTCAATATTCTTCTTCGGAAAGTCAGGGAAAAATTAATATTGAGAGTTATTTTCACACCTAATTCGTTACATTGGAGAAGAATTCATTGAGGTAAATAATAAAATAAGCTAATAATTTAGGAAAATTTTTAAAAATTTCCGAAAAAATTCAATCTGACCGATTTCAAAGATTTGCAGCAGTTAAGTGATGATATTTGGAATCAACATTGAACGAAGAATTCGAATTCACTGAAATTTTTCATTACTGTGGAAAATCAAACCATTTTTTCGATAAACTTTTAACTTTTTCTCGGAAACATCTTAAGATCTTCGCTATATCTATGTCCAAATTCGAATTCTTCTTTTAATGTTGATCCCAAATATCATCACTTGACTGCTTCGAATAATCGAGATTGATAAAAATTTCGGGTTCAAAAGTGGAAAAAGTGGTCATTTGGTGCATTTTCAAAATTCAAAAACGGCCTAATTTTGGTCAGATTGAATTTTTTTGAATATCATTCCATGTAGAATTCCAAAAATTATTTTTTACTGTGAATCCGGAGAAAAATATCAAGTAAATAGTAAATTCTCATCTTCATATCAAATGGGTTGACTGATTATAGGAGTCCAATGACTGATAGAAATACTTTAAGGATAAATGAATAATAAAGTTACTTGATCATGAACGAGCATTTCTTTTTCTAGCTGGTACGAAGCAGTTCTATTCATTATGCATAGCAACATCTTCCAGATTATCCTCAGCATTTTGGTCCTCCTAGACGCCGGAATTGTAATATCAGAAATTGTTTTGGAAATACAATCTCTGCAATGTGAGTTTTGATCGATTTCTTACTGGAATCATTTATGTATTGTATCTTTCTTAACTTTTTATTCTTAAAACCATTCCAGAAATATTTTCAAGTAAATTTCATCTCAGTCTGATACTGGAGGGCGTGACTAAATCTGTTGCATACAGTTTGTATTTTGGTAGAACATTTTTCTCATTCAAGGTTCATATATAAACCTGATTGATATGAAGATGAGAGTTTACTTTTTTTTCGGATTCCATGATAAGATGAGCCAGTAACTTGTGGAAATTTTAACAAATTTCTGAAAAAATTCAATCTGACCAAAGTTGGACCGTTTTTCGAATTTTTAAAATGCTCTAAATTTCCACTTTTTCAACTTTCGAATCCAAAATTTTTAACGATTTCAAAGATTTGCAGCAGTTAGATGCAGATATTCAAGACCAGCATAAGACAGAGAACTGGAATTGGGCCGTGGAGGTAGAAAGGAATCTACTGTTTTCAAGAAAAAGCTATGCTTTTAAATTTTGGATCATTCCATTTCGTTATAATCAATGAATTCAAAATTTTCGATTTACCACAATAACAACGAATATCTGTTATTTTCTGCAGCCCAATTCGAAAAATTTTTAATTTCCATAACTTACTGGCTCATTTCATCATGGAATTCGAAAAAAAAATTTCCCTGACTTTCCGAAGAAGAATATTGAATTTTTTGTAAAAAAAGTAAATTCTCATCAATATCGACGAAATGCAAACATTTGTTCAAGGCATTATCATGTTCAATACAGCTGTATTTGACTCTGACCAGAGTTAATATCAAGTATGTACGAATGGAAAATCTAATATTCATCGAATTATACCGATTAATATTGCCTGTTGAAGTAACTGAACCAGTGGATAAAGAAATTACCCTGATTCTAAATGTGATATACTCATAAATAAATGATTCCTTCCTCAGACACACACACACCTAGCAGGCTAGTTGGGCAGTGGACAAGAAGAAGTGGGGATAAAATATATTCCTTGTTTGGTTGACTAATCATGAATTTGATTAAATACTCCTTTTCCTCTTTCTCTCCCAAAAGAAGCTGCTGTATTAATTGTGAAGAAAATATAAGACGAATTTCTATTTTTTTCCCTTGCTAGTATCGAAGGAGAAGTTATCTAGCCAAGTGGAGCGTGCTATTCATTTATTCCAGAAGGCTAATTCCTCTGTCAAGGGTGTCAACAAAACCGAGGAAGATCATTCAGACCACAATGATCCCTGGAAGGTGATCAGTAAGGCTGAGAGTATTCTCAGATATGTAGAGAAGACTTCCAGTTATTTTACATGTACAAGTAAGCAAACATTGAGAATATATTCATGTTGATATTCAGTAGGGATAACATTTTAAGAACAATTATTAGAACCGACTTTAAAAGTTCTATCGAAGGAAAATATTTACTAATATCCCTAATATTCAGTTCGTTCGATTCCTATTGAAAACTCGGATATAAATTAAAATATTCCAAGAATGGACATGTTTTTCCCTGGATAAAAATGAAAGGGAAACAATCCAAAGTCTGACGTTAACATAAAAAATGCATTTTAGCTTACTTTTGCTGCTGTGTAAAATTGAGACTATGCTTTTCAAAAAAAAACTTTGATATACGCCATGATAACACGAGTGGGGTCGTACGAATTTGATCCGGTTTAAATATCTTAAAATAAAATTTTGTGCTGATTTCAGATCTGCTTTCAGAATTTCGGTGGCGTTAATATTTTGGCCGCTATCGATAACGCATCAAATTTCCACTTTTTCAACTATCGAATCCAAAATGTTTATCGATTTCAAAGATTTGAAGCAGTTAAATATTGATATTCAGGATCAAAATTAGACGAAGATTTCTAATTCGGCTACAGAAATTCATCATTGCTGTGGGAAATCGAACCATTTGATTATTACGAAGGCAAATTATCCAAAATCTTGAAGTCTAACTTTTTCTCGGAAACGGTCAATTTCTCTCAACCTCCACGGCTTAATTCGAATTCTTTGTCTTAAGCTGATCTTGAATATCTGCATTTAGCTGCTTCAATTCTTTTAAATCGATAAAAATTTTGGATTCGAAAGTTGAAAAAGTCGAAATTCTCATCTTCACGTCAATTAGGTTTACATTATAGAATAATGTGTCTATATTTATTTTCCTTCAAGAAGAAGACATTTCACGAATATATAAGCGATCTATAGCCAAAGACCTGGACTTTGAACAATGGGAAGAACACTATCCGAAACGCCTTCATCATGCCTCAGAAATTTTGCATTACACCAGTGTATTCATCACTTCCTTATTCCTGTTGCTAGTCATAATAAAGATTATCATTTTAAAGAAGAAATTTCTCCGAGACCGAAATGAAGTGAGTTCCAAATTTATCCAAAAATATACATCGAGTTTCTGATTATTTGCTTCAAAGCATTGGATAATTTGCAAGATAAATCACTTCTTCTTTATCCCAAAATAAAAATATGCTAACTAAACCAAATGGCTTCAAAACTTTTACTAAAATCTGCATGACAAAATTTTAATATTTCAACATCATTCCACCGAATTTCCCTCCAAATTATCTACCTAAGCTTCTAATGCACAAAGTTAAACAAAATTGTGAAAATTTTCAAATAAAAAACGTTCTATTTCAGTTTTAACAAATTTTATCACATGGAGCTCAAAATTTGTATTATAGTTTATTCATAAACTTACTGTAATACAATCTAGTTGAAAATAATTGCACCATGGGGAGAAAGATGAATCAGTTCACAGTGGCTATGAAGTTGGTTGAAGATTCGAAATTGAAGCCGCATATTCTTTCTTTGCTTTAGGTGTCTAGTTTATCGAATTTTAGTTTGAGTCTTCCTTTCACACCATTAATGACACCTTTGACAATGATGACAGAAAGTTTGCTCAAGGGTTTTCGTGTAATTATTCGACAAATCCCAGAAGGAATAATCTCATTTCTTTAACTGTAATTCTTTTTTTTGTCACGGGATTATAAGAAGTATAATGTTACCATGATCTCATTACAAAAAAGGAAGCAAATTAGTGAAAAGACTAGGAAAAAGTCAGGATTTGATAAAAAAAGAAAATGTGAATACAATCTGAAGATACTCTGGGATAATTTCGCAGAATCCTTAATCCCCTCAAACTATTAGAATGTACATTTGTACTTCTGAGGATATTTCGACTTGACCAAAACGAAATCTTTTTTCCATTTTCAAATATGTTGAAAAATGTATGAAACTATTGCTTACATTAACCCTTGAAGTCACAGAGAAATATTTTACAAGGTACATTGGAGTAATTTTCTTGGAAAATGTCTTAATATTTTTTAAAAGTTGTACCTTGATGAGTTATAGGTAATTCGAAAGTTCTGCTTTCAGAAAGGTTTAAATATTCATTCAAGATAATAATAATAATTTACAAATTATGAAAGAAGTATAGTAAAAGTCAACGAAAATAAGAATAAAATGCAAGCTGAAAAAACACCAAATGATCTCCAATAAATAACAACATTGGAGAGAAAAGTGAAAAAGCTCACATTGGCCAAGGTAGTTGAAGATTATAGTTTTTCTGAACACATAGACATCGTTTATATAGGTTAATGAGGAATTTTTCTTTCGTCCATACATTTATGCTGCCGTCATTAGATTTCTAGATTTACCTAATAAAATTCTCTTCAATATTATAGACGGTCTCTCAGTAATTTCATCTTCATTCCAATAATAGTTTTAATGTAGCTAGACGAATGTATTCTATTCGAAAAGCAAATGATCCAAATATCATGGCTGATTGCCGATCATTTATACAATTGTAATTAAATCAAGACCTCCCACTGATAACTGATGTTTACATGGCTAGATATTTATTAACTTTCAAATTATCCCAAATGCACTGAATTCCTGTTTTAAAAAAGGTTTTCTATTTGTTACCATCAATCTTGTTGGTCTTGAAACTACCAGATAAAATTTTCCAGTGGATTTCCAAATGGAAATACTTTAACATTATATACTCATTAATAGCCTTACAAATGGTACAACTTACAATTTCATTTAGGTTATCGACAGCCTGATAATTGTCATATCTTTCGTCAGTGACATTGTTTACATTGAATATGCCTCCTTTCAAATAGCGACAATCGTCATTTTACTTATCTGGAGAGTCATAAGAATTATAAATGGTAAGTGTTGTGTTTTGAGTCCTTCAATTATTCTTTCTCAGACTGTTTATCCAAAATGCTCGATTGGCCAATGTTACTACTAATTTTAGATGGGATTAAATTGATAAATTTCCCAGCTAGTAATAATATACAGCTCTTACATTTTATTGATTTTGAAGATGCCTTTTAGATACGCATTTGAACGATTTAATCCCTTGAAATAGATTCCAGTGCCTACATTTCTTCAGAGTTCTTTTTTTTCACTCATCAAGAGCCATACTAAATATACGAATATTCTCCAGACAATTTCATAAAAACTATGAAATGATTTTAATTTATATAGCCTTAATGATGCACGAAAAACAAAGATACGAATTCCGAATAGCCTTACAGAAAAAAGCCCGGAGAATACAACAACAGCGCATAGAGTTGCTTGAAACGGACAAGGAAATGTTGGAGAAGCATATAATTGCTCTCGAAGAGCTGTCACGCGAACTCGGCTGCTCTGAGGACACAATTAAGAAATGCAAACCCAGATGTGAGTTGATTCTCTACAAACCTGCCTTGGTTAGGATACTTTTTAAGAAAGTTTTATTTAATTTCTCTGCAATAAGCTTCATTATATCCGATCAAAGAACATTTATAAAAATTAGATCAATTTTGAAATTTTTGTAATAAATTTATCTAGCTTCTCATGGAAAGTTTTAAATATAAATCAATCGGTCAGTACTTGAAAATGATCGAGAAATCAAACCGCTGAGATCAGTTGGCTCTGGAATCAACAATATTCTTACCTATAACATTGGCAAGAGTTTAAAAAGCTTTTTGTCAAATTACCGAGCTATGAAAAAAGTAGCCAAAGTAGAGACAATATTTATAATAAATTAATCGGGAAGTCATGTAAGGAAACATGAGACTTTTCTCGGGATATATATGAACAGCGGCAGTGAAACTTTTGTTTACTTTCTCAATTCTCTCCTCACATTTCAATACAAGATAAGACATGGGAGATTTCTTGGAATATATAAAGAAAAAAGGGATTTTCAAGCAGTGTAACTGTAAACCACTCTACCCGGGCAAAATGATTTGGCAGCGCTCAGTGATCTAAACTCCAAGTTGTTGAGCTTCTTCTGGTACAACTCTGCTAGCAAAGCGTGACTCTCTTGAAATCATTTTTGGTTTTTATAGGTTAGGAACTAATAGATGAATTTCAAGATTTTCCTTTCAAATTTTATTGCTATTATTCATCTATAGGTCAGCAGTTTCTTTGATAATTTTACCGACTATGTAAGAACTTTTTATTTTCTAAAGTAAAAACGTCTTTCTTCAATCACTGATAACGAATAATCTGAACCTTTTTTATCTAAAGAAGTTCACCATCTGTAAGAAAGAAACTAAGGGTTGGAATCAAGTTAGAATGAACTTTTCACTAAATTTACTTGCCCAGACACTAATGAACCGTGTTTTGTATAATATTAACATTTAGGTTGGCTTTAATCGAATTAATTTTATTTCTTATCAATGGGTATTTTCCAGTATTCTCTACTAGCTAAGAATATCAAATGGATTCTTCAATTATGGAAATGAATGCGGCACAAGAAAGGTGTTCTAAACCAGTTTTTATTGCTCTATTATTTGTCAGAAATGAATCAATGATGTTGTTTAAGCTTACATATTTGTAGGTATTTCCACCTTCTGGATGAATTAACCTGTTTCCAAAATGCCGGTACCAGGATAATTTACATCAGCATTTAAAAATTCTTTAATAACCTTTCAATTGATCAAGGTTTGTTTATCATCTCGAAGAGTCTTCAATGAAGACTAATGATGTAATTTACTTAATTTTAATAACTATAATCTTTTGACTATTCTGACTTGAAATGCCGATAAAGGGGAAGGTGAAAGAGAAGCTATTATTCTAATTTATTTGAGGGATGTCTAGTTTTATTAATAAACTTTTTAATCTCATACTAGTCTATACAGATTATGTAGAACTGGTAACCCCCTTTCCGTTACTGAGCTGCGCCAAAATTTTCACTAGATATTGTTATGTTATGCCTGGACTGCTTTCGGATGGTGTTCTGTCATTGCTATTCCTACTTGAACGAGTAAATTAAGGAATTTGCCTTGTTTTTATTCCTTCTCATTAAATTAAATCGAAGTTAAAACATTTCCACTTTGATGGCAAGTTTCTTTGAACTTTTTCCTTTTGCTCCTACACTCAGTGGTGAATAAAATAAGCAAAAATTACATTGAGACAGGCAATCTATCGAGAGAAGAAAAGGAAAATATATTTCCTAATAACAATATCCGTTAGTTCTGCTAGCTGTTCATTGTCTAACATTAGAATAAAGGTACCCTTTTAAAAATGTCAATCAACCCAACCGTATATATTAGGAGGAGAACTGAACGAGGCAAGATCTCATTTAATCAGGCATTAAAAGTAGATGTAAAGTCTACTCACCAAAGAGTGTAATCTTTTTTCTTTCACAAAAAATAAAAAGGCATCATTGATTGATTAGTTCTGCGTTGTGCTCGTTTGAAGAAATACCAAAATGTTCATTTGAAAGAATGTGTGAGTTCTACTTTTGACTATAGAAAAATAGACCTACATTTAGTTGATTCATGATTTCAACTAAATTCTCAGAATTTTTCATCAAATTATCATCATAATATACCATAGTCTTATTGTGATCCTGAAAATCAACTTTTGATCATTCTCCCACTTTCAAATAAAAAAAATTTTCTGGGTTTTAGTGCAAAATTCGAAATTTGAAAATGATCATATTTTTTATAAAAAAATTATTTTTCAGAATTTTTTTCTGAAATCGTAAAGGTGAGCAAAATGAGTAGGATTCCACAAAATCTTCAAGTTAATTGAATATTTGATGAAAAAGTCGAGGTTTTCGTAAAAATAATAGATTCCCAACTTCATATCAATTAGGTCTGGTTGAAGAAAATAGCTTATGAATAAGTTTCATAGACTAATGAAGTTTCATGACTAGGGGCTCAAAAAGTCCTAAAAGGCTGTTTGAGGTCTATTTTCATTTCTATCCAAATAAATGCAATTCAAGTTTTGATTACTCGTCTTGTTTGAAAGTTATTAAGTCCTAATTAAGGCCTAAATTATGTTACAGGGCCTATTTTCTATTAAGGTCTATGTTTATTTAGACAAATTTACAAGTTAATCCAATCTCTAAACAATCTATCTTTTTACCATAAATAAATGACAATATTATCGTTCAAATAAATAAATGACTCGCTGTAATTTAAGGCGCTTGAGGTCTCTCTCATTTAATTGGTCTGCAAATGTATTTTCTGCAAACCCTTATTCG
The DNA here is from genome assembly GCA_012064415.1 of Gyrodactylus bullatarudis. Classification (NCBI taxonomy): domain Eukaryota; kingdom Metazoa; phylum Platyhelminthes; class Monogenea; order Gyrodactylidea; family Gyrodactylidae; genus Gyrodactylus; species Gyrodactylus bullatarudis. The sequence continues at coordinate 155,885 of SSNU01000119.1, read as the reverse complement.
ATTCAATTCATTCTCAAAATGCCAAGGACAGGAGCTAAACCACGCATGAAAAAAAGGGGAGTCGTTACAAAATATCCATCTGAATTCAAATTGAACCCAAACGATGAACTCAAAAACTGTTAATAGATACCTTTTGATTATATTTATCAGAATATAAATTTCTTTTTGTCCTAGATATTTTTCATTGAGTCCCAATTTTTGTAATTGCTTAAATTTTAGGGTCCTAAAAAAAAGGAATAGCGTCCTATTTTTCGATGCTCTACTCATGACTCAAAACCTATTGCAATACATTATTATTATATGTAAAAGATAATTATTTTTTACATTTAGTTAAAAAATATAGTAAAGAACAAACAAACAATGCCCTTAAATCAATAGCTGCCCTGACAACGGGTTTCATGGGAAATTTGGTTGGTGCTCAGTCGGCCATCTCCAAAATCAGTAATGCTCAAAATGAAAACACTAGCTCAAAATCTAAACGAGGCTCGCCTTCTGACGTAAGTCTATTACTGTAGATTATAATCTTGATAAAGAGTTAAAAAATAACTGGAAAATGCGAACATTTATCAGGCCATTTAAATTTTATTAACAAACAAGAGCTTAAAATCCTTTCGCCAGCAGCGTCAGAGAAAGAATTCCTTCCAGACAAATGGTTTCTACAAAAAGTTCACTTCAGACAAAACGATCGAATTGAGAATTGACTCTGAATTACAGACGAGCCTTATTCAAAATCCAACGTGAGTTCACCTTCATCTCTAATGGGTTAAGATTCTCCCAAAAGATATGAGCAGTTGTATTTGGTAGGGTTTTCAAACTTTAGTGAAACCAATCTTTAGGGAAATTTTGCGATTAATGAAACATACAACAAGTACGCCCTGAAAACATAAAAAGGATTAATTTAGCTTTATCTAAGTATCTCTTAAGAAATTGCTCATGATTAATTAATTAAAATTTTTCTTGGAAAGAATTTCTTGTTAGAGGGAGGCCAAATGGGGAGAGATGGAATGAAGAAAACATGTTTTTCATTTTAGACCGTGATTAGTTTCCATTTATCGTGTCTTTTTTCCCTCCACGATTTATTTACATGAAACATTTTTTCATGCCTCCTTGAATGGCACTAAACTCTGAATTTAAATTTCATTTTATAGATTTTGTCTGCCATTGTTTTTTGTCATTTGTAATCTTGTTTCTGCTAGGCTCATAGAAGAATTGTATCTTGTAATAACGACTGACGTCAGATAGTAGAATATGCAAAAGAAAGATTAAAATTTAGGGCTATTCACCAAGTTAGTATCAATTTTTTCATTATTTTCACCATTAGTATAGTTATTATAATAGACCGGTATTATTTTCCAAAGTAGTATCATATTTTTAATATTTTCTATAATTATAGTATCAATGCTTAAAAAATTTCAAAAGCAGTATAATATACCAATATATATTTTCAGAATTATTAGTATTAGTTTGTGGAAAAATAACTATAACCAAACAAATTAGAAAAATTAAAAAACTAACGTTGATAAGATCTTTTCGGCTACTGAACGAATTCTTTTCTTCTTAGGATTTCCTCTTTTACATGAATCAGACTTTGGTTTAGGATTTGATGATTTTAGACCATCCAAATCACAGAAATTAAATTCAGAACTGTACATTTCTTTTCAATTCTGTTATTTTGTAAATATTCGGAAGGTAGTCTTCGGGTACTTTTGGCTAAGTTCCATTAAGGATGACTTGCTTGATTCAGCAATATTGGACGTGAGATTACCGAATCTGCAGGTGGGGAAATAGTACTCGACCCAAAATTTAGCATCTATTTTTGATAGATATTCATGAATATTCAAGGGTTTTTGTCAAATAATGAAAATAACAGCTATCTAGAGCAATTATTGGCAAACCTTTAAGAATGCCTTTATGAATGCCAAATCTTGTTGAATCTCAGGACAGTTGAAATCTATTTGAATTTATCAAGAGATTAACTCTCACAATCATCCTATATTTAGGACAAAGAAACACAAGTTGATTCCTTTCAGAACCCCGTTTCAGTGAACATTTTCGGCCAACATCCAGCATCTTTAAAGCATGTATAATTCACTCATTTTCAAATATTAATCTGTTGTAGATTTTTTTTTCAAAGCTAATAGAATCACCAGAAATGTTTTAAACGAGTGTTTTTATTTATTCAAGACTTTTAGTTAATCAATGTCTCAAAAAAACCCTCCTTTTGAGTTTATATTATTACAAATCTTTAGAGTTGTAGTTGATGTAAAGTTATGGTTTCATAGTGTGATTGAGAAAAATCTTTGTTTGAATTTTGACTATGCGTGAAATTCAAATTTTCTCAAAAATATCTAGATCATAAACTCCCATTTTCATGCAGTAACATACAGCAGATGTCTTAATTTAAAGAGAACCTTTATTTTTAGGAAATTTTTCAAATCCAAATATTCCCACGGAAGCAATAGGGAACGTTTAAAAAAGTGAGTCAATCCTATTTCCATCGTTAGGTCCTCCAATGCTCTCTTGTGTTTGACGAAATCTCTGAGCTCTTTCAATGTGCTTCTATATAGTAGAATTCGAAAAACTGATTCCCTCTGTATTCCTCTTCAAAATGACTTGAAGTTTTCACGTCTTCTTCACTTGTCTTTCAAGTGCAATCCGTAGTAATCTCCGAGATTAAGATTCACACATGAATCAATTGGCGATGAATTTTTATTCTCCATTCCATTTTAGATCAACAAGTGTTGAGTGTACGACCTATCCTGATATTGAAGATGAAATGAGTTACTGTCTGAATCCAAGGCGAAGCATCGATTCAATTTCAAGTACGTTAGAATAGCCTTTTTTAATTTGTGAATAAAGATTAGACTAACTACACTAGAGATCATGAGATGAATATGTTTTCATGGATCAAATTCTTTTCTTGATTCCAGATCTGTTCCCAGAATCCCTTAATTCCAAAAATAATGGGGAAATTGAGATCATTTATAATCGAATAATTTTTAAATCAAGAAGTTAGAGTTGAAGAGTAGACTTTTTTTAATTTTCAAAACCATTTCCCATAAAATCTGGCTTCTAATGTATTCAATAGATATTCAAGAATGTTTACTTTTAATTCTAATTTTTCTTGCCAAGTTAAAGATTTCACTTTTGGAAAATTAAAACTAAGAAGTGTATATGATTACTCAAGAGAACCAATTCATACCATCTTCATATATGTTAACTAAGGCGAAGAAGAGACAATTGGGGTTGACAAAATTAAAATTTTAATGGAAATAAAATTCATGGGAAATTGAAATTCATCTGGCTCACTCAATAATGATGAAGACGGGAAATATGGATTCTATACACTACTAAGGATATTTATGCAAATCTACCCTTTGTTGTAAATCTTCAGTGCAATCCCTCTGGTCGATTTTCGTCTACTCTTTTGTCCGTTCCATTCTGAATTCTTATTATTATTTTTTTTCAAATAAGAGCACACCAATTTCTTGTGAGGGGTGTGTGTAAGCCAAACATGAGACCTCTCACTCATGAATAATCTTTATACATCTAATTAATTGGATAAATAGAATGCAATTGGAATTATAAATTAAGCCAATATGAATATTTTCTCGATACAGCGCAATTTCCTCAGTACCTGATACTCCTTTTAAATGCATTTAGTCAGTGAAAGATTGATCCGGCTATTTCGGCAAATAATGCATAAGTTGATTCCATATTAAGCCAGACAAAATAAAGATTAGAGTTTACTATTTTTCGAAGATGAACCGATAAGTTGCTAAAAAACTCTGCTTAAAAGTTTCTTTCAATTAACTAATGAATTTAATCTGAGAATGAAAGTGCATTCTGTAGGAAATATACTCTCTGAATGTATATATATATCTGTACAATAATTGCTGCAATTTAAAAGAATTACCTCTCTTGATTATACTGTATGATTGTAAGAAAGAAACGTTACACCATTGATCTCGGATATTCATCTTAAAAGTGAGATTAGTTCAAAACTACTGTGAAAGTATACATACAAATTAAGAGGGATTTGATTTTTCATCTATATAACCACTTTAAAAGAAAATAAAATTTTGCGCAAGTTTGCAGTAACCAAAATGCCAAGATATTATGTTAGAAATGCTTATAATACTATAATATCGTTCTGACCTAGATTCCATGATGGAAAATAATTCCAGTAAACTTTGTGTCAACAATTTGTATCCTTCGACAATTCTCGAGTCCCGACGAGAGTCCTACGAGGCTAGAAATCAGCGAAAAACCAATGAAGATGTCTATCATGTAAGTTGTATTATAAGGGTAAAGTTGAGAATTTACTATTTCTGCAAAAGACTCAATATTTTTCCACGCATAGTGTGGAACACGAATATCTTTTTGAATCTTGCAGTGAATCATTAAGATATAAAATTAGAAAAGGTTCCCGAATTCGAATCTTCGATTTAAATCTGATCCCAAGTGTTGCATGAAATTAACAAAAATTTTGCGATGAAAAAATGAAAAAAGTGAAAATTTGACGCATTTTTGAAATTCAAAAAAATGAATAAATTATCTATGCTCAAAAAACTATTACTACCTAAGAAAGGCTTACCAATCAAACTCTTTCTTGTAATATTGATGTTTTTTTTTATTTTGCATGTAAAGACTGATGAGTATGCCCGAAATAGAGCTCAATTTCTTCCTATTCTCAGGGATCGCCTTTCTTATTGAATAAATTAAACAAAACTTTTTTGGATTCAAAAGATAATCCATGTACCAAACCTAGCTTTGCATTACTTTTTCTTCCATGTGTTTGTACTCTTAAATATTAAATTTCAGTTTTTATTTATTCAATAGATAAACATTCATGATTTGAGCAGTGAAGATGTACCAGAAAGTTGCACGCCTGTAGTCAATCCGATTCTGAAAGAGGACAGGGTCTGAATCAGATATTTTTTATAGCCTACACAATTCCCTTTCCTTGTTAAATCTCCCTTACCCCTCCTCCTGTGTAAGAGAAATAGGGATCTCTATCAAGTTACAGGATCCATTCTAATGTTTTTAGAGTCGTATGCATATTGTAGAGTCTTTCTGGAAGAGGGAATGTTTATTATTAGATACAGTCAGTTTTACTTTTCTATTTTCTGAAATATTTTACCTACTCTTAACAACGGCAAAAGAGAAAAACAATGTTGAGGATGAATATATGAGAAAAAAGATTATTAATCACCCTTGATTGTCTTAACACTTGATCATCAGAGAGCCAATGGAGTTGGAATACATTCTCGTTTTTTATTGGTTCACAACAGAGAATTATATATTATATGCAAAAGAATGAATATTGATTTTAAACGAAAGCATAGTCTCGTCTTGAAAGAAAAAATTAATAAAGAAAAAGTCTCTAATTGTAGCCACATATACTGTATTTAGATTTATTCGTGTTTCAAACAGAGAGTTCCTCTATCAGCTGGTCTGAATGAGGTCCAAGATTTACCAATTTATAGAGATTATAATGAATAAAAAATAATCACCCATCATCATGAATGTAGAATGAAATGAAACTCAAGATTCTATCAAATACAAGTATATTTTTAATGATTTTGTTTTTATTTGGAAAAAATAATATTCTTTTTCTGTTTACTCATGAGTAGATTTAAGATTTCTGCAATGATTAAATATGTTGGAAAAATTATTATATCTCATTAAGCTCATCTATAATCTTTCCTCGAAGGAAACTTGTAAAATCTAGTAGAAATATTAGCAGATAACAAATTGAGTATAACCATTGTTTTAAAATTGACCAGATGAAATGATTTAAAAAATTTTCCCACAAATTAGCATAACACGGAGTAAGGGCATTCGAGTTGAACTCGTTCCAGTATTCATAACAGTTCTTTTGAGTACAACAAGAGTCGGGCAATCTATCGTTTCCATATCTAATCATGAATTCTGACGAAGAGAACGCTCCGCAACACTTGTAGGTCCTTTGGATGTGTTCGATTATCAAATCGTTTTGAATAATTTGCTTCTTATTCTTGTTGGTGGCCTCGAAAACTTTGATAAATTTAACATATTGAGGATAAATTTGATTGCTAATCATGAGTAGAGAGAGAAGATTGAAAAGAGTGCCAAGAGATAAATAAAGAAACCAAGCTGGTAGAAATTCGCGGTTACGATGAATATTGAACATCATTCGAATAAGAGCCATGAAGATACAAAATATACCATAGAATATTTTCCATAAGAACAGCTGATTATTAAACTCGTGAACCGGTCTAATGAAAGGAAACAAATCATCATCGCTGAATTCTGTGTTAGCAAAGAAAAGATGCTTCAAGTTTTGACTTTTCTGTGAAATATCATCAAACAAGTTCCAACCAAATAGTAAGGAACCGAAAATGAATAGGAAATAGCCAGTAAAATCTATAGGATGACACATAAACTAATAAAGAATAAATTTTATTCAAACGAAATTTTTGAAATTGAACTAACAGGAGTTGCTACGATAGAACACAAACTTGAAAGTTTTATAGCTAGACTGTGTTTTAATCCATGAACTTTATGAAATTAAAGTAAATTACTTTAAGTAAAGAAAAATGAGAATTGTCAAGCCAGAATGGGTTAATCACTGTTCCGCAGAGAAAAAAGAAAATATTGGTTTGTTGGAAATATTTTACTCAAGAATTTCCGATTTATTCTGTTGATATACATCCTGATGAAACAAGGTTTGTCACTGGAGGAATGTCTGATGGTTTTGGATTGATTGCAATCTGGAGCCTGAATGCCCTACAGGATCCGAGAAAGTATCCTAAAAACAATAGGAAGCTATTTCAGATGAATGCCCACCATCGTTAGTTATTAAACGTTTCTAATATCACTTAGTTTGCGTCAATTGTGTTAGATGGTCTCCTAATGGAAAATGGCTAGCATCTTGCGGTACAGATAAAAATGTCAATATATGGGAGAAAATGTAAGTTTTTCTCTTCTTTTATTTTACTCCTTCCAAAATATATTTTCTATCATTGTAAATATTTTCTAGATCAACTTTATTTATCGTTTATATTATATTCGTATTATTCATCTCTTTATTCCCTTTTATTCGTTACATATTTAAATCTGTTTGAATATAATTTGTCATTCAAATAGATGTTTACTTACAAGTAGATATAGATTAAATTATAAATATTTTACTGTTAATACATTCAGACAAGGATCCAGACCTCATTCTATTTTTGGGTGTAAAGAGCAGACTAGATTCACTGAAAACTGGAAGTTAGTTCTAACCCTTCGTGGTCACTCGGGTGATGTTCAAGACTTGGCCTGGCATTTGTCCTCGCGCTATCTGGCCAGTTCCAGTGTCGATAATTCCATTATTGTTTGGTATTCTTCTTCAAATGTAAATTGCACATTCAAGCAGATTACAGTCCTCAAGGGCCATGGAGGATTTGTTAAGGGTGTTGCTTGGGATCCTGCTGGCCGCTACCTGGCCTCACAATCTGATGATAAAACATTGCGCGTTTGGCGTGTCCATGATTGGAGCGAGGAGACGAAAATCAAAGAAATCTATGATAAAACTTCAACGCAAAGTCAATTTATGAGACTTTCCTGGAGTCCAGACGGCTCATACATTGCTTCCACTGTAGCTGTTAACAATTGTTTTCCCTGTGTTAATCTAATCGATAGAAAACAAATGAAGCCAGGCCTCGACCTGATTGGGCACAAGAAGCATGTCACTTGCACTCGCTTCAATCCAAACATTCTCAAAGTTGAGAACAAAAACAACTCCATGGACTCGGTCGTGATTGCCATTGGAAGTAAGGATCGTTCCATATCTGTTTGGTCGACAATTAGTAAACGTGCAGTTGTCATAATCCATGACCTATTTGTACAGCCCTTGTCAGACCTGACTTGGTCCAAATCTAGCAATGAACTGATTGCATCTTCCTTTGATGGTTCAATTGCCTATATTTCCTTTTCGAAAGAGGAGATTGGCACACCTTGGACCGAGGCCAATACAATTAAACTTCACAAGAGACATTTTGGCTGTTCTGCCCTGCTCAATGATATCTCCCAGACAGATCAGGACCTTATCAACTTGAGTAATATGAACATGTCAACTGAGAAAATGATTCCCGAGACACCAGAAATGATGGCGTTACAACTGGAAGTCCTAAAAGAGACTGCTGCAGAAAAGACTAACCTCGAACAATCTGATAAACAAGTCACTAGGCAACCTGCCAAACCCATTACAGGTGTAAGTATAATCTAGTAAAAAACCAACTATACTATTTTAATATTATTATTATGCACCTGTTTCTCTTAGCCAAGTAAACAAATAGAGACAAGAACTGTTGATGGAAAGAGACGAATAACTCCAAAATTCCTTGGCGGCCTTGACGAGTAAGTAGCATAGAAGATATAAACTTTACCATAGGGAAATTCCCGAGGAGGAAGCTGCAGTTGAGGAAGTTGTCGAGAGTCAAGCCAAGCCGGTCAAACTGGCTAAACTTGAATCGCCGCTTAAGCCAAAGGAGAAACAGCTTGGCGAATCAAATGTAGATCTGGACGTCTCCAAGGATAGAATAAACGAGTTAGACAATTCTTATGAATTTCACCATCTACCGGGAATGTAATATTTCTTTTCTTTTCCTCTAGTAATGCTGAGTCTATAAAGAAACTTCAAAGTGCAACCTTAGACGAATCTGGCAAGAAAAAAGATCAGAAACGCAAAAGGGTCATCTTTGAAGATTCCAGTTCTGGGTCTGATACTGAAGGATTAACCTCGGTGAAGGTTGTCAAGAAAAAGCCCAAAGAAAAACTCACCAGTGACACAGTTACAAACTCTACAAGTTGGTCTCTAATCCTTGTGAATTGTGAACCCTCTTTTAATCTCTCTTCTACCAATAAAAAATTAGACTCAAATCAACAATCAGTTAAGCAAGTTGAAGTCATCGACATGAAAGTGACTAGCTTATTCGATGAACAATCGGCTGAGTTGAATCCAGCCAATGGAATGAAAAAGTTTGTGTGCAGTCAAGATCATCGACCCGGGCGAAATGTCAGCCTAATCACGATCGCCAACGATTCTACAAAGAAGAAGTATCTTGTTTCCGCTGCCAAGGCCGACAAGAAAATGTTCTCAATTGCTGAAAAATCTGCCATTACCTGTTACGCTTATCATGAGTGAGGCATTTGTTTTGAAATTTTTGTAAATTCTGCAACTTTTGTAGAGTTGAACTCACCAATGTCTCAATGAAATGGCTCAATTTACTGACTAGTTCCCCTGAGTTTCACCGGCCAAATTCGATTTTTTGTCTATTTGCTGAAATCAAATAATATAGGAGCCTTGGAATATAATGTTACAAAATTGTTGAAATTGAGAAAAAAAGTCCAATCAGGATAAAATAATAAAACATGGGGAAAAATCTCTCAGACCTTCTAAGGTTTACGTTATAGGAAAGCATACACCATGTGTAGGCTGACCAGTCAGTGACCATATCTTTCCATGTAATGAATTTAACAAATTTGTACCTTGTGTGTAATTTATTGATATCATACAATGTAATGTAATTGAGTCTTTCTCAAAAAATAGAGAGGAACAGAAAAATTGAACGAACAGATATTCGAGCAGACATTCTGAGAATGCACATTCGACGTCATAGCTTTACTATTTTTTATTGTCTTTTAAGAATATTACACCAAGAGAAAATTGTACTTAAATTAATCACTGGTTGGTAATCCAATTTTCGCACTCACAGTAATTCAAATTTCAAATAATGGCCAAATAGAAAATTTCATATTTTTTTCTCTAAAAGCAGAGAGATAATTGTAATCTTTTGAATCATAAATAACATTTAAAAGTAACAGGTTGAACAGCATATGAAAAGATATGAGCCTTTATCGTTTAATAAATATGAATTAGCAAGGATTGCTATGCTATGAATGATACATTTGTTCTATGCAATATAAGTACGAATTAGCTAAACAAAATTTTAGTAAATATATTTATCAACTCTGACTTGAGGTTACTTTTTTCTATCCATAGGAATTGGTTTATTCTTGGCAATGGCAATGGTGAACTCTCCTTTTATGATTCGAATACTGGCGATTACATATTTCCAACCATCCAGGTCTCCAAATGTCCAATCCTTCGAATTTGCATTCATCAGAACAACAACACCTCTCAAACTGCTTCAATGGCCAATGGTGACAAGGACAATTACCAATTATACGCTCTCAGTAGTTCTGGTACAGTCTCCATTTGGACATTACCCACAGATCTCATGCAACTAGAGAGCATCTCAACCGGCCTCTTTGATGAAGAGCAGTCCTTCAAAAAGTTCCTCATAAAATTGATCAAAACTGTTGATATGTCCCATACAATTAAAGGTAAATTAACTGATTATTTTATAATGTAAATCCTTCAATAATAAATATTCAAACTTTTCATTCAAACCTATAAAAATACCGTTATGAGAGCATAGTAAGAAACTTAATTTGTCTTGTTTCATCAGAAATAGACCGCTATTCTTTTTTCCCTGTTTGGGATTGTGAAAGAAAGTTATTTGTTGATAAAAAATCAACCCTAAGAATTACAAGCAATCTTCTTAAAATTTGAAAGAAGCACCGTAGACTTGATGTAAACATACACACTTTCAAGTACCTTTTTACTGAATACATATAATTTGGCCCCCAGGCAAAAAGCATCTAAAGAAAAATGGCGAGTAAGATTCAAAATATTGTACTCAAATCTCATCAGATTAGTTGATATATTTACTCTGACTTTGGCGAATATTTTTTTTATTTATCATCCGATTTTATTCACAAATTATTCAAACAAAAGATTTTATTATGTTTACACCATTTTTTTGTTTCATTCACAATTTTTCCCCATTAATTTATTGAGAAATGAAAAATTACTTTTCTTACTTTTGAGAATAAAATACAAGCTAGAGATGAAATAAACTCGAGAATTTTATCATTAAACTTTTTAAAAGATTTACATTTCTTGATCTGTGTATGTTTTTTCTAGGCTACAATCATCGTCTTAAATCATTGGTTATCACTGAGAGTAACGATATCTGCATTCAGCTCAGTAAAGGTTCCTCATTCCTCTATCATCAAAACTCCCAGAATTGGATTGTCCTTCTCGATAGTGAAAAGGATCCCTTACTCTTCCGATTTATTCATTCCCTGAATTCGCTCAACTCTCAAACCGCTCCTCCAACTGGTTTCCTACATTCCCTGCAGATTGTCAAACAATCGCAGCCAGTCAAGGCTATTAGTCCTGTTGAGTAAGTTGATAGTTTATAGTAGTACAAGAATGCTTAAGCCTGAAGAGAAGACTCTCCTATAACTATCAATACAAATCAGTACTTGGGAATAACCCTGAATTAAAATACACATGAGAAAATAAATATCATTCAGCATAGAGAGGACTAACCATGACTGAAATTATTTATTAATTTCGTATTAAAAAACGAAATTACTACCACTGTAACCATTCATAACTGCAAATGCAAATGTCCGAGTGACTAATTTTGCAAATACCCCCACACGAAAACATGAGATTTAGGTTGTTAGGAAATTGTTCTCATATAACCTTCAAATACACCCTGACCGAGTCACTTTACTCTCCACCGTTGTTATTTTATTCAAGATTTTTGATGTCCTTTTCAGCTTGCATTCCTTATATTGTCTTTTATATTTAAAAATAAATAAAATGACAACCAGTCATTAAAAGATCATTAAACTTTTAGTTTACAATTAAATTTTTGTCCTATTCCAAGGTGTCATTCTTTCTCTTTCTATAGACTCAAAGCTCTCACTATGGAACAAAAGAAGATTCTTATTCAATTCCTCAAGAACCAAATTCGTCTATCACTCCTATTCGAGTCGAATAACGAGATAAAATTCTGGATTGGTCGCCTAATCAGGAGTCTTGTTGAATTTGGATTCGAGGACGAACTGAGGTCACTATTTATGGATCTTATTGGTCCCATCTATAAGGATCCCCCCAACTGGAATAAAAACATCCTGGTGAGTTGTGAAACTCAAATGACTCTTTTTTACTCTTGCATCTGATTTTCTATAAAGTTGGGAATCTATCATTTTTCCACAGAGAATTTAAATTTGTCAAGATTTCTTGGTTTCAAGATTATGATGTCTAATTTTACCGTTTGCTATCAATAGGCTTTAGAAGAAAACTCCCTGATTGGTTGTTCTTTGCTGCCATAGTATGGCTATCTGACATCTAGAATCTATTGGACAGGCTTCGGAAAATCCAAAATTTGATTCAGCCTCAACTTATCTCAGGTTATAAAAAAATGTTCCATCGTTTTCATCTTCTTCCGACCTGTTTCCTTAGTGTTACACATTCTAGCATCCCCATGCTTTTTCCTCATAACAATTTGGACTATGTCCAAACGAACATTTGCAAGTTGTCTTACTTCTTCATTATTATTATTATAAAGGGCATTTTTTGTCATTTTTCCCATATCCTACTTGCAGATATTGATTAAAATTGATTGCAAGCTTTTAATGGTGCAACAATAAAAAAACCAATTTTACGAATTTTTAATTTTGGCGTTGATATGATTCACGTAATTTATCAAAAACGTCCGAAAAATCATATTTGTAGATATAGAAGAAAAAGTTTTTTATTCACTAAATGTACATTTCTTTATGGTTCATCAGTAGTGACACATAAATAATGATAAAAGTTAAGAGTTCATTGAAAATAATATTTTACAAATTTTGAAAAAAGTATAGTAAAAGTTGAAAAATATATGAATATAAGGTGAGCTGAAAAAAATCCTGATGTAAGTAAAGTAAATCCTTATGAATCAAACTGAATAATCTTTGGGTTTTAAATTAATTAGAAAAAACAGTGTTTTTTTTGTTCTGAACCGCTTGGTCGACTCAATAACAAAAGAAAATAGTTTATTAAAAAAAACTATTTAACCAGACTATCTATCTGGCCGTTGTTAAGAAATTTGACGAGAAAACGAACTTAACAAAATTTAAAAAGTCATTTTTTGTTCCACAGCTGTGTAATCTTTCTAAGGTTAGGCCTTTTGTTCATTTCACACGGATCAAGAATTTAGCAGATCCTGTAACAAATTTGAATGTGCTCCGCTCAGATAAAAGACTTCAACTGTATAATAATAATGTTTAATTCATTCGATGGCACTCGAAACCATATGAAAAAATACAACTTATCCTTTCTACTTTTTGTATTTCCCATATTATCCAAGTATCCCCTTATCCACTAGAGTGAGAGTAGACATCTCATGTGATTTATAAATATACAACTGATATGACGTTCAGTTTTATATTCATCCTTAAGGAAAGATATGTTTATGTTCAGTTCAATGTATACAAATCCATTTCTGTAATGTAATTATGATCGATTTTCGAGTATTTGAACACACACGCATTTTTAAACTACAAATCTTCTTTGTTTTTTTTGTAGGTAGGTTTCCTTATCGATAGTCCTGATCTTGTCTATATGATAAAGACGGCCATTCTATCAACTCATTTCATCCATTTATAAAGCCAGACTTGGTTTACCTTCCTAGATTTACCAATTTTGGTTGATAGAATCATGTTCACAACTTATGGCCCTTTATTCGAATCCTTCAACAATCTCACGTTCAATTCAATTAAGATAAATAATTGGGCAATATAAAATAGTATAACTTGTATTCTATAAATAAATCCTATTTTCATTTGAAATGTTGCAAAAACTATCCAAAAATTTAAGTAGTAAAGTTTTATAGGAAAATGATTGGCTTTTTATCATCTTCCAAATGAATTTAAGGCTTTTGATTTTCTCTAATATTTTGTAATACAGTTAAACTTTATTTGGATTTCGAAAAAGAACCGTTTTTTCTTTTACCTCAAATATTTATTTGGACATATGGCATATAAAGTTGCAAACAAATGGCCCAATAAATATTATTTATTGAATATCGTATTTTGCTCCTATTTAGTTGTAATTTCAGTCTTTTTTCTATTTCTTAGAACCTATCAAAGAGATCAATGGCAGCTGAATTTCTAAAATACTTTGGCCTAAATTTGAGCCTACAAAAGCTTTACCAAGAGATCAAGGAAACCCTAGATAGTCTCAACCGTTTATCGGAAACGGAACTCGACCCGGAAACTGACAATCTCATCCAATCATGAATTTTGTAAATATATTTTTTTGACATTTTTCTCTGAAAATAAAGAATATTTTTCTATTCACTCCTTCTCAGACACAATAATTATAAACCATTGACAGAAATGAGGCCGAAATATCACTGTTCCAATTCTTGATGAAAAAATTGAGATTTTTAGATTCCTAACGTTATTTTCCTAGTAGACTGCAGTTCATTTTTATTCTATCAATGCAGATGTGTAGATGAATCCAGAGACAGAAATTCAATCATGAAAATCGTTACACATCCGGATGCTAAAATTAAGAAAAACTGTTTCCATCTATTTTTAGGATTTTAAAGATTGGATTAGAACAATGAAGTAAAGAAAATTAAATCAGACTTTCCACCTACCATACTCTCCTCTTGTTTCCTTTTTCAACAGAATGCATTTTTTAAATAAAAAATGTTTTGAATAAAATTTTATTGTTCAATTAAAATAGATAGATTGCATCACTGAGGCTCAAGAAGAGGTGACATCTTCACTTTTTGGGGAGATATACTCTCTTTCATCATGTCCATCATCAAGGGATTCGAGATTGGAAACATTCCAGTCCCGTTTGCAGATGACACAAAATCTTGATATGAAGCATAACCTGAACTTTTTCAGGAAAATAAGATACAAAAAGAAGCTCACTGAATAGGTCATATCTTTGAGGGAGGAGAAGAGTCGACTCAAATCAGTAATATCCCGATGCCATGCATCTGTAGCGGGTATCTTCTTCCAATGGGCGTATATCCTCAAGAATAAACTATACACCAGAGGTATGTATAATAGAATAAAAACTGTACTCAATGCTAGATGGCCAATGATCCTTGAGAGCTCTGTATCTGGTCCAGTCAGGTTTGAGTCCTTTTTAAAGTATTCCCTTCTGGTTTTTTCCACTTTGCACATTTGAAAGATTATCGCCATATTAGTAATTATGACCAGGATCACTGGGAGTATAAAAGTGCCGATGCCTTTGAAGAAAAACATGTAATTATAGGTATCCATATCGTTCTCAAAAGCAATACAACGATTGTTATCGATCTTTGTGATGAAAATCAGGGGGAAATTCAGAACGAACGAAATCAGATATATGAAACTGCAGAGGCCAACTGCGAATCTCTTGTGAAATATTGAATTGAGCCGTATTGGAAACATGATTGTGATTAAACGGTCTAGCGAGAATGCAACCAGAACGTATGAGCTCGTTGTGTACATTGAGTTTTGTGTAACTTCAACGAATTTGCACATTCCATCAGAGGTTATATCCAATTTGAGATTGTTACTTTGCCCGGTTAAATAGTCCACACCCCTACCCAGGAAATCATCGAGCAATGCATTCAATACAAGACAAATTAGTTGGGCCACAGCAAGGCTTATTGCATAGACCCCGAAGCGTGTATTGAACCTTAATCGTGAGAATATAATGATGACAAAAACATTTCCAATGAAGCCGGTTATGAATATTATTGGCGTTACAAAGGCCCTGAATATGTTAAGGTATTGGGAATAGGCTGAATCTTCCCCAAGAGAATTCATGCGAATTTTGTAAACATCTCTAAGGTTTCGTGAAAACTGATATGCCAAACTACTTTCCATTTATTCAAGAATTGAATAAACTCTTTTTCAATATTTTCACCATAAGGAAGTTATCTTGGACATGAATGTAAAAAAAGACGATAGATCTACAAACTTTTATCAAGTTTATCTCAGCCAATCAGATTGCTTCCCAATTCTCTCTCATACGATTCTATGCATTGCTTTACATAGGGACTAATTGGGAATCTGATAGATTTCTCTCCAATTAATTCAGCCCTGAAAATCTGAAATTCTGTCATTAAACCAGATATGTTTTTAACATCTATTTTGTTGCCTTTTCGTATTTAATAAACACAACATTCATTGATCTTCAAGTCAGCTGGGTAGAAAACTTTGGAGATGTAATAAAATTCAATAAAACTTAGGATATTTTCTGCCAATGAAGGGTAGGGGAGGGATGAATAACATAACAGTGTCATGTTAAATAAATTATAGTTGTTTCAAGACAACAAAACTGCCCACTCTCAGTCAATAAATCATTGTTCCGATAAGCAGCTGTATTTTCTTGATGAACTATGAAATCCAAAATGCTGTATTGAGATCTAAGGAATATATGTATACACTATTTTATTTAACAGTAAGTCACAGGATCTTAAAACTATCTTCTTCTTCATAGATATATAATCTCAAAGAACTTATGATAAATAATCAAGAGAAGTTCTATTTGAAAACCCCTTCTCAAAATGTCCAATTTTACACCTGAAGATGAGGTTTCACGGAATTAAGAGTAGTTTCAATCGAAAGAATAGAAAATTCTGTAAAATGATCTATTCAAAGCCGCGAGTCGATCTCTTTTTCCTGCACATTTATGCACCAATGAACGCAGAATTCAATTTTATATATTTAATGATACCCAGTTGTTAGGCAATTAGTCAATTTACTAATAGATATTGATCTCTTAGTAACTCTAGTTTAGCGAAAAGTCGGAGTTTTTCGTTTTTTGAGAATACCTCCGACACGCCGCGTTATCTGGCTCATCTCCCGAGATGCTTAAAGTTCTAACCCCTTACGTCAAGCTTACAAAAACTCAATTTGCCCAACTCAGTACGGTGATTCTTCTGTCATTCTTAGAGACTAGATGTTGTGTAGACAGATACATTGCTACTTCCTCATGATGACTCGGCCTAAAGTAAAGGAAAACATTGTTTTATCTGCAATCAATGAAATATATATATCATTACAGTATTGCAAGTTTTATTTAATCCATATTATATATACATTTAACTATCCATGTTTTCATTGGTGTTGGTGTCTATACACTATCTCAAGAGAAAGTCTATAATATTTCTCAAAATTGTATAGACTAGTGTTACATATACACTTTAACACTATGGTAGAATTTGAACATAATGAAAAATTTCCAAGAATTTCACTACTAGACGACAAGAAATTAGAGAGCATAGATTCTCCTACTCATAATAATATTAAGAAGCATTCTGTATTACAGTACCAATTAACAGTTTGTCAGAATACTGCCTAGTTTGAAAAAAAATAACAGAGAATAGAAGAGAACGAAAAAGATTAGATTATGGATATAACTGAGCTATCAGCTCAATCAGGTCTTGTATTTGAACAATGTGATAGCAACAATAAAGGTTATCTTACTCTAGATGACTTTCTCATCCTTAAACAGTTCCTGCCCATGTCCGAGAGAGATCTTACGGATATTTTCCATAAAATGGACCGAGACAAAACCATGAAGTTGTACCTTGATGAATTTGAAGATGGCTTTAGTAAGTGATTAGTCTTGTTATCAAGGAATAAAGAATATTTCCTCGACAAGGCTCAAGAAACATGTCGTAAGAGGATCGCTTCGAATGGAGAGGAACGTTATCATGTCTATGGAATACCTGAAGGCATGGAGGACGATTGTTTCCTCGAGACAATCGAACAGACTGGAGTTCAAGAAGTCTTTGATGAGTGAGATTTCTAAATTCGAAACTAAACAGTAAAAACTAGACATGAAGGAGAGAAAATCAATAATGTGTTGTTTCTCAAAAAAGTATTATAGTATCGATCACGGGGGGGAACGCCAATCAGAATTAAGACACGTGATGCACATTGGTGTAATCGAGAGAAAAAAATTCTTACACAAACAACATGTATGAGCACAAGTGTAAATTTCCTTGAATTGAAAAGTATTATCGATTAAGACAAGATTCCCGAAAGATTAATAAAAATAAAAATAGAAAAACTTTGACGATGCATGAAAAAAAGTGGTGGGAAAAAATATGGGATTTTCTTTCTGTTTATTCTACATTGTAATATAACTAGCATGTTCTAATAGATGTGTAATTCTATAATTCCCCCTTAGAGTTGGTGTAATCAAGGATGTTTGGGAGCAAATTCAACGTGACAATCCAGCCATGTTGCCTGGATTTGAAAAGATTCTTACCAAGGTTTCATTGGAGATTAAACAACGCAAAAAGGAATGCGAAAACATTGAGAACGCTATGAGAACGTAGGTCATATTCCTCAAACCCTTTATTCTCTTGTTATGCATGTTTTTATAGTCAAAAAATCAAGCAAGATGAAGAAATCCGACGACTCTATGAGGAAATGGAGAACCAGATAAATCTTGAAAAGAAGAAACTACAAGATGAAGTAAATTATTCGTAATCCCTAATCATGTTAAATGAAACTTAGGAATTGGCTAAGGACCGTCAACGCCGAGAAGAACTGGAACGGGAAATTTACGAGAAAGATTCCGACTACCAGGAAATACTACGCAAACATGAGGAAGTAAGTTATTCAATTTGAGTACACAATATTTTCAAAGTTTTAAGAAAAATCCTTTGATTTTTCTTCAATTATTATTTTTTAATTCGAAAAAGCATCAAGTAAACTTTGATTTGCAAAGGAAATCATCTTTCTACCATATTTGATAAGAAAGTGATCGAGGTTCAAAGTTTTGATAAAAATAAACTGTGTGGCAGAAAAATGAATTTGGAATGAATTTCAGCAAAGAAATCCTTATCGATTTTTAATTAGGTCGTGTAGAGTTGAAGCTGTAATTACTCAGTGTACGCTAACATAGTCTGTGTGACTTGAGTGTAGTTATCAAAAGTGTACAAGTCAAGATGACGAATTAATTTCTCCATTCAAAATTCTGATTTTATTTTTAATTTTTTTCCCACTAGACGAACAAGTTTAATAGGGTTTAGTGGTACAGATCGAATTAGGAGAAATTTCTCTACAAAATGAGACCAAAAACAGAAAAAAACTGTCCAAATGATAATTTTTCTAAATAATTGGCCTACTTCAAAGTATGACTATAATAAGAAAAAACTGTTTCAACAGTCAAAAACAGGGTTTGTGCTTTCTCAACTGGTGGAGAAGTGTAGTTGTATTCCTTTAAAGAAGACTTAATTACTTTCTTTCTATTTAAA
Organism: Gyrodactylus bullatarudis; assembly: GCA_012064415.1. NCBI lineage: Eukaryota > Metazoa > Platyhelminthes > Monogenea > Gyrodactylidea > Gyrodactylidae > Gyrodactylus > Gyrodactylus bullatarudis. Next base: position 136,728 of record SSNU01000119.1, on the reverse strand, counting down.
AATTTAAATAGACCATGAAACAGCTCAAGGAACTCCAGCAGCAACATGCAGACACAGCCCACGAAAAGGAAAAGCTTGAGAAAGAACGCGACATGCTTGAGCATCAACTGGCCGACTCTGACCTAACCCTCCAAGAATGTAAGAGTTACATTGAAAGTCTAAAGGAAAAGACTCAGGAAGACCGCAAGCTGAGGGCTAAAGCAGCCATCGATCTATCTGAGGGGATAGCCCTTGAAAGAGAGAGTCTAACCAAACAACTTGACGAGCTTAGGTAAGACTCAAATTTTCTTGATAAAATTTGAAAATTAGAGCCCTGAACCGAAAGTTGAAAGATGAACAAGACGAAAAGCATCTCTTCAGCCAACGTCTACCCGGCCAAGAGACGATTGGTGAAATTCTCAATATCGACCATTCAGTGAATAAAAAGTTTATCAAACTGCAACTGAATTTGCCAAACAAACTAAACTCAATGACTCCGGAACAGCGTAGGGGATCGATATTGTCATCCTATTTCAATACAGTTATGTAAGTATATATTTTTATATCCTTTCATTTATGGCGCCAATGTAAATATTGTCTCTATAGTATTCTAGTCAAAATAAGTATGTGTTTCTTTTACACTCTACTAGGCCGAGGAATAGTGTAGTGATTGATTCAGATACTGACATTGAAGACGGCAGTTCCCCTTATCCCAGGGGCATGCGAAAGACAAAGAGTGAACTCACAAGAAATTCTCTCAATAGCAGCTATTCATTGGTTAATGAAGAGAAGACTGATGGCAGATTCTTGTGGGTTACAAATAGAGCTAATTTTTCGAATTATTTTGTTCCTTTTCATCTAGGTTGTCACGAGCCTCCCCAGAAGGTTCTTGCATGGCCAGTCAAACTGAAAAAAGTGTACGTATTCATTATGCAGTGAAACTTTAGATCATTTATTACTGAATCCGAAATTAACAGTTTTTTATCCTTTGTGAGAATAGAGAAATTCTTCCAATGCAAAGACTCTGGACGCTGTCTATAAGATTGTATTCATTGGGGATAGTTCCGTTGGAAAGTCTACCATTCATCATAGATATATTTACGACAGGTTCAGCACCAGTATATCGTCAACTGTCGGGGTGGACTTTCAGATCAAGAAGGTGGAGACAGATACGAACTCAGTCATACTCCAACTTTGGGATACTGCTGGCCAAGAAAAGTTTGTTTGCTCAAGTGTTTTTTCTTCTTGTGTAGCTGATTTGAGTAGCCAGTTGATATGAACTTGAAAGGAGATTTTGAACTGGAATTTTTTGACTTCTAAATGAAAGGTTGTCAATATGAATGTTTAGAAGATATTGTCCCAAAGAGTCTTTAGACCTTGAAAATAGCTAACTTTTTAATTTCAAGAAATGACTTAAAAGTTTCATTCATTTTACTCTACGATCTCTGTGAAAAACGTTCTTTATATTTTTCGAAAACGAGTCATTTCTAAATTGTCATAACTCTTCTATAAAATATTTTAGCTTGATAAGTTATAGTTCATTCGAGAGAATATTAGTTCTTCTTTCAGAAAGATAGTCAACTTCATATCAACCAACTTACAGTAATTAATTTAACTTGGGCTATGCTTCTAAAATGTTTAACAATACCAAGAAAAAATAAATCTGTTAACTATTAAAATGTTGAATCCGAAAATATTGCTAGCCAGAAGCAATCTTGACCGATTAAAAAGCAAATATTTTTCGTAAAATCTGTTGAAAAATGTAACTAAACAACTTTCATTGTTTTTCTCTCTGGTTTTTTTTTATTTTTTTATCTAAAGGTTTCGCAGTGTCACAAAACAATATTATCGTAAATCAGATGGTGTCGTAATGGTCTATGATGCTACCAGCTCTCAGTCCTACGTCAACATTAGAAATTGGATATCTTACATGGATGAGGAGGGTCTGTCAGATAACGTTGTTGTACTCTTGTTGGCGAACAAAATAGATTTGCTAAGTGAGGAAGAACGCGAGAAAGCCGTTGAATATCTAGAGAGATTAGCCAAAGTTAGCTTCCCCCGTTACACTTTTAATTTCTCTCGATTTATTCGTTCATTTCATCTTTTTATAGGAAAACAATATTAAAATTTACAAGCCAGTGAGTGCCAAGACCGGCGAAGGAGTCAACCAGGCCTTTGAAGATCTCATCAAGGACCTTAAAATTCTTGAGAAAGAGAACCTGGAAAATGCAGTCAACTTTAGAGAGGGAAAACCTGAAAAACGCATCGTCTGCTGTCATCATTGACGAATTGAAATTTTATCAAGAACCAGTCCAAATTACTTTCCAATCATACCATGCTCAAATGAAACAGTCAAAGGGTTTTCAAATTACAAGAGTATTTTTTTAACAGATAACAACTCTCTCACTTCTAACCAAACTTAATCGATTTGAAAATGTATGAAAAATATATATTTATTTTTGCACATCTACTTAATAGTAGTTATATGATTAAAATTGAATTTAGACATGGAATAAATAACGATAAAAATTGGTACTGTAAATCTTTATTTTGTTACATTTAAAAATTATCTCCCCTATGTAGTTTGTAGGAGGAAACAAAATGAACAGGCGTATATATTTCCTCAATTATGGATAGAAATATGGGACAGTGTAACAATTATCATTCAAGTTTTTTTCATGAGGATAATTTAACTCTATCGCTCCATCCGCGTACCTCTTTACAAGATGTTTATTGGTAACCAAGATGAATTTTTGAATGATTTATCAAATTTCTAGGTGAATTTTGATTTAAAGTTTTATTTTTTCTTGCATGTCGCTGATGTCAAAAGTAGAGGTCGGTAAAAAGCAAAGGTTGACGCCAGCTGATCAATTTAGAGCCAATTTTGAAACAAACCTTATTGCTATGAATACAGTAACGGGTCCAGTTATTTCTTTAAATCGAATAGATAAGTTAAATAAGTCATTTAAAATCTTGTATATGACCAAAAGGGTTTTAGTAAAACCGTTTTACTCAAAAAGCGTAATTTATTTCCTTAGTTGTTTGCCAAGTTATTTCATAAAATAAAGAATGTTTTTTAATATGTTGATCATAATCGAAAAAACCGAACAAAAGTAAAAAACGTTTTTTATGTCAAACCGTAAATATGGCGTAAAGATTAATTTAAACAATATGTATTTCCGTTTTATAATCTATACAGATTTCAAGTATGGCCCAACAACAATTGTCCTTAGTTACTTAATCTGGAGACAATATCCAAGATCAAGAGTGCTATGAAATAATGTAGAAAAAAGTTTCCAAGAGAGCTTTATCAGGGATAATGTCTACAATAATAAATCAAGAGATTTTATTTTATTACACTTTATTTATATACGATTGTACGTTGATGAGGAATATTCTTTTTTTATTATTATTAATTCTATAATAATAACAAGTGATATTAACTTGTAACGCTGCATTTTGGACATTAATTACAAGAGGTTTATAATGTCGGCAAGTGAGGAAGATAATTATAACTACGCAGTTCTTGTTATGCAACTCGATATTGTTTCCTTTTGGAAATTAATAAAAGATAACTGCGATCAAGTCAAAAAAAAATCCAGGCTTTCCGAGAGGCTTGTATTTCACCAGTCCTCATCAGACTCAGGCTCGATATTTATGCATGAAACATAGTGGGAAATACGATGAAGGGATAATTTTTGCATTAATTTTATTTGCTTTATCTGTTTTTACTGGATTTTTCCATTTTTTTCCTCCAACTAAAGCTTAACGAAAAGAAACCTCACACAAAGGCATGATTTCTCAATGAACGAAACGCTAGATTTGAAAAAATAACGTCGAGAACCCGATCAAACGAAGTATTACAAACTTTTTGTAAATCGTTCCAGTCTTTTCTTCAGTTGCCAGTATCCTCCACCCTCATATAATAATAAAATTGCAATATGGAATATGAAAATAAAAAGTGTACTGAAAATTCACAATTGTATCATGGGATTTGATGAAATACGATTACCATCAAACTATTCAAGATTGTAAAGAATACAGAAAAAGACTTTATTGTTGTCGAAATCCTACAAAAGAACTCTCATTAGCAGTGTTAATGTGACACATTATTCAAATGTAAAATTTTTGTCTGAATAAAAGGAATTGGACTACTCGTATCATTATTATTACAATTGTATTATTAAGAGAGAATTTTTCACATTTTTAGACTCATCGAGAGTTATCCTCAAAAAAAGTACCAGATGAGTTCCATTCCAACTATTTTTGTGAACCAAAGGTATTAATCCCTGGACTTGCTAGGAAACATTAACATTGGGACAAGAAAGTGTTTGAAAATGTTTAAATTCTAACATTGGCTCACTTCTATTGAGTCTAATTCAAGAAGGCCTAGAGTTCCATATATAGCAAATGGTTTGGTAAGATGAATGAAATAAGAATGGTTTAGAACATTTGGAAAAATTAAAATAACAATTTACAATGAAAATGAATAAAATTTAACCCTTTAAGACCCAGGTTAATATAGGACAGGTTACTTTATCAAGCCATAATTACGCTTTAAAGAAACTAAAAATAGTTTATTGACCAGTTTTCTGAAAAAAGAACGAATGAACTCTGACTTATCAAGCTACAATATTTTATTGAGAAGTTATGACAATTTAAAAATGACTTGTTTAAAAAAAATATTAAAATTTCCTTAAAAATATAAAAAAAGTTTTTTTTGAAAAACCACTTACAGTGATCTAAGAGAAAAAAGAAAGAAACCTTTCAAATTGCATATTCGTTATCAGCATATTCTAAAACCCTACTAAAAATTCTCTGGGTCTTTAAGGGCTTAAGATAGGCTTCTTCAGATAATTCAGATTCGGATCCGTCTGAAAAAATCCGAAAAGTTACCGAAAATAAAATTATTACAACATGTATTAATTTTCGATAATCTTGTGAAAGATATATTTTTTTCAAAAATTATTCATATTAAAATTCAAGAGCTTATAAAATTTCTGAAAAAGATCTATCGTTCTTCAAGCTTTGATAATAACAGATCAAGGATTAATGATATCAACCTACCAGGGAGATAGCTTGCTAAGACATTATAAAATTTAACTCTAGAGAAGAATAGTTATTTGATTAAAAATGTGTAGGATTTCAATACAATAAAACAAATCAAAACTTATTTCACAGTTATCTTTTTGTTTATATCATATATTTCTGAATCTGAAGAACCCTAGTTTAAGAACACTAATTAACAGGAGTAATAATGAAAAATTGAAATAAACGCATTTAATCTGAAAATTTTGATATATAACAAGATATTTTGATTCATACCTCTACTTTTGTGATTTTGAAAATTTACTTGAATACTTTATCATACTAATAAGTAATACAGTAGTTCTTTTGGATTTTTTTCATAAAAAAATCAAAAAATACAAAAGAATAAAGATTTTTTACGCGCGTTCTTTATTCAGAAAAAAAGAAACACGTTAGAATTATAGAAAAGGTGAACTTTTGATGTGAAAATGTGTACAGATTTCAATAATCTCTTCACGAATCATCCTCCATCCTTCTCTATCTAATGGAATTGGATTTTACACTCCTCTCATTTATTATTTGCGCAGTTCATCTCTTTTCTTGTGGCTCTTTTAATATTCCAAAGAAAAGAAGAAAAAACTTTAACACTTTACGCGAATGCTTCTTGTGAATGAATAATGAAAGAAAACTGAAAAATAAACATTCTCTCATCTCCAACAGCATCAACAGTAATAACAAAATAATCTTTTTCCCTAGAAGAACATTCTGCATTTTGATTGCCTTCTATGCAGCAGGACGAGTCAATTCATCTGTTACTCTTCTTGCTACAAAGCAACATTTTTTCTTGTCGATTGAGGACAACCCATGGGTTTTGAGATGGACAAACTTATTGATTAAAAATTATATTTAAAACTCAGTAATAATTCAGTTTGATCCCTAATTAATAATTAGTAATTATGTATTTACTCTATAACCTGAAAAATTTTTTTTTATTAATTGTAATATTTCTAAATGTAATTCTTTCGTTACTTCATAGAGCCTAAAATTGTTGAATGAATTATTTTTAAATGAAAATTGTAAAAATTATTCATTGAAACAATTTTCATCAAACATGAATTGAGACTCTGTTTTAGTCAAAAAACGTTTTTTATTTAAAAAAACGGGTATAACGGCAAAAAGTGTATCAAAAGGTAGAGAAAATAATACATCTTATATCATTTTTGACAAATCTTAAATCAAATTTAACCAATAGTACATCAGAATTGCCTTGGAACAGTTGGAAAGTGAGAAAAACACAAGTTTACAGTTGTACTGAACTCCTTTAACAAACTTACTAGTTTTTTTACTACCATGTAGCAAATAATCCGGGTACATTTGCGAAAATATTGACTGATGAACAAACTCTCAAAAATTTAAGCTCTCTATATATAAGAATTGTCAATGCCCTCTGAGACTGAATTAAAATGATATTTTGTTAACTTGCGCCAAGACTGATGTATGATTTGTCAAAATTGAGATAGGTTTTGTAAATACATCGTGTATATTGCATATAAGAAGTGTCAAAAATGATATGAGATGTGTTATTTCCATAATTTTTTAAATCTGATTACAGAACCATTCTGAACAAAATTTGGCGGGATAATGTTAAAATACTTGAATGTTAATCTTTCAAATATATTATAATTATCCTATTTATGTTCTAAAATAATCGGACTCTTTTAGAACCGTTTCTCTCATAAGCCATAAAGCTGTTTGTCCTCAGAAAGAGGGAGAGAGTGAGAAACTAGGTCAGCAGACCGATAAAAAAAATATCCCAACTTGTATTTATTTACAATAATGAATGAGGTGTCTGTTAACAATCGTTTCAATTGAATTGTTGTTTATCGAATAAACTTTTTGATATATATCAACATGGCAACAGGAAACTTTTCTGAAAGCTAATAAAATTTTAGAGCCTTTGCCATAAATGAAAGAGAGAAGCATAACACTCGTTAACACTGTGCAGTACTAAATGGAGTACAATAAAGAGTATTAGTTTACAACTCAAAAAGAAACCATTACGAGAAATGAGACCTACGTCAATTCCTAAATAATCAATCAAAAACGTATTCTCACACAAGAATTATAAAACCCATCTAATGCAATGTACTTTATTGAGCTTAAATTAAATGATTATCAGCAGTGCTTCTTCACCCTTAAGGTTCCACTGTGCCCAAGAATGTAAACTCGGGTTTCATTTTCTCTACTTTTAAGTAATCTTAATTGAAATAAAGAAATTGAATAAACAAGACAGTGTCAATCCCTTCTTAGATTTCATTTTAGTTTTCTTCCTACAACCAAAGTAATCATACCCTTAGAATTCGGATATGAAATCGCCCAAACTCTATCTGCTCTCTTTCGATCGATAAAGTCTGAACTGAAGGTAATTGAATAAAAAAACTGTAGATTCCTAATCAGCGTATTCACAAACCTTAGCTCTAAATTTAAAATAATCATGCCACTAAAATTTACAGCTGGCTATTTAAATGGCAACTCTAGATTCTCATTACGGCCCAAGGAGATTTTTTGTTATTCTAATGTTTATAGGGAAACTTTTGTTCTACCCAAGTACAATGTAAACAATTCAATCCAAAATGGGGCTATATTTTTGGTTGGGTTTTGTTTATCTAGCCTCTGTATCGCGTGTCTAGAGAGATTCAGGATTGAGTTTCATAAATTGAGATATAAACTGAAAAGAATTTGTAACAATAATCAGTGTTTTTAGCCACGACCGCTCTATTCTAGTTAGTCTACACAATAAGAGTGAATAGCCTTGACTTAATTGTGAAATTCATAATCTGTGAAGCTATGATTTTTACAAAATGTTAGCTCAATATTTTTGTTATCTTCACAGTGTCTGGAAACCACAAAATTATATTTCGACAAGGAAACTAATTATAGCCGATTAATCTTTTGAGTTCATGAATTAGTAACATTGACCGAATTTCGATCCTATTGTCAAATTTTGATCAGCTCAAATGGTATTTCGAATTTCAGAAAATCTTCATCATATCAGACTTTCTTATTGATGTATTCCTATAAAATTCACAGGTTTCGAACTTATTCTAATTCTCTAAAAGTAATTTTATCGATAAATTGTTTTCGAAATGAAAATAATAGCCCAGATAATCTTGATTTCGAGCCAAATATTGGCTAAAGAATAAAAATATGAAAGCAATTATACCAGAATTATTATATATATAACAGAGGATTTCATTCCAGTTGATTGCGTTCCCTCTAATTTATCCTATCCATTGACCCATTTTCACATTATTTATAAACGTTTTCAGCCATCTCCTACCTCTGGGCGATATCTTATCAAATCTTGATGATGAAAATTATTTGGCCTCTAGAGGAATTAACCAATGATCCAATTTGCCAAAAGCTTTCATCATCAGCCTTCTATTCAATAAATAAAAGAACAGTGTACATTCTACATTTGTGTATACATCTGGCATATATCATTGTAATATGTACAATATGAATATACATTTATTTATTTATATTCTTATGTATATACACTGGTCTATGCATTTGTCAGAGAAAAATGTATTTCAAGAAGAAAAAGAAATATTTCATGAATAGAGCCAATAAAAATTGAATGACGCTGGTTGAAAACAAAAGACGTTAAAAGAGGAATTTCATTATTACAGCTGAAAGATGTACGATGTTGACGAGGATCAAAGTGGAGAATCGACCAGATACTCTGAAGATCCAATGAATCAACGGGGGCCAAACTCGAGTGAAAGTCACGTCAAAAGACCCATGAATGCCTTCATGGTATGGTCAAGGGGTCAGAGAAGACTCATGGCCACGATGAATCCAAAAATGCACAATAGTGAGATATCCAAGCGCCTCGGAGCCGAATGGAAATTGCTCCCGGAATCAGACAAGAGGCCTTTTATAGATGAGGCTAAACGTCTTCGGGCCATGCACCTTCACAAGCATCCGGATTATAAATATCGACCAAGACGCAAGAATCAGATTAAGACGAACAGTCCCACGTCCTATGCTAGTGAACAGGAAAGAGTTGACAAGGTAACCTCTGACCAATTAGAGGATCTGGATCATTGCAACTCCCTGGCTTCAACAATCAACAATCAACAGCCATCCCAACATTACAGACTTGACTTTATGAGGAATATCATTGGCGAGGTTTTAACAAGCAATAACCATACAGGTTAGTTATCTTATCGACAACTAATAGTACTGTATATCGAAGCATTCTTTTTTATTTCAAGAAAATCTTAGAGATAAAATGTTACACGAATACTTTACAATGGGAAAACCGTCCGCTGTCCATCAGAATGCCTACTCTCTCATGCAAGAGTTTATTGGCAAGGAATCGGTCAATTTGGAAAGCTTTAAACGATTCAGTGACTTTTCAACTGCCTGGAAGTGCATTCTCGACAGGCTGAAAGGACCCATCCTCAACGACCAAATGAAATTCAATCTGGGCGTGGATGAGGAGAAAGGTGGAATTTTATTTCCTGATGACGATGAGCCCTATGACTATCTGGAATCAAAGCATTCTAATGTAAGACTTTAGTTAGCTAATGCGTAATCCTCAAATTCTTGAGATTTTTAAAATACTCATTAAAGTTTAGACAATCTTGTTCTCTAATTATCTGAATTTGATTAAATCTGAGAAAATAACTGTACAACTTGATCTATAAAGGATTCTTTTGATTTTATTTCATAGGAGAGTCACTAATTTAGCTTTATTATATTTTCTTTAGTCAGACGAAGAATTAAACGATGGACCCCAACAGAGAATTGGAAAGCAATTCAAGAATCCTTACAGTATCGAAGCCCTGACAAATGAATAATGTGTGGAGAACGCCTTAGCTTGAAGAAAGATAACAATTCATTGATATTTCTCAGTATATTTAAATGTTGGCTATAAATTTATTCACAATTTACTCTAATAAAACTTTTTATTTCCATCCCTGTCTACTTTAGAGTAACGAGTCATAGTAAAAAATATTATTATTTATCATTGCTACTTGTAAGAAGAAATTAAATTTTATATAGAATATGCATATTTATTGGAATTCAAATATCTCTCTTATGATAAAAATGTCTCTTCAGGCAAAATAAAACAAGTTGCATAAACTTTTATATTATAATAAGTGTAAACACACATTCAACTAATATATCATTGTACTTTTGGACATTTCTGGCAGATCCTTTGAATTTAAATCTCTGTCCCCAGAGCGAGGAAATAATAAAACAAAAAAATCTATATATTTCATATGACATCAAGAGAATATGAATCTACAATTGCAAATGAATGTCGAGAATGTACCCATGACTCAAGGGTCCTTTTGTATGGGAATCAATTTCTCGCGTTCTTTAACAAAAAAATATCAGTTTTATATATATATTACATGACATGGTGGGGAAAACTGGGTTGATAACTCAAATTGCAATCTGGAATGTTTTGTCCTGAGATAATAGTAATAACGGGGTTCATAGGAATCTCTCTGGGATCACTTGGAGGTGCTGTTGATATACTAGGTCTTGGATATGATGTTGGAATCTAGGCCTGAAAACGAATAAAAGTTTATTTTTCAATAACTCCTATCGATATTATAATTAACCCTTTTCTTGAGGGACTCATAACCCTAATTTCCAACTAGGGCTATGGTTAACATGAAAATAGAACTTTATGATTTTTACAAATAAATCCCTACTTGAAAATCGGTGAAGTTTTGATGATTCAAGATACCTTAATAATTACAAATTCATCCAAAGTCTTGTGGTGATAAAGGAAAATCATATCCATACTTTTAACCCTTTTAGCCTTGGATTCAACCTTGAAACAGATGGAGAATTATAACACTTACAAGTAATCTGACGATCTCCTGTACTTAAGTTGACATCCTTTGTCAACTTTTCAAGATAATCAATATTATAGTTATTATTGAGAGATTGAAGTGCAAACAGAGTATCGTAGACATCTGCGTATACTGATTTCTTCAATATGGCAGTGGTTTTGTTGTTATTATTACTCTGGGAGAGGATGTTGCTACTTGAATGACGCTTCTTATTCCTATCCAATGTGTGACATTCTAATATTTTATTCGGGGAAGACTGGTTCGACAAGCTCTCGGGTTCGAGTTCAATATCCATATTACCCTGGAGATATTTCTCCTTAATCAAGTGTTTTTGATAATTTTGTCGTTTGGCATTATTGTACAATACGCTTAGATGGGTCTCTACAAGAATAAATGTATCTTTCATCTCATGTTTAGAAATGGCTAAAGAATCAAATTACTCTCGAATATTATTAATTCTACTTAGAAGAGTTGTCAAGGTATTAAAGGTAGGAACAAAACAGTGAGAGATTCCATAGATGTATCCCTTTTATTTGAACCGATTGTAATGTAATTGAAAAATCAGCTTACATTCCAGAAAATAATATTGTTGGAATGGAATAACTAATTGAATAAAGTGTATATCTTCAGTACAAAATCATAGTAAAGTTTATATATTGTATATTCCAATAGCGAGTATAACTCTATAGTGATATTTGATTTGATTAACTTACTTTGGTTATTCATTTTATAACAGCTAAACAAACTCATTTAACAAAATTCATTTCAAGATTTATACACATTAGAGCCTCTTGAAAATTGTAGTGGTGTTCGAATATACGCCAATTACTTTTAAAGAACACAATGATTTGTATTACTGTATTAATATTGCTACCCATGAGCCAGGTATTATGGTTCACCTCACTCAATCAAGTCCCCGCCCAATGGTACGTATACTCTTCTTACTTGTCCAATATCTTAGTCCCTATTGGGGAGTTTAAACTGATGAATGGATAATTTTTCACGAAAATTCTCTAATTTGTTCAGTATTACCAGTTCTAATAATTCTGAACAAACCTAGAGATAAGTTTGAATAAGTTTGCCCTGACAATTGAGCATCGAGCATCTCTAAAAAAAGGTCTCAAAGTTTTGTGTGTCTTTTTGTAATTAATTACCTTTCTCAGATGGACTAGTATCATCATTACTATCACAGACTGAGTCATTACCAGTCCAGGAGTTGAAATGGCCCAGGGATGGACTGGATATCTGACTTAGACTCTTGATGAGTAGCAGTTTTCGTCTGCCAGAAGGCCCAGAATAGCCAGGTCCACTACCATTAATATTGTTAGCTCCACCATTATTATTTGGAAAGGTCAACTTCTTACTGGACAAACTTCGACTAGAACCTTTAAAACAAATATTTGTGATAGTTACTTTGAAGTAGTCACATGATATAGCAATAAAGAAATGTAAATCATCAAAAAGTTGAGTTGAGTGATTTTTTTCATTACCAAACTACGCAGATAGCGATGATGATTCATTCCAATTCCCAGAATGGATCCCCCATACAAAAATAATTTCGTCATTACACAGTAGTTTAATTTACGATTTTCATCTCCTCCCACTGTATTCATATGCATCTCAATGTGAGGGTGAATGTGTCCCACGATTTCATTATCAAGAAAAAGTAGCTACTACTAATGATTCTACTATCCCAATAACCAAGTACAGTATATATGAGGATATAAAAGTACACTTTACTGGGCAAATGAGTGTATCATAATACTAAAATGAGTGGAAAGCCATAATCATCATCTTAAATGTCCTTAGGACTGTACTAAATTCATCCTTGAAATGTTTCATTCTGATAAAGAGAGTAGAGCGAGAAGATAAGAACAGATCAGCATGATGATTCATTCCCTGTTAACTAGCTGTATATAAACTAGAGAAGGCCAGAATTTTCAACTTTTCCAGCCTTAATCTTATACGTTTTCGAGTTTGGCGATGATATGATTCACGTGATTTATCAAAAAATGTTAATAAAATGTTCTGATATACAAAATCTCGATTTAAAATGACAATTTTGAACACGCGCCGAGATATTTTCAATGAATTTTACCACGAGAAAGGAAAAAAATAAGATTTTTGAATAGTTTTGCAACAATTTACATAAAAATGGGGCTTATATTAAGGATTGAGTCTTTTCTCACACGTTGAAAGAAATTCCTAGAGAATTAGGAAAATTTTGATGAAAACATCGATTTTTGATCAAGGAAAAATAAAATCTTGTATTAAACCTAATAATTAAAGTAAATGGAAGAGTCGATAGAGGATGAATGGAAATTACCAATGATTGTATCTGATATTTTGTTGAATTTGGGTACTGAATTTTGGATGATTGACCTTCTGGAGGGGAGGGTTTTGAAGAATTTGACAAAACTCTTTGTCATGTTTTCTGAGGTACCACTATGGCGCTTGGTTGATAAGGAATGACAATTTGAGTTGTCTAAGCCTTGTACTTTTGCATCCAGCAACTCTTCCTTTAGATCTACATAACAACACATGGTCTTGGTTAATTAACTGTCAATAAATTTAATTATGGGATTTAAAAATGATGATAAGGTGGTCAAATGAAGTTTTCAAGGGTCAAAGTTTGGAAAAATGGAAATTCGGCCTACGTTCGTCTATAAATAATTTGTTTTCTTTGATTGGAAGAAATGGGTCACATTATCTTTAGATTCAAAAATTACTTTTTTTGAAATTTTTGTAAAAATGAAATATTCACAACTTCGTATGACACTTGGTATTACTTGGATGATGTTAATTTTTCGGCGCTTAAATGAGTGCTTTAATCATCTAAACTATGAAAATGACCAAGCAGAGAGAGAGTTATTTTCAAAATAAAACCAGTAACTTTGATGTACATTAGAGCACCGCTTTTCTTCTTGAGGATTTTTCCAAGTCACAGAATTGTGTTCAATTCTTATAAGAATTAAGATAATTATCGATAAACTTAAATCTATATTTTAATAATATCCAAAATTAAACAAATGTAAAGTTTGGTCGATTCGAATAGCCACTGTTTAGATAACCTTGAAAAAGGCCTCCTCTATACTCACCATTGTTATTGATAAAGTCAAGTTTTGGATAACTTTCCAATTCTCGGATGGCACTAAGGGGAAAGATTCGTCGAAAGTCAGTTATCATACGTTCTATTATAGTGGCAGCTCTGTTGAATTTCAAATGATTCTTTTCTTGTTTGCTGCAATGAAAAAAACCAAATTCATACCATTGTTTAAAAAAAATTTTCATCATCTTGTGAATCTTCAAATATTTCCCAATTACATTAGATTGTGGGATAAGCAATGGGACTGAATACAAAAACTGATTTTATTGTAAAAGATCAATTGGATATCAGTGAAAATAGTTTCCTGATGAATAAAGACATGTCTCCTAAAGAATTTGTAGTTTTCTAATCACATAAACAAAGAATTCATCAAATTTACAGTTGAGAAAGAGGATTAAATCCATTTTCTACTACATCTTTTTTGACCTTAAGAAAAGGTTCTAGAGATTTGAATTGGGGATTATCAGACGATGCAAGACGAAGACTATCAGGGAAAAGACCTATGAAATAAAAAGTTTTATTCTCTTTTCCGAAATGGGGTTTCGAGTTGTGCTGAAGAGAAACGAGTCTACAGAATCTCGGATATTTTTATCCAAGACTTAATGGCACCTGAATACTCTAGAACGTTTAATCGAATCTTCAAAAAATGATTTGTACACTTTGAAAGTTCTCTGATGGCCCAGTTCCCAGGCAATACGCATATATATCTGGTAAAAACCTTTCCAATCAAAATACTCAAAAATATTGATGTTTTTTCAGTTCTAGAGATATCTGTAATAAGTTCAAAAATTAGAGTGATTAATTATTTTTCTAATGGTACCAATTTTTTTCGAATTCATATTAGTTTTGAAGGATAAAATTTTTGTTCAAGTTGGATTCCCATCATTTGTCACAGAACCTAAGAAATTTTCTAATGTAACCATGCATGAATATGATTGAAAGGTTCTCAATAAATAAGATTGTGCTTGATTTGAGTCTTACCCCAATGAAATTTGGCTAACTGAACTAGCAGTAGAACTAAAGTCATTATCAGCATTTATAATACTCTGTGGCAATAGGGTGGGTGCAAAGATGATTGCCAAACTATACGTTGACATTTTATTGCACTTTTCATTGAGGGAATACTTGTTAAGAAACATGAGTAAATACAGGAGGTTGTACATTTCTGGATCATCAAGTTTATCAACTGCAAGGCGTATTGACTCAACTGTTGGATCTAGTCTTGACATTATCAATTTTGCCCATTCATTGCGATAAGATCCCGTTAGTAGGGGTACAGGAAGACTGCGCAAATACTGCTTCAATGTGTCGGCAATAACAAATGAGTCATACTGGTTTATTATCGATTCCCCACGTAGAACATTTATAGCACTCTGAAACAAAGAATAATTTAAATAAATTTCAAGTCAAAAAAATAGATGGAGCAGCACTCAGGATGAAAGTAATTTACCATTCGAAGAAAGATTTCTTATCAATACCCACTCTGCTTGAAAATTAATGAAAATTTAGACGATCCATTATGCGTCAATAATGGTGGGTGAACCAAAACAACAGCTACTATTTATCACTTTTTTAGTGTCATTATACTCACAGATAATGTATCGACCTGCTTCTTACTACCAGCCATACGAAAGAGGCCCTAAATTAATTAAATGGTTAAATAAGTTTATTGAATTAGTAGAGAAACAGGATCTTACCTCTTCATTAAGGCAAGTTGGTTTATCCAGGGCAGATATGCATAAATGTAATGGATACGCTATCTGATAATTGTATGTTTCCACGTGCTCCTTCAATGGACGATTGAATATAGGAATAATCTTTTTACCATCTAGATTTCAAAATACAGTAGTTTAATCTTTCTGTACAGATTACCAGACTAGATAGATTGAGAATACTTTTCGAATGATCTCACCATTCGAGCCAATAGAAGGTTGAATAGTGTGAACATTATTCTCTATATTCTGGACCAAGAGAGGAGAGAGTCAGAATTATTTATTATACCAAAGTTAAATTTATTAGCGGATAAAACTGGAAATTGATTTTAGACAGCCAATAATGTTACATTTTTTTTCTAAAAATTAGTTGAAAATAATTTCAAATTCGAATGGTATATATAGAGTTTATCGATGAGTTATGACTCATAACGTATCTTCATCTTAGAACCTGTTGCTCTGAAACGTTGATCTATATGATAAATTTATGAAGAAAAAACCTAAATATGAGGTTGTTTTAATCCTGAAATTTATGGTTTTGTGTAAATGGTGGTATTTTTTTACACAATTATCACAGAAATATCACGGTATTGTGATATTTGAAAAAACTTTTGAAAAAGCTATGACATTTTAATTTAGGAGGAAAATACTTCTCTATTTAAAAAATAACCTTTTATTTGTTAATAAAATAATGACACTCTTGTACTATTATGAAAAAGTTTATTTATAAAACTGCATTCAAAAGGTTTGAAGAGTTCAGCACACTTGATGGGGTCAATTGGATAATTCTAAGCTTATCATCTCAACCACTCAGAGGATTTTGTTTAAATTAACTAAATCTCACTTGAGCGCATGGTACAATTTGAATATGATAAACAGGTATTTAATCTATTCAAGTTTAGTTTGCAGATTTTTTTTTCAAAAGACCCAGAGAATATTTCACTTGTTCCAATCAGATCTGCCACTGTACTGTCTACAATTAGTTTTCTGGTAGCCAGATTGGTTGATTAATAGATTGCTTTGGATTTTTAAAAAATACGACAGAATATTTAACAGAGTAAGAGATCAGTTTTGGGAAAAATAAAGCAAAGAGTTAAACTAAATTCTTTCCTTTGACAAATATTTGCTCACAAATAATACAGAAGGAATATAGTCCCTTGTTCAATGTACATTTAGAGTCGGAAGAGAGGTGGCACTAACCAAAGTGTAGTGTAGATATCGATTCAATGTGAAAAAAACATTAAAGAGAAAGTATTGCTAATTTAACACGCAACTTGACTATCGATAAAAAAACAGTGAATGAATAAAATCAGATGATACATGATACTTTAAGGCAAGGAAAAATGTAGTTTTATAGATGATCACTTGAAGAGTATGTAATCAATCAAAGAATGACTCAATATTCTGAGGTTTTATGAATTTTATTTTGAAGTGCTATTGTCTTTTATCATCACTAAATCTTTCCTGAGAAATAATACTCAGTGTGTATCTTTAAGCTAGTAAGGCGTGGGACTTTTAGTACTAACGAGCCTGTATCGATTCTTGGCTACGATTTACTCAAGAGTCGCAATAAAGACGGAAAGCATCTATGCCTGGGTAATTAGCTCTATTGAAATTTTTAGTTTTCAATCAACTGTAAAACAAATAGGATATTTTCACGTCAATCAACTGAACATTAATCATATAAAATCCTTTTTTAACTCCTACACTACGCCTATGTAAAACAAAAAAATAGGGAACATGATAAAGGTTGGTGTAATTCCATAATTATAATGAAAACATTATATACTTCATACATGCTCTAATGCCTAGTCAGGTGAAAAATAATAGAAAGTATTATTCAATTGGGTTTGGGACGAATGACACACTTACCCAAATTCTTCTCCAAATGACTCTGGAGATTTTTGAGGATGTTTGCACAGGACTGGTAATATTCTTGGGACATTGTGACCAACTGGAGCATTGCTTGCATGTTTAATTCGAATGATTTTCCTTCGTACTTGAAGAACTCTTGAAGGGCTACCTCCTGAAATCAATAAATATTTTATCATCAGAGAGTTTTCAAAGTAAACCTATACTTTCCCCTTACTCAACTGTAGTCTTATAAGACAGAGTGATAATTTCAATACAGAATGGTTCGAGGCCTGTTCAGAAAGTTTATTTCATAGATAAAGTGACATAAAACAGAGCCAAAGTTTTAATTTTAGCCATTCAACAACTAAAGAAGATGGTCTGACTACTTTCAAGGGAACTTTTTTATTCTTTGGATTCCATAAAAGATTGAAATGAGTTAATATTAATAAATGAAAATTTTTAAAAATGACACAGTAATTTTATAAACTGCATTAAAAATAACTAATAAAAGATAAAAATAGCAAGGAATGAAAAAAGCTCACGTTACCCAAGTTTATATCTCTCCTCCGTTTAAAGTCATATGTTTACACTTGTTTAATTCTTGGAGGAGCTTCTAATTTTAGCCTATGGATAATTATAGGGAGAGTCTCTTTAAGCTCTTAGAGACTATGTTCTATTCTTCTCAGTCATCAAGATTTAGAAATAAAAAAGAATTCAAGGCGATTTTTTAAACAAGACTGCCAAGAAACTGAAAAAGATGATTGATCAAGTTTCTTAATGAGGAATTATTCCTTTGAAATATCAGCTTTAATTTTAATTTCAGATCTTTTCAAATTGGACACACTCCTTGACTTCAAAGGGAAAACGTTGTTTCGATAGCCGAAACAAAGAAAGAGATGTATAGCTTTATGCCCATTTCCTCAAATCTGTTCTCTCTCAAGTTTTTTTTTATCTGAGACGATAACAAGATTAGAATAGGATGAAGCAATTAAGAATATGGGAAATATTTCTTTAGACAGACAATATTTTTGTCTCAGTTGAAAGAGACGATTGCTATTTTGATCAGAACGAAAGACTTCTTCTCAACATAGACCTAGCCAAGTATTTTTGTTACAATTGAAAGTTTCAATGAATGTAAAATGACTACTCACTTTAAGTGAGACAAGTTCTGCCTCTAATTCCTCCTTGGATTGAAGCAGCTGGTCAAGCTTATTCCTTTTATCATCGTTGATGAGTTTGGCGTTTGATGAGGTTGTGTTATTATTGTTTGTATTAGGGTTGGAGGTAGAATTGATTTGGGATATTGTTTGCGATCCATTAATGGAAGACGCCTGACTATTCCCAGGGTCAGAGAGGATGGTCTGGGAACTCTTTAGGGATTCGTGTGTGGAGAGAGGCCGATCAGAGGATAGAGACTTGTCAGAGGAGGAAATTCGATGATTTGAATGAATCACCGATGTTATATTGTCGTTTACGTCAATTGATGCATTCGATGAATGAAGATTTGTCTAAAAGAAGAAATTAAATATAAAAAATGTAAATAAATAGTCATACATACCGTGTTTCCATTGCAAGTTTCAGGGTTCTTCTGACATGTCAGTCGGTTTATTCGTTCATTAAGAGACTTTAAGTTGTTGGTTACTCTTAAAAGATTTAGACGGGCCTTGTGTACAGGGCCGGAACTAGACGAGTTCTCCTTGATCATTTGTAGGCGCTGAATGACTTCCTCTTCTATTTTGGAACTGTACAACATTTTATTTGAGGCTAGCTTACAGGCTACCTGTCCACATTGAAGATAAATGTGTCTATAATATGAAAATATTTTCATATCGGAATTTTTAGAATGAACAATGTCAACAGAAATTATGGACTACATTATTTAGAGGTTAGAACTTTCTAAAAACCCTTGTCCAGAAGAAGACAAAAGTTATTATTATTATTATTGAAAATAATGAGTCGGCAGTGTTTAACTTCAAAACTGCATTTATAATCGAACCTTTTTGCAAGTTTGCACAGATAAATGACTGAATATATTAACAAGGTTAAAACATTTCTGAATATCGAATAACAAGAGTTTTTGAATATATATATTACATAATACTGTTCAATTAATTCAAAAAATCATTCTTATTCTTAAACACTTGAGAAGATTGAGAAATTCTTTTGAAAAATCAAAGTAAAGATATCATTGATATCTTTTAAGCTGGCTAGTATAAGTTTTAATTCCAGAGTAATCCTTTCAGTTTTTTTCTTTTTTAAAGCAGTAACCTTTGGATAATTCAGTAACAAGCAACTCGAATCAATTGATAACTAATAATTGAACGAGCGAAATTCAAGTAAAATTTCCGACTTTTGTATTACGTCAAATGAGCGTGTTCAGGAGATAACAGGATTAGAAATTTTGTGATCACGATAGGAAAAAAGAGCCATCCAACTTTTATCTTACAATTCTTTATCGAGAATGTCAATTTGATTAGATTTTAAATTCTAACCGATATCATCTTGATGTTGATGAAAACATAAAGAGAGAAAGTTTCCTGAGCAGAATATTGAGTCCAAATGCGAACTAAATAACTATCCTCTTGAAGGGAATAACTAAATATATAGTGATAATCAATAATAAGTATACACCCATAGAACCTGTCCTCTTATATTAATTTTAAATGATCTTGAGACTTGGGATGTTGACTTCTAAAGAATGAAAAATTCTTTATTAAAATGCGTATTTTTAAATATAATTTATTTCAACATAATTCAGTAAATA
>SSNU01000119.1:0-115491 GCA_012064415.1 Gyrodactylus bullatarudis | reverse complement strand
TACTACGAATTGATCTATATGAATATGTAGATAATTTAGCACTCTTTCGAATGACATATCCCACGTCTCAAGATCATTTAAAATTAAAACAAGAAGACAGGTTCTATAGGTGTATACTTATTCTTGACTACCACTATATATACTAGATATATATTATTCATCTCCAATAGTTTCATTAGTCATAAAAGTACAAAATTTTTACTACTTTATGAGTCATTTAAAGTGGGATCTAATTAGTCATGTGAAATAATAATATTCAAAAAATAAAAAAATATCTTCAGCGGGATAAAATACAAATACACATGGAATAGGCTGAGAAACAATAAATCTTTTTGTATTATAGTATTGTATTGGCAAAAAATTTAATAAATCAAAAAGGATAAAATTTAGAAAACCAATGGAATCCTCCTGGATAATTATCAAAGTACTTGAACTAACTAGGATAGGCTAAATATTTGATTTTATACTTTAAACTCGACTAGCAAAGTGGTGGTCATCAGAAAAAAAAGGAATTCATTAGCAATGAAATTCATGAATACAGTTCAGTCTCGGTGGGATCCAACTCTAACATTCAGTGACATGGGCTAATCCATTACCGAGTACGACGAACCTGTAGTATATCTTACTTAAGTACCTAGAACGAAATAATTCTAGTTAATGAAATTCATTAGAATGAATACCCCAGTGTCCTTGGGAACCTTTTGAAACTCTCTGGAAATGAGATTATACTTTTTGTTCAAACCCCAGAGCCAAGAGAAGAGAGATCGATTTAACTTTTGTACAAGTCAACAAGAGTTTGTACAGTATCATTTATTATTAGTCGTGTGGCAGAAAAAGTTTGACAAAAGAAAAAATTCTATTGTAACTAGAAATCGTGCATGGAATAAAGTACAAGAACATTATATTATTGTAATACTTTTGGAGAGAAAAAATACTGTTTTCTTATTCTTCTTTCTTATTTAAAATACAGAAATACTCTACAAGACAATCAATTTTACAAACACATGTTCTCTGTCTCATGTAATGAAATAACAATTGGATTTTCACAAAGAAATATTGGCCAACTTTTAATAAAACTCAGTAAAAGGATCGAGATTATCAATCTATTTATTCTCTTTAGTGGTCCGACAAGAGTTCATCAAACACAAAATGCTACATTTTTGTCCAATCAGTTAACAAAGTATTGATAATCAGAGGAATAGACCTAATTACCCATAAGATTTAATTCAACTTTCTTCTTTTGACGAAAAATTTTGAATTCAACACTGCTGTTTAAATAAGAATGCAGTAAGTAAAGGAAGTTGAGTAGAAGGAACCTACTCAAGGTTGTAAGACCTTAGAAATCGCGATATGATTGATGCTATTTAGCATGTGTTCACTTAAAAATACAACTGGCTAAACCAAAGGCCTATAAAAAATAATATCCATTGCTTCATTCATGTCTCGATGTAAACAAATACGCCCAATGAAATAAGATATAAACATTAGCGCGATTACACAATCTTTGTAAAGGATTTATCTTGTATAATAAACAAAAAAAGCATATAATACTTCTACCTACCACAATCCAACTTTTTTATCTGGTTGAAGAGAAAGCTTTGGACTTTGGACTTGAATAAACATGATCCAAAGAGTTTTAGGTAAATATAACAAGAATATATATTCAACTAGCGGGTGAAAGGTAGTTAGTACGATAAGATTGTAAAACTAACAAAGAAAGGACTCTAGGTTTTTTCAAATTACTCCAAAAAACGGATCAGAAACTAGAACCTGTAATTCCGTGAAATATAAATTATTTTCTCTTAATCTTTCATAGTTCATACAATGTCTGGTGATTTTTCGCAAAAGAAGAAACATTTTCAAATCAATATAGGGAAAACTATTTTTTGCAACCCAAAATAAAAAATGCACGTGTTTCACTGCATGAGAAAAATTTTTGAGGAAGACGTTCATTTGAAAAAGTTTGTTCTGACATGATCAAAAATGGGTTGGCATTAAAAACAGAACTTACTCATTAACCGGTTGAATGTTGGATAATCTCTCCGATGCATCAAAGAAGGCTTGCGCTAATGCAGCTTCAGGAGTCCGCTTCTGCAAATAGAATAGAAGTATTCAAAAAATACAAATACGGAAAATTAAAGATTTAGTGTATTGGGTAGACTAACAAAGGCAAGTTTATTATTATTTGATAAAAGCAGTGGAAAAATAATTTTTTCGCAGACAAAAGTCTCTTATATAATCTTCAACATCCGTAGCTAATTATTTTTTCAATAAAGTATTATTTTAATGTCTATGAAAACAAATTTTTGTAACGTTCGGGAAATAATCATCAACGAATTATACAGTGAATGCAAAAACGTAACTTTTATCATCAAATGATAATGGAAAAAAATAACGAATGTTTCTCTATCAAACAAAAGAATTGCGACTGAGAAATAATTGACTAAAATTTCAAGATGTTCTCGGATCTAGAATTAAATAATTTAACTGGTTAAGAAACATGTATAATTCCGCCTCTTTGACAGAGACTATAATTTCCCCTTTGAATTCAAGAGGATGCAAAATTATCGGAAGATTATAAAGAGAAAATAATTCAGACAGTCCGACATAAATATAAATACAAAGAATAATCGTTCCTTTCAGAAAAGTGCGATTAAATTCTTTAATACTGGCAAGTGATAGATTTTCATGTGTCCGAAATTAATCTGTAACTACTATGCATACTTTTCATTCCACAACGTTATCATCATTGGATATGTGTGTGATTGAAAAAAGGAATTATCCAACAGTTCTTCTCAGAGTTCTTATGTCAATTGATAAAATTTTAGCTCTATGCTGATCATTTCAGATTCGTTTAGAGAAGCCATCAAATATATTTTAATCCTGATGTAGTATACAAGTCTTCTTTTGTCTCATGAATTGATTAAAAGCGTTTTTAAACGTTTTATTTAATGCTGCAGAATTGACTAAAATCTTGATAAAATTTTTCTTTGACTTTTAATAATTTCGTTTATCTCACTATAGAAGCATAAGGAGATATCTATGAACCAAGTAGGTCTTTAGGAAGCTATTCGGCGTAGATTGACTATAACGTTGTTCACTTGGTATAGACCAATACAAGCCAGAAGACAACATAGTCAGGTAGCAAGCGAACAACGTTATAGTCAAATGATTTTAGTAACTTTTAAAAGCTTCGATAATTATTCTTGTTAGATGTTTATTCACACGGCAGGTATCATATCATGTCGTACGACTAATTTGAATATTTTAAACTCCAATCTAAACTTTATACATGAAATTTTGTTTGTTTTGAAATTTCCATCTATAGCGTTTAATATGTACGGCGAGAATAAATCTTTATGGATTTTGTAATAAATTTAGATTTGAACATGATTTATAGACATTTTTTCAGAGTCAAATCAATGTTTCCTCTAATTTATGACCGACCGTAGTAATCAATATATTTATATTTAAGATGTTCACTTTTAAGATTTTGATTTTATTTATTTCTCGGTTATGAATTAAACAAGTCAAACTTATACAACAGAGACAAGAGAACAAAGAGTTAATTCGTACATTGGAAAAAACCTTTTGCCAAATATTCATTCCATAAAGTACATACTTAAAAAAGTGACTTTTAGCTATGATAATAATGTTTACTTTAAAAGTAGATAATAATAACAATACAATAAAATATAGTCGAGTGAGGTAAGAAAGAAGAAATGGGATCAAGAAAGTATATACTATCCCCATTGCCATTAAATGTAGCAGGCATTCATTGGCAAGACATTGGTTAATGCATTGCAGATTTATATCAAGGAAACAGTTTGATGGGCTTAAAAAGACTATATTGCATTTCATTTATCACTTTTAAGTGGGATATTGTATTATTTACAATGATGAACAAATCTCCCTTTTCAACTTTTAATTTCTATTCATTACATTACATTTCAAAGGACTCTTTTTCTCATAGACATTAGAACGTTGAAAAAGATGAATCAGAGAAAGAGATTCCCTTGGAACGTAAACAAATTCACAAGCAGACAGATTAATGGATGGGGTAGTTTTATAAAATGACAATAAAAATCTTTTCATGAAATCAGATCGTAAAATAGCAACAAGAGAAACAGACGATAAGAAAATACTCATGCCTGATACATCTACCAAGGATGCGGATGTAAAAAAGCACACAAGATCATGTATCATGGGAAATTCCTTTAGTCATGAATGCTTTTTTTTTAATATTATCCATATATAGATATAGTAAATGGGAAATAACTGTATTTAAACATAAAAATTATCTCATTTTTCGAGAATAATCAAATCAGAAAATCTGTATGAGGTAAATGATACTTGAGAAGCACTTTTCAGGATGACTGCTGATGTCACCTTATTGAACGAATTTCAAGAGTGAAATCAACTCTACTTCTTTTGCCTTCATTTCTATAATCAGGGCGAGAAAAAAGACGGACCTATGAAAAATTTTTGAATTAGACAACTGAAAATTTCCAAATCACTAGAGCATATCAAGTAGGAGTACTCAATGTTACCTGATAAATTAAAATGAAATTGAGGAAAAGAATTTTTGCTAGAAATTTTATCTTTCGATTGAAAAATTACTAGTTTTTGAATGAATTCTCTGGTCTTTTGACATAATTTTTAGTCGCTATTTTTTTGTAGCATTTTTTTCAATTAGCTTTATTTTTTGATGACTTTTGTTTTTCAGATTTCTCAAAATTAATTTCTACATACCCTACTCATCAGTGAACAGGAATCTTTTCCTCTTCGGGGACCATCTAGTAGTAGTTTAGAGATAGACAGGAAAGTTTCTACTCCCCTCCTATAGCAATGAGAGAATAAAATTGTAGTTTATTATCTCCCAAAATAAAAATCAGATAAAATCAATCATTTCTGAATGATTCCCAAGAATGAATCTCTCCCCAGGGAATGAAAGAGAGAAACGAAAATGGAGGCAAATAAAGAAAAAGTTTAGGAATTTCCACATAGCGAAATGAACACCCCAAATGTGTTTTCAAATCCTAATCATCACATGATAGCGAAGAAGAAGGGGTTCTTATACTAGGGAAACGAAACTTTTTGACTACGATAGTCAAGTACCCTCTTCATTTGAGAGTTGTCCATTTAATGGGACTTGTTTATTCAGATAATGTATGCTCAAAGAGTTCTGTATTTTAATGATGTAATAGAGCAGACTTTTGTTCAAAGTTAAATATATATCAAAGGTACTTCTTGAAGAGAAAATAAGTGTAAATTAAAAGTAGGAAATTCAGTGTGTCTAGAACAAATAAACTACAATGTTTTTTTCACACTGCATAATGTTTAGTTATAATAGAATTGACATTTTGCTTGTGAAAGAGAATTTCAAAGTCCAATGCATGCATGAATAAAATTGATCAGAAGGGGATAAGATAAATGTTGTGAGACTTTTGTTCTTTTACCCTTATTAATTTAGAGACATGTTGAGAATGTTATTGTGTAGTTGTTCAACTGGCTCAGAATGTTTGCCAATTATCAGTACAGTACTTTTTAACTTTAGGTGTGATGATTAAATTAAAATACAATGGTTTAACGTTTTAGTCTACACTATATGATAAATGTATCAATTTTTATTTATTATAATACAGTACAGTAGTTTTTTACAAGATAACACAAATGTATTTTATATTATTATTATAATAAATGTGCTAGGGGAGACAAAAGGGAAAAATCGAGTCAGCAGACATTTAAATGATGTATTAACATAATTTTTCAGTACAGAACATATATCGTGATTTAGTTTACAAGTTAGTTCAGTGTATTTACTCAATACATGAATTTTGTCTAATTTAGTATAGGGTTCAAGAATCAAATGAAAATACCAATAAAAATCAATGCATAATTATTAAATAGAGAGAATAATAAAAGAGGGGGAAAATTAACGTCATATGATTATTACATGCCCCACCTCCCTCTCACCAACAACATTTTTTATGGTGAAAAAAAACATTGGATAGAGAGATATTGAACGAAATAAAGGATGATTGGATTTTATTCTATAGATTTCTTTTCATTTGTTATATATTTCTGTTGAAAATTCATCAAGATTATAATCTCGAATTGAGGCCAAGAAATAAAAGATATCTATAGAGACAGGTATTGTGTGAATGGAGACAACATTCTTGTCATTTTTCTCAACTCAATCTGTTCTTTCATCCATCTATGCAGTCTATGAATGATGATGGTAGTGTAATATCTGGTTCATTTTTTCTCTAATTTATACAGCCTTGGTTTATAAAATAATTATTATGATGCTTGCTATACTATAACAATTAGTACTATTCCCTCTGTTCTGATAACCATTCAAGACCAACTTATTATCATGTCATTAAGGTTCATAGCTATAAGGTCTTGAGATGAAATTATCTCAATGTTTTCAGTTTAATTTCAACATTAACTGATTTTTCAGATGCAATCTTTTTTGTCCAGTTCCCGATAAAGTATTAGAATAATCATCTTTAGATCTTATTATTCTCTTTGAGGCTCTACTAATTACTAATTAACAAAAATGTATCAATACACATAGTCAGTATCAGGATAATGGTAATGAGTAATAACAATGGATTGTTTCAATCAAGTGTTCCTGTGTGTTGGAAGTGAAAAATTTAATGATGCTCTTTTTTATTACAGGTTTTTCTAGACCATCCATCCTTTGATGGTTGTTATCTTTTTTTACCTGTGGCCTTTACTACAATAATAATTTTAATCATCATGCCTTTATTTAATGATACATGAGATTTGGTGAATAATGGTTGGTTATGGAGTGAGTGAGCTCTCAATACACCATAGAATAGATAGAATTTAATACTCCAAGTTCACACATAGAAAAATAAATAGAGTCTACACTTTTGTGTAAAAATAAAAAGAGATGGCGACCAGTTTTGGTTGTTTCAATGATAAAAAATCTATATATTAATCGTAAACAAGAATAAATACAATGCAAAATATTTAGTGATAAATCAATTGAAAAATGAAATACTTGTCCAGTCCAATGATTCCTACCTGTATCATCTCAATCCTTAGATTTCATTAAAAATCATTATCAACAAATTGTAGAAATAAAAATACCACTAGACTGTATTTTTCTCTATTTAAAATAGATTTAATGCCGATTCTATCATAATTCTCACACATTTACAGTATCAATCAAATTGATTTTTTCGATTAATTCAAGTAGCATAAATAAAATGATAAATTTATTGGTTTTCGATTAGGACAGTCTGGTGAATGTGTGTATTCAATTCATTTATTTTACAAATGTTTTTCTTTATAATTACAAGCAGTTATGCAACAACTATCAGTCAAATTGTAAACCAATAAAAGGGGGGATATTATTAGTAACCTAAATAAACCCGGAGAGAAAGAAAGAAAACTGGTATGTGATGATAAATTAGAGGAGAAAAAAATTCTCTCTCAGCAGATCCAACTTGTGCAACAGTCAATATATATAGTATTAACTGGAAAAATAAACTTTTTCAAATGGGGAACAAAACACACACAATAGATATTTACTGAGTGAGAGAGAGAGAGAAATAGAGGCACACACACACAGAAAATTGATTAATTAGTTTTTTATGCATACAAACAAGAAGAAGAAGAATACAAAACTACAAGAGAGATTTCGATTCATTCTGGGGGAGTGTAATTTCTTCTATGTCATTTTTTGAACTGAGGACATGTATGTTACTACTAATAGTGTGTGTATGTTGTAGTGAGGAATGGAATTTTCTCAATACAATATATACTGTGTAGTAGTCTAAAGAACTAAGGTCATCCCTGTGTATTTATCATACATTAGATTCTAATGTAGATACTCTGTACATTTGTTGGTAGGATTAATAATAAAAAGAAAAAGAATGATACAGCCATACAAGAGGAGAGAGAAAGAGAGGAAACAGTATCATGTATGAGTAATCCTCTGTACTGTTCGATTTTACTGATCGAGTAAATATCATCTTGAGAAGATGTTCCCCACATTGACTCAGGACTAGATCAATACTTTTCCTCTCAGGATTACACACACACCAATTGAATGATAAATTTATTATTTTGGAGAATAATACTGAAGAATCCTTTTGTCAAAACTTTAATGCCATATAATATAGTAAAAATAATACAACATTTCTTAGTTGATTGGGATTGTACTATTCTCATATGTGATAGTGAATTTAGAGAAAAATTAATTATTCAATTTATAAAAAGAGAGATGTGATATCTTTGAGTAAAATATCCAAGGGGACTGCAGACTAAATGAAGGGAGTCAACCATTTTTATTCTTACGCAGAGAGTATTTATTTATTTGATGAGATAATTTTAATTTTAGACCTTTGGGTAGGCAGTCTCTCAATTTATCTACACATAGAGTATTGCTGCATAATAATACACCCATGTTTCATGAACTTTTGAATTACATCAAAATGTAAAATTGATTTTAGAACACAAACAGGCAGGAATAATGAATTTGGTTGAATGAATGAAAAACAAATTTCATAATCCTGACAAGTCTACCTTATATCAAGTTTATGCTATTTTTATTCTAGAATTTCATTTACAAATTACTCACAAAATTCTTAATAAGATCCCCGTTTTCCGGTGAGTTAAAGTTTTGCTGGGAACTATTGGCATTATTTTCCACAATCATATCATCCAAAGCCTTTTCCATAATGTTTTCCGAAGCATAGCCACTACTCTCCGATTGATAATGGCTACTGTTCATGATGTTCTGTAGGCTATTTGGAATAAAATCAATTTGGCTATCTCTAGAGCTGACATGATTCTGGTGAATAAGTCCTGATAACTTTTTCGAGATTGCACTAGAGCTGAAACGCATTCCGTTTAAAAGATTCTCAATTTCATTAATATCATCGGAAGGCCATCCGAAAGGAGCTTTTTCGTCATCCCGACGCCATTTTCCAAAGGGTTTATCAGTTTTGAGCCTTGAATTATTATAAAAATGTTATTTAATTACTCTGAAAATCGTTTTATAATACTCGTTTTCATTATAGAGCTCTAAGCGTTAACGTATAATTTCATCGAAAATCAATTGTTATTTGGAAATTGGCAAAAATTTATATAGTCAAACAAAAAATTATTCTATCAAAAGATTTTGTTTTTTACTTATATGATCGCACTTATTTAATTTGAAATTAAATTTTGCAAATTCATTAAAGCTATAGCATGTAATACCCTATCATTTTCAGAGGAAATTTAAAAAATAATTTAAATATTGTGATTAACTTGGTGTCTCTAGAAATTCTTAGACATATGTATAGTTACTTCAAGAATTCTGTAATCTTTTCAAATCTGTGTCAGAATGTGAAACTATTAAATAACATATTTGAGAATCTCAAATTGATATTATTGCTGATAAGTCAAACTGATACGATTTATTATTATAAATTGTAGTCTTTATATCTGAAACTTGTTGAGAAAAATAATTTTCAAAAAACTATCTTTAATCTTAGATTTAAAGCGTTTCAAGTTGAAACTGTTTAAAAGAGTAATTAAAAAGACATTTTTTCAGAAAAAATATAAAATAATTTCTAAATTTATTTGTCTTTGAAATGATGCTGATCGGATCCACCGGTTCATGATACAAATCAATTTTCTTTACTTCCCGGCGAATCAAAAAGATCTTTCGGCAGATGGAATTTCGGAACTTGGTCATCTTGAGATTTCCCCTAAACATTATAAAAACATTACATTTTGCCTGAAAAAAGTCTAGATTAATAATACATACATCACATGAGTAATAGGTCCGCAAACTTTCTTGAAATAGATTAACTTCAGTAGGTTCATCTGTAATATGAAAGATTCGTTTAGAATTACATCATTAAACGTTTGTGATATTTGCTTACGATTAAAGTCGTGAGATGCCGACGTGAAGCCTCTGATAAATGACCATTTCTCATCAGGTGTCTTGTGTTCAACTTCAATCTTTTCAAATTTAGAAAAATAATTCCGAGCAAGTTTTTCGTCATCTCGATCAAATGACTCTTGATCCTGCCAAAAATCCAAATTTCTCGATTCAGAAATTCCATCATAATGGCCCCAGATAGCAGAGGAGGCTGGCGCCCAATATTCATACCTGAAATTTCAATAGAAGAATGAAAATTTTTATCACATTTATTTTCTTTAAAAATTAATTACAAGTCTACTTTCAAGTATAAATTGAAGTTATAAATTAAAATATCATATTCTTTGGAAAGATTGTTAAATATCAAATTATAATGAAATAAACAAACCTCTGATTGACCGAGTTCTTCATGGGTGTCAATAAGACATCCGGTTGACTTTCAACTTGAGCTTTTTCCAGCCAGGCATTGCAGATAGAACTTGATTCATCTTCCTCAACAATGGCCACAGGACGAATTTTATTACTTCTCCTACGAACATTCCTTGAGGTTTTATTCTCTAGGTAGAGGTAAATTTCATTTGTTGCATTGTTTATGGTCTGAACACGTTCGTAGAGACTTTCTAGGTTATCAGTTTGCGGAGAATCTAGATAACTCTCGGATGTCATCTTTATCAAATCAAACAACTGGTAGATTTCACTCTTTTTAACAGCTTCAATCTCCTGCTCATCTTCTTCTATACTATTGGATTTTTAGAAATTAAAAGAGACCTTTTTAGTTATTCGAACAGATTCACACTTTTCATAAAGTCATGAATTGGAGAAAAAGGGATCATCAGTAGTGTCACTTTATAAATGATTCAAATTGTAAATCAACGTCAATGAAAATAATGAATCTTTCACTTTTACTATTTGATTGAAAATTTGTAAATTATTTTCATTTACATATTCAAGGAAAATTAGGTTATCTCGTGAGTTATTTGAGCTGTATTTCATGCATACCGATGGTCCCAGTAACATGTGGATTAGAGCGACAATACAATACAAACTAAAAAATATTTTTACGTTACTATGAGAGAATTTTAGAATAATCCAAAAACGTGAATTAAATTCTTCATGTCTGGAAGAGGAGACAATAATGTATTGTCACTACTTCTTTTGTTACCATGTAGATGCCTTGGTTTTATTTTAAAAGATAAAATTACAATCGAGGCGAGATTTTATTTGGCTTATCGAAGGTTTCTTATCGATTTCTTACGGTTTTTCAAGAAATAAATTCTTACCAATTAGTAATTCACGTAGTTGCTAAAAAAACATCCCAAAATCCACTCAGATTCATAATTAAGAATTTCGAAAGAAGATGCCAAGTTTACATTTCTCAAAGCAATGATTCAATATTATGAGTACATTCAAGATGATAATTTACAAAGTATCAATGAAAGCTGGAAAAACACCTAAAACTCTCCAATAACTAGTGAAAAGGGAGAGAGAAAAGGGGAAAAAACTCACATAGGTAGTTGAAGTTTATAGGAATAGTTTTGCTGGACACATGGCTATATGGTTTTTATAGGTTAAAAAGAAATTTTTCTTTGACCCAAACATTCAGGAAACACTTGGTTATAGAAAGGTAAATTGTTATCAACCATTTAAGAAGATTTTAATATTAATAGCTATTTATACTTTATGATATCAATCGATCACAAGAATCATGATTATTTATAGAAAGTGTGATTGATGACGTCATTACCTATTTCAGATGTAATAAAATAATTAACAGAGCCAAAATTGACATGCAAAAGAATGAAATTTGTAAACATTAGGAACTTACAACTTGTGAGTTGTCTGAGGTGTGATATCACAGTTTTGTTGTTTCATTAAAATTGTAGTTTCCAGGCAATCTGAATCAAAGTTTCCTTGTCCTGTCAATTCTGAGATTTCTAAAGATGTGAATTAATCAAGATATTTAATGA
Organism: Gyrodactylus bullatarudis; assembly: GCA_012064415.1. Taxonomy (NCBI): domain Eukaryota; kingdom Metazoa; phylum Platyhelminthes; class Monogenea; order Gyrodactylidea; family Gyrodactylidae; genus Gyrodactylus; species Gyrodactylus bullatarudis. The sequence continues at coordinate 103,611 of SSNU01000119.1, read as the reverse complement.
ACTAATCAATCATTCTTTTGTACTTATTTTCTAGTGGGTGAGATGAAAGGAATTGAGCACGGATACTTACTCTCTAGTGGGAAAAGACTTGGGTCAACAGTTTCCTGGAACCAATCGGGAACACTGTTGTTGGATTCGGAGAGATTCGAGTTTGAATGGTCATCAATACCAGGAGGATCATTGATTGAGGAAGAGGTCTCATGGTTATCCAGTTCAAAGACTGGCAATAAGACGGCTGCCTTTGCTAGAGCCTTTGCATTCCCTAGTGAAATTAAAACACGCATGTTAACTCTACTACTATTGATGAATAATTTAATTTAATTATGAATCTACTCATGAGTAGTTTCTAGAACAATATATATCTAGGCTCAATTTTAAATGAGATAATTTGTATTTTACCTGATTGCTGAGCATTCGAGGTGATGTTAACATTGCTGCTTGATGCCTTGTTTGAAGAAGCCTTGGACTTTTTTCTCTTTTTTCTGTGGGAAAGGGAAACATGTTTTGATAAACACATGATGATTTAGGAATGGAGAGTGACTAACTTGGAAACATCCTGCTTGGCTTGCAACTTGACGTTTTGCTTTGACTCGACAGCCTTGTCACCTTGCAAGACATGAGTAGACTCCAAAAGTTGAACAGATGGTTTCTTACGATTCTGACCTTTGGTATTATTATTCTTGACAGGGTCTGCATTCGAATTGCTATCCTTACTCTTGGTTATGTCCTCATTTCGACATTTCTTCAGGTCGAAGAAGTCATCCAGCTTCTCTTTCGACTTGTCCATAGGGAGTTTTGTCGATGACTTTTTGATAACACTGAGTCGGTCATGTTGTTGCTTATAGGCAACGAAATGATTGTATATTTGATCCAATTTCAAATTAATCATTGTCTCAGAGTCAATGTAACTGAGAAGGACCACAATAATGATACCGAGGACAGTCATTGTAAAGACGAGGAACCTAAAATTTGGAAAGATAAAGATCCTTGTCAGATCGATGATGGTATGAAGGATGGCATGCTTTATCTTGCTGGTCATTTAACGTAGCAAAAATGTTGAGCGAGTCCCCTGATGAATTAATTTCTTGAAAATGATTTTAAATATCACTGAGATCAGAGAGCCAATCATGATTAATGAATGTGTCAACAAGCTCTTTTGATGATGCTTATAAAAACCTTGAGAGAGATTAACTCAACCAAGACTATCGAAAAAAAAATATTGCATAGACAAGTTTTTATTAACTTTCAAATCAACTCTCCTTTCATTTCGTGATGTGCGGAGAAGAAATAAGCTTAAGAAGTCTCTGCTTGTTATTCTTAACCCTTCATGTCCCAAATTATTTTTTTTCATCACAGATATGAGAAAATTTGCAACCTAACCAAAATAATTGCGCTGATTCTGAATCTGAATTTCTTTTTGTGAGCCGAATTACCATTTCAGAGGTAATAGAGGCTAAAATTAGCATTTTTTGGCTCTAAAGCCAGTTTTCTTCTAAACTATAAGAGATATCGAGCAGCCGATTGTAAATTTGAAATCAACGGCAATTTTTTTACGATAGAAATTTAATTTTTTTTAACGTCATATGATTATTACATGCCCCACCTCCCTCTCACCAACAACATTTTTTATGGTGAAAAAAAACATTGGATAGAGAGATATTGAACGAAATAAAGGATGATTGGATTTTATTCTATAGATTTCTTTTCATTTGTTATATATTTCTGTTGAAAATTCATCAAGATTATAATCTCGAATTGAGGCCAAGAAATAAAAGATATCTATAGAGACAGGTATTGTGTGAATGGAGACAACATTCTTGTCATTTTTCTCAACTCAATCTGTTCTTTCATCCATCTATGCAGTCTATGAATGATGATGGTAGTGTAATATCTGGTTCATTTTTTCTCTAATTTATACAGCCTTGGTTTATAAAATAATTATTATGATGCTTGCTATACTATAACAATTAGTACTATTCCCTCTGTTCTGATAACCATTCAAGACCAACTTATTATCATGTCATTAAGGTTCATAGCTATAAGGTCTTGAGATGAAATTATCTCAATGTTTTCAGTTTAATTTCAACATTAACTGATTTTTCAGATGCAATCTTTTTTGTCCAGTTCCCGATAAAGTATTAGAATAATCATCTTTAGATCTTATTATTCTCTTTGAGGCTCTACTAATTACTAATTAACAAAAATGTATCAATACACATAGTCAGTATCAGGATAATGGTAATGAGTAATAACAATGGATTGTTTCAATCAAGTGTTCCTGTGTGTTGGAAGTGAAAAATTTAATGATGCTCTTTTTTATTACAGGTTTTTCTAGACCATCCATCCTTTGATGGTTGTTATCTTTTTTTACCTGTGGCCTTTACTACAATAATAATTTTAATCATCATGCCTTTATTAAATTTTAAGACATCAGCAAATAGGTTTCCAAAAAAAACGTTCTAAATATTTGACAACATTTTCAAAAAATCACCCTTCTTCAAGTAATTATGGTGTGCATCAGTGAAAAGTTATCTTTATGATTTATACATAATTTTGTAGCTTAATAAATTTCCTTTCTAATGAGGGGTAAACAAAGTGTTTTAGGTATCTTTCAGTAAAAATTATCGCTCGAGAAAGAGTTGTGTTCCACTGGTGGAACAATGGGACATGAAGGGTTAATGAATATTGCTACAATTTAATTAAAAACCCAGAGATTATTCATTATAGTCCATAAGGATTTACTTAAACCTGAAGACTCTTTTAATTTATAAATAACAGTGTGACTACGGACCTTCCTATATAGGATGCACCATCAAAAAGTTGTCAAAAAGATCTCATGTTCACCTGAAGATGGATACATTGGTGACCAGATTCATCAAACAAGAGAACTATAATGGTTTGAGTTTGTAATTTTTCAATTTAGTATAAAAATGCATGTGAATACAGGCAAGATTCGTGTGTATTTAGATAAATTATTCTTCTTTTAACCTTCAATCATCCCCTGGCCTATGTGAGTTTCCTCACTTTTCTCTTCACTGTTGTTATTTATTATTGGAGTTACATTATAAAGCTGGTTAATATGTAGTTGGGGATCTCGGATTTCTACAGAAATCTCAAAACTTCCAACTTTCAAATCAATAAAAAATTTTAGCTCAAAGTTCGAAAAAATGGGATTTTGGCGCCAATTTGAAATTTGAAAATGGCCATATTTTTCATAGAAAAAATTTTCTCAGAATTTTTTTCTTTAAATGGTTAAAGTGAGCAGCATGAGTAGGATTGCGAAAATCTTTAACAATTTCAAATTCTTGATGAAAAAATAGAGATTTCTGTAATAATCATGGATTCTCAATTTCATCAAATCAGTTAGCTTTACACTCTGATATTCTTTGACTTTACTATATTTCTTTCAAAATTTGTAAATTTTGTTAGGTTACTGTGTAAAATAATGTTTGATGTTTGTTTCTATTACGACACCATTTCTGATAAGATAAAAAGAAGTTGGATTTCTAGAAAATCAGTCGATCCAAGCAATCACGTACATGAGTTCGTATTTTTCGCACCAAAAGGATTCCTTAGCCTTGATTTATCCAAAATGTAAGCGTAAATGAACAAATCATTAATCATCGAAAAATAAATTACCTTCCTATTTAAATTCATTGATTTCTGTAAAATTAATAGAAATAATTTCTACAGGAAATTTTTATATGAGGAGCTATTTGCATTTCTATTGAGTGATTTATTCGAGTCAAGAAGAAGGATATTTTTTAAACAGAAAAATCAATATTTTGAATCTCATTGAATAAAATGTAAATCAATATACAATACTATTCTCACCATAGCTTAAACTGAACTCGTATGGGACCCTCAAAATACTGGAGAATTTTCGTGAACAAACTATCCTCAGCAATAACCTTGATGAGAGTCTTTTTGAGGTAGAAATCCTTCTTGAGGAGTGTGCAAGCGTTGAGGTTGTCATTCTCTTGGCAGTGATACACATCTGTCTTGATGTGCAAGTATCTCTCGAACGAGTATTTCATCAGATCAGGTCGGTAATGAATTTGAAGGTTTAATTCCTTATTCGGAGGTAAGAGGATTGAGTCAGCTTCTGTTGGCAATTCAATATTGTTATCAATCTGAATGTTTATCAGTGTAGAAGTGAAACAGGGTACAATTGTAAGGCCATGATCGTGACAGGTTTTCTTTGTCAGGTTATAACTCCAGTTCTGTATGAGGGAAAATCAATTTAGAGTTTGCTTTATCATAAATATAGTATCATTTTCTGGTTTTTTCATTTAAACCAGAGCTTATAACACTTTTAATGTTGAAGATGAGTTTAGTCTTTTGTTTGGACCACAGGTTCCTATTTAGAATACACAAGAAATTACAATCGAATTTCATTGGTCAGGATTTTTTCCGCCAATCAGTATGCAGAACTTTTAGCACCTCGTGAATCATATATCAAGTTTAGAGTAAGCTTTAGTTATGCCGAATCAGAGTGTTTCTATTAAAGACTAAAAAGTGTCAAGTTTCCTGCAACTGCCTCCACATTCATTCTCATTTTTAAGTACGAATTTAAATACTAAATTGGAATAAATTATCATAGAAATAAAAGCGGATAGAAACATATTTCTAAAAAGTGGTAGAAAATAACTCAATCTCTATTTGAGGTTCTAATGAATAACGTTAAAATTAATTAAATTAGCTGTGAATAAATTCAGATAATGAAACAAGACATGTATTATTAAAATGTTGCCAAAATACACACGTGTTTTTATATGGCCAAGTGCAAAATTCTATCGAACGAAAAAAACAAGAGAAAAAGTCTATTCAAATACTCAACTTCAAGAAGGAGATGTATATAAACAAACCAACTGATTTATTCTCTGGTTTCGACAAGAGTCCATTAGTTTATTTCATATGAGAATATAAATTAATTCGATTGTATGATGAAAAACATTGAATATAGAGCAAATTTTCTATTTATAACGCGAGATTTTCAAATTTTGACAACCAGATGACCAAAAAAGGGAGACACATTCGATTGCATTTATCAACAAACTGCCATCAACGACAGAACACAATTACAGATTGCATAGCTCAGCGTGAACCTATCAATATTAGAACTGGTGTAAAGACATTTTGATACAATCAAGAAAAGGTACATTTAAAATGCACAAGGAATAACTCTTAGTTTAGTTATTCAAGTATTTTTCGACAAACTTTCTAGACAAACTTATTAGATATATAATTTACTCTCGCTATTCAACTATTTTATATGAGACGAAAAAACATGGCGGGGAAAACTTTCTCAACTATAGTCTGAGTACGTAATCAGGGGAATTGTTTCGAATACAATAGATTAGTTTAGTGAATTGAGTATTTTCATGGCACACTGAGAATACAAACACCAGTTCCATCTACAGTCCCAGCAACAATTACAGAGAATTGGCAAAATGTGAAACTAACGAGAAGTCAACAGCAGTTGATAATCAAATCATCAGCCAACCTTTAATTAGTGAAAAGGAAGAGGGTATTTGCAGATTGATGGATTTCTAAAAAAGCAAAAGTAATCAAAAAGCCGAGAGCAATGTATCAAACCTCCCCCTTCCTATTGCACTAGAGTCAATAAGAAAATGAACCAATGGAAAGTCCCCAATTGATTATTATAATTAGTATTTATATTTCTATTGAAATATCTTATTTTTATTGAAACACGAATATTTACCCCCTAAATAGGTATTGTCTCGACCAATCAGAATGCAGCAAGTGATTTCTATACATTTAGATAGGTCGAGATAAATAATACTTAATTAGGGGGTAAATATTCGTGTTTCAATAAAAATAAGATGTTTCAATAGAAATATCTTTACTGTAACCCGGCGAAATATAACGTTTATCACTCAAATATACGCTTGTTGTTCTCTAAACCTTCCAGATGAGTTTAGAACCTAACTCAAATACGTTTTGTCTTGTCAGTGAGCGTCTATGCCGGACAGACCGATATGTAGACCCCTTCGTTCACAGGATTCAGTCATTAGAAAATCTTTTTAGTGAAACTTGGACGAATACAAAAAAACAAAGAACAGATTAACACGATAGCACAAAGAGTTCTGAGCAATATAATATTAAATATAATAACATTTAGGCTTAAATTACGCAATAAATGAGAAATAAAGAGCTGTGATTATAATCAATGTATTTTTATTAGATGAATAACGATAGAAAAGAGAACGAGATATTTTCTGCAAGCTACAAAATTACAAGAATGTGCTCAACAAGACTGTGTTTTGACTATTTGTGAGTCAGTTGACATGAGATAGAGAAAAAAATGATTGGATCATCTCTTTCATCCATGGTGATCCCAATAATTATTGGTGATTATTGGAACTGCTTTAAAAAATAGCAGCATTCTCGAGGAAATATTAGCAAATGATAGCAATCTAACCATCAAGATATCATAAGTTTTCCTTGAAAAAACGATAGAGTTCATACTGAATTTCTTACAATAGAGGTTGAGGGTCGTGCTGCATAGCTCATTTTATGCTTGTCCCTATAGACAGAATATATTCAAGATTTTTATGTGGTTTAAACTAAAGTTTCACAAAACGCTGTCATCATCAAGAATTCTGGAAAATCCTTAGAGTTGGCCCCAAATCTTTTTTCTCTTCAAAACGTAAAGATTGGGCCTTATAGTCATGGGATTCCAAAAAACCTATATACCAGGTTTATCTATCAGATCGAAGGTATTGATATAGATTACTTTTTAAAGAGAATATATTTCAATTCAAGCAAAGAACTGGATCTTGTTATTTTTCATTAAATTTGAGAGAATTCTAAAATCTTCTTTTTCTAGATTCAAACCAAAAGAAAATCATTCACCCCTATACTATTTTAATTTTGCTAAACACCAATGCATACAGCCACCAAGGAAGCGAAAAAAGAAGCAACCTCGGAGTAAAATTTAACAATTCACGTGTAATTCAATCAATTCAGCATAGAAAAAAAGACTTGCCTGAAGATTTTGGAGTTGAATTTGACGATGAATCTTTGGATTCTCCTTCAGACATCGTGGTATAAACTTTTCGTGCTTGTCAATTGGATATGAGAGCATCTGTATTGACTTTATGTGGAGATACAAATTGGGCGTGGTATTATTCAGGCTGAGTGTGTAAGATTGTTCTAGGCCGCGCAGCACTGATGACAAGTATACTAGATCTGTGCAAGGTTTCATTAGCAAAAGCAGTGGATTTTGGATTGAATTAATTTATTAATTTATTTTCGATATAATTTAAACAAACAAGAGAAAACACCAAAAGAGGCAATAAGAACAAGTAAAAGAAAGTAAGAAATAAAATGTGGATATTGATTTACTTGGCTCAGCACAAGAGTTATATTTCATCATAATTATTTGAGTATTGTCATTGTGAATTAATGAGTGTATATTATTATTTTCTCTACAAAACCATTTCATTCAAGTTTACCTAAAGGGTTATAAACTACAGAGTAAATTATTAATTGGTATAATATTTACACAAGAAGCAGAATTTTGGACTTACAGCCATTCTCCTCGAAGCGGGACTTTTCAATGTTGCTGAATAAGAAAGAATCTTCAACGGAGCTTATCCACACGCCAATCTGAGACCAGATGGATTGCTCAAAGTCTTGCTCTGAGTAGGGATCGTCAATCTTGGCATTATTTCTAAAGATTCGCAGGGAAATTTTTGATACTATCGACCTGACGGACAGATAGAGAAATTTGATCCAGGTCACATGATTGAAGAGGGGTACTTTTGCCTGAGACTCGGAAACATGAAAGACTTAAATGGAAGAAAGTGAAAATAAATATTTGAGTTGAAAACAAGCAAATCATTATCAAGAGCCCTATATAGTATATATATGCAATAAAATTGGGTCCTTGAGACTTGTTCAGTTGACGAGAGAATCACACTTTTTTACTTTTCACGTGAGAAATGTCCTAAAAGTATTGCTTTTTGATGAATAAATGATTTTTACTCCAATCTAATCTCTACAATTATACATGCATTTAACAAGATCTGAAAAAAATGAATCTCAGAGATAACTTGGTTATGTATGTCGAATTGATTAATTAATTAATGTAGATTACAAGAATGTGCAATCACCTGATCAATATCACTAATGATTTCAGAGTCGATCAATATTTCCTAATATTTCCAGATTGATTTAATTCAAACGACACTCACTTTTCTCGATATAACTATGATAGGCTGACGTCTTGAGATTGATTTCAATCACTTGGTCTATCTCAAAGCTGTAGGAGGAGGATGACGCGGAGGCAGCATTCGGCCTGGGAATGAATTCAATCTTTGTATTCTCATGGCATATTTTATCTTCCACGAGCCAAGATTCTAGTTCTTTCTTGAAATAAAATTAATTTTTTCAATAAAAACGTTTCAAAATGTTCGATGAGAAAAATGTACATACTAACTTGTGAGGCCTTGACATGTAGATTCTGCGCATATTCACAATAGGCTGGGATGTATAATCTTGTAAACGATATGTTTTGAGAGCTACAACCATGGCCAGACTTTGCATTGAATTCTCAAGGTCTTGTTGATACTCTGAATCTATCCGACAATAATTCCAGGTTATGTAAAATGAATTTAAACGATCTTTTTCGCCGATATTAATGAAACCGAGACTCTTTTTCTCCTCGCAGGTATTTTGAGCGACTCTCTTCTCAAGTTCGGCTATGTTTCTTGAACGATTCTGGTAAATTTCTTTGACATCTTCGAATTTAGTGGTTGAAAGAAGTTTCCTCGTAAAAATTAACATGTCATCAATGATATCCGCATCTTGCATTGGTCTTAGAAATGTTATTGCCATGGGACGTATGAAATACCTGTCAGTCGAGAAATATTCACAATTTATCAACTTTGTAACACGGTTTCGCGGCTGGAAATGGCAATTTTTCAATGATAATTTGAATTTTTGCTAGGATAATCAACTCACATGTCTGACTAAAGAGTTGGCATCAAAATTAGATGATATGAGGAGATAACAAATGTTCAAATATTCTGAAGCAGTTACAAAATTAGAGATGATATCTTCACAATTTGTCTCGCTACACGGTTTCCTAAGTTTATCAACGTAATACTGGCTAAATTCCTCGGGTACTCTCATTTTGAATACTCTGTGAATCTCATAAAGTTGCGGTTTAAATTGTGAGTGAATATCGGTGCTTTTATATTTATTAAGAAACGTGTAAACAATCAATATAACGAAGAAAAATGGAACTTTGATATTTGAAAACATGGTGCTAACTAATCTGAATGTTCTTCTATTAACAAATTCAAGCGTTCAACTGTAAATCTAAAGTGCCATTTGAAAACACCTAAAATGTCTAAATTGAATGTGTGCTGCAGTTATAATGAATAAAACACAATTATACTAATTTGGAGAATTATTGTTTGAATGAGTCTTAGAATGTACGAAACAAATTCAAGTTGATATTACATTTTGATTTCGCTTGTTTATCGAAAATATTATTCAATAATATACAATAATTATAGACTATTAAAGAAAAGAAACAATTACATAAAACTTGATTTATTTATTTACAAATCTCGAATGATTATAGTTAATAATTACTTTACATGATAAATAATTAGTTCATTTTCATTATGAATCGCATAACAATCTGGTTCCTTGGAAAAATGTTTCATCTGAAATATTAAAAAATGATGAATCTTTTTATTTCAAATTGATTAAATGACCCTTACAAGTGGGAGTGTTCTCAGCAGCTTGATCTTCAACATAAACATAGACCTTTTCGTTGCTATTCAAGTCGAAGAAGATAAGTTTTAAATTATCATCACAAATTTCTTCCTTCTAAATTAAAGAGAATGATAAATGGATTTTAAATTGAATGCAAACAAAGTCTTACCTGAAAGAAAATTTTCTGATCCATGGGAGAAATGCCATAGAGTTCAGTTATTCTAAGTTTGAAATCTCGGACTGTAGCCTGATCATTGATGTTTATGCAGGAGTCTTCGCGAACCTTTCTTCGACTCGATCGACGCACATTTTCCTCCTCCATTTCTGTAGCCTTCTACATAAAAAGATTAATTCATTAAACAAAACTGTGATCAGTGGTTTAAAAATTGAGAACAAACTGATTCATGGAACTCTTCTGTGGGAAGTCCTTTCCTAATCTCATAGGAGATGAATAATTTTTCATTGCGATTCCTCTTCCTCTGGGGAATTCCAGTGTCGCTAGCCAGGTCCTTGCATTCCTCACAAATGTTCTCGAGAAGTTCACTCTGGTCAGTGATCTCAACAAAATGGCTTTCCATATCGACAACGAATTGGAGCCCAAAGTTTTCGTGGGTAGCAAAATTTTCGAGGAAAAAGGTGTACTCATCCTGTAGGATTATCTCCAACTGTTGACTTTCAATGAATTCATTAATATTTCTCTCCAACTGGAAAAGGATGATGTTATTTTCTTTTTTTAATAGGGTTGAGTATTTAAAAAAATGACCTACTTTGGCGTGTTTACAAAACAGATTGTTGTACCATGGCGGTATGGCTGATTTGATGGGGGTAAACTTTTTCACAGACTCTCGCCATTCATCAACAAACTGTCCACTGACCAGGTAAAGGCATTTTTTATCGGTTTTAATTTGATCTTCCTCGTTTCCGTAGACATACACAGAGGTTAGCTCCTTGAAGTTGCGAACCTTTTTCGATTGTCTCACGATAAGTTCATTTTTATAATTCAAGATTAAATCATTCGTCCTAAGGAACAGGGATTGGAGGGCGGACTTTTCCCTCTTTATTCTAGAGACTTGATTGTTCGCTAGAACAGTACAGTCGAGACATGTTTCCTTCAAGACCTTGAAGCAATTGGGTTTATTCTTTGAGTCTAGCTTCAACTCAAAAATGGGATTCTTCATTAGACCAATGTGATGAGTAATCCGAAGCCAAATGGCCTCCGGGAGGAAGTAGACCTTTGAACTTCTTAGTTTATCATGACAACAGTAAATATCAGAGTTGAATGGACTTGCATCAGGCATGGTATCCCTGGCGTATTCTTTCCAACTGACCAAGTGTGACGTTGAAATTATGTACAAATCCTAGAGAATAGATCACATTATTGAGAATAACACAGAACAAATAAATAAGATTACTAGATGCAAAAGAGGCTTTTCTGGTCAATTAACTCACAGAATAATTCTTTATGATGTCTTCAGTTTTAAGGGACTTGATATCCTTTTGCCAAGCCTTTATATCCTTTTCAATATCAGCCAATTCATCATCCAATTTTTTACTGGCAGTGCACTCAAGACAGGGTTGAAATATCCTTGTAATACTTTCACTAGAATAGCATAAAATGTATTAAAATTATTTCGAATTAATTTAATAACTGAATGAAATTTGTAAAATAATATTTACGTCTACCAGCATTCGATTTTATCATACTACTTTTCATTGAATTATAGTAAAATAAGACACTGCTTAGTTCAAAAACCTTTATCGTATATGACCTCTATTCTAAATAGGATTGGATAAGATGATGAAGTTTACTCACAAGTTGTCTTTACTTCCAATGAACCATTTCTTGGCTACTTGAAGGAATTCCTTCTTTTTAGCAATGAACGAGTTCTTCTGGCCAGTTTTAGACCCACTATGTGGGCAAATGAACTCCTCGGGAACTTGTGGTATAGGCTGATTGTCGAAGAGGGCTTGAAAACACTTTTGAAGCCATACAAGGGGTATGATGACAAAGGAATCGATCTCAATTGATGCAGAGCTAACCTGTGTGTCGGAATCGGGCGAGAAGAACTGGATTTTATCCTTGATTGATTTTATTTCCTCGTATAACTCTTCTTTTTTACTATTCTCTTCAATCTAAAACATAGTCTAAATTGAACAAGGTCTCGAGGTTGATCAGACGTAAAAACTCACAGTTTTGTTCCTAATTTCCACGATTTCCTTGTTGAACTCTTTATTGTCGTTTTCAATTTTTTCCCGGATTAATACTGGAACTACATATGATTATATAAAAAAGTTAAAAAGTCATGGTTCATTGAAAAGAATCAAAGAAAAACTTACTGTTGCTTAGGACTTTTGAACTCAACTCAGACAATTTTTCCTCGGCCTTCTTCCGGAAGAAAATCATGTAGGCCCATTGGGACTTTAAGTGATCAAAGTTTGGAGTTTGCTCCTTTTTAATAAAGTTACAGCGTCCTTTTAGGCGATCAACTTTGGCCAGATCCAAAGATCCATAGGGGACCCTTTTCACTTGTTCATCATCGAAAATAATCCATGATCTGTCGCCACTATCGTCAAGAACAACAGCCATATAATGGCCAGATTCTGCACTCTTACCCAGGTGTAAGAGGATAGCAAATAATTCGTATTTAGTCTCATCTGGTGGCATAACATCTGATTGGTACATTTTATCTTTCAAGTCAATCTCAACGGGGATCTGGAGTACCCGATAATTCTTGACTCGCTTAAATAATTTGAGGTCGTAGGAGAATCTGTTCAGCTGGAAGGATAAGAACTTGGGAAGCTTTGAAAAGTACGTCTTCCTAATTGAATCTTGTTTCGAGTTGCATTTCTCACAAAAATACTTGTTTTCTTCACATAGTAGTTCCTCCTAGTAGTCAAAAAAAGTAAGTAATATTGATATGAATATTATCAGACGTATCGATCGGAAGTGTAGAACAATTTCAAACCCAAACTAAGACAAAAACGAAACGAATAGATTTTTCTCATACCTTCCATAAAGGAATGAACGGAATTTCATGGAAAAAATATTTCAAACTATCACTCACAGAGTAGGTATCCTTGAAGCAGCTGATAAAGTTTTGTTGGTGCAAGTTTACATTGAGATCGGAAAAGACTTGCTTCTTTGAGTATACAGACTGACACTTTGAGCAAGTAATTTCAAAAATCATACTCCCAGTGAAGATATCATCGAATAAATTGGGACCGGTTAGCTTATTGGAGAGACACTGACAGAACAAATTGTGAAATTCCGGTGCATCCTGCTGAATGTTTGTCTGCAGGTTGAGCGAATTAGCCAAATCAATCGGTGATATATTTCCTCTATCACTGAGAAGGAGCTGACCAAAGATTTTTTTCAAAGATTCAATTATATCACATTTTGAATTTGTGTCAAAAATCAGTTTGAGCATTTCAGGGATCCTTGCGTAAATCTGGAGGAAGGAGTTGAGATAGCAGGTACCTCCAAGGTTCATTAAGCCATTCTAAATTTGGAACATTAGGGATTAATTAAAGTTACAATGCTATTCTTTGATGTTTTATCCGGATCATTAAAGGTTGGACATAAAGATTTGAGAATTGAATTTATACAAAAGTTTTTGTTTTTACAGCTAAAGTAAAAGTATTTAGAATTACATATGATCAGCTTTAGAGCATAAAATGGCATCTGGAATATATAAATCTCTTGTAAGTTTTTCGATTGAGTTAGACATTTAAAACTGAAGTTTAACAAAACATTCTTGCTAATTCTAAATGATAATTCAAGAAGAGAATTTACGTTTTACTGAACCTGTTTCGAGATATTTCAAATTTTTTAAACTCAAAAAGTTTATTCATTAAATTTTCACCATACTACTTCAAAAGCCAAATTACAATAAACTTATAAAAAATCAACAGATAAAGAAATTAAAATTCTTATAAAGATCATTTAAATAAACTAAAAAATATTTTTCATTTCTCTAAAAAATTTTCTTACGTACTAAGGTAGGGTGTTATGTACTTCATGAAATAGTAGTTAAATCATCAAGATACTTAAATGACACACAGTGAATGTGTCTGTTTTTTTCCTAAATTACTTTTCCAGCTGCACACAGGAAAAAACTTAGCTAGTTGCTATCGTCAACTGAACGTGATTACAATGCTGAATTTCCGAGAATAATTCTAGATCTATATATTTCTCTATGCCTATATATTCTTAATGAGCGTGGGAATCTTGATATTTTATTGTTCTTTCTTGTTTTTATTTCAAATATTAAAAAAAACTTCCTTGTTATTGTACTATTCAATTATTCTATTGGGCTACACATTTAACATCTATAACTAATTTAAACTTGTTCTTTCAATACTATATCCACTACTCTCCTGTATATTATATTCAATGTGAATAGTATTTTGAAAATATAATACTAAAAAATTAAAATATTTTCGCGCATCAATTCCTCCATTCTGATTGGCTCAGAAAGCGAACCAATCCTGACTGTGATAAACCATGCATGCTTCAGATATCCAATCCACCCCCTTCTGAATGAAAATGGAAAAATCGAATATTCTCCCCCTAATAACTTGAGAGGAAAAAAAGTTTTCTGTCAGCAGGGTATATTGCCAAGGGAATTCCTGAAAGCAAACTAATTAATTTCTTTGATTTTGACAATTACAAAATAACCTCAAATAAAAGAAATACTGGTATGATTATGGAAGAATTTCTGCATAGAAATCAAAAGGAAAGATCTCACATTGCCTCGTCTTACCAGCTGCAAGATCACCAACAACTCTTCCACATGACTCCGAACTCATTTGGTAAGGAGGCGGAAGACTCTACTAATACTATGATAAAGTCAAAGGCTCAAACTATTGGCTATCCCCTTGTAAGCTCGTACAATCATTTGAACCCTGGTGATGGTAGCAGTTATCACCATCATCTACAAAATCAAACTACCCACTACATGAACGTGAACGAAGAGGATCAACAGAAACCTCCAAAGACTGGTCTAATAATCAACCAGTTGAATGAATACTCGAATATTTACTCAAACTATTTGTACAACTTGACAAATCCTTCTACTCAGACTGGCAGACCCAACGATCCAATGATGCCAGAACAACAGAATCCGTATCAGTCTGTTTTTAACCACCAGAATTCGTACAATCATGGTTTGATGGATAATTCGCCAAGCTATCCACAACAATCACAACAAAACCATCAAGCTATGTTCTCTTCCCCATCAGAATATCTCACTTCAACTAACCAGTTACTTGGCAGTAACTCTGATCCTTTGATAACCGAAAAGCATTCATCAAACAATGATTCCTTCATCAATCAAATTGTATTACGTGAGTCATTAATATTTTTGATGTGTAGTAAAAAATTCATTAAGTAGTAGTAGTAAGAATTCATTGAAAATTTAGTGGTTTTGGTTGAATAGTTGAAGTTCTCAAAACCACCTTTTCATTCTTCAATAATAAACGTGGGATATTTCAAGAATCGACAAAAAACATCGACTTACTCATTCTGGATTCTTGAGCTCTAAATAATGGAATAAAAAATTTGGAGGCATATTTTTTTCATTGCATTCGAATATGTCAATCTAAAAATACAATCAGAAAGACAATTTTAATTTCTATAAAAATTCTCCTTTAAAGAGACAGCCACGTGTTGGCCAAAAGGGTTTCTCTCAGTAGTTTTTAGCAATAAAAACCAAAAGTAATGTTGCTACAAAGGGTTATATATTTACTTATCTGAGGATATTAAAATTTAAAAAGAAGATAAAAGAGATACCTTGCCCAAATGTTTTTCCATGCTGGCACAAATGTCCATTTGACAGTGACCTCTGAGACCTACTTAACTCTTTTTCTATAGGTCTCTTTATTATAAACTCTGTTGACCTTTCTATAAATAGAAGGCAGTACATTTGAGAATTAATGTCTACTTTTACTAATAAGGTGGATTTTTAAACCTCCAAAAATGATGCAAATTTTCACGTTTTTCCATATTTCTACTCCAAATTTCGAAGCTCTAAGCCGGTATAATTCTGATATGTTATATAACGGAAAAACCACCAAAACTCTTCAATAAGTAGCAAAAATGGACAGAAAAGGGAAAAAGTTCACCTTGGCAAAGGTACTTGAAGGTCATAGGAGTAATTCTGCTGATTTACGAAGAATTTCTCCTTCATCCAAACATCTGAACTGTCATTTCCTGCTTTTTTGTACGAAATTGAAAAGTTTGAAATTGAAGCTTCGTGCTCTTCCTGTCTAAGATGCCTGGTGACCGCTGTATCTTTCTTAGGACGATAGTTGTAACTTTCCAATTATACGATCCACAGTCAGATTGCAATATGTAGTATTTCTTAAAAAAAAATTAAAAAGTAATCAGAATTGTATTAGAGTAATAACTCTGATGATATAATTCATCACTTGAAGGAAAATTAAGATTAAGATTAGAATAAAAAAGATTTAGACAACTCTGAGAAAAATAGTTTGGACTCACAGAATATTTCGAATACAATGTCGTATTCCTCTTCTGGTGTGAGACTTTTCAAAACACTTGAGATATTTGAAACCTTGTGTGAAGATAACATAGTCAGGTAGCAAGCGAACAGCGTTTTAGTCAATCTATGCCGAACAGCTCCCTGATGAACTAATTGGTTCAAAATTATATCAATTTCTATTTCAAACTGAATGAGAATTGTCTTGAGTGAATTACTTTTTTCTCGAGTTATTTAACGCTGGAAATCCTCATAAACTTATTTCTGGTTATTAATAGGGAATTTTTTTTTTCACAAAATCTCTAGGCTTGACCAAAAATTAGTTTCTCTCCCCTCTGAGGGGTTGGGTTGGTGGCTATGATGATAGTGCATTTAATGTAATAGGCATGAGGGTGGGTGGGTTGGTTTTAGGTAGGTATTCAGAGAAAAGAACGAATTTCTTGCACTTTCCAGTAAAAAGTGTGGACAAATTGAAGAAGATACACTCGAACCTGAGAGGAAGAATATCCATTTAAGTGTATGCACAGAATGTAAGGAAGGAATATGAATTTTTGGATAAAACCAGGAAATATTTATTGCTTCCACAAAAAATACATTGAAAAAGAAAACGAAAACATTTATAGTTCATGTAAAAAAAAGATATATCTTGCTATATGTATATATATTCAGTGAATTGCATACAGTCTTCTAATATTTATTCGCAGTGCAAGAAATCTTGTAATCTCCGTTAGCCTTTTCTTTACACCATCACTCTTGCTATAGATCACGAGATGTATGTTTCCCATTCACGAGACCATTGGAGTTAATGGATTATCCTTATATATTACAACTGTTTATAGACAGGAATATTTTTCAAAACTACTATAGTATGTATGTTTTTGAGTTTTCGATTTACAATTAGAATTTTTGAATTTGCGCCAGAATTTTTCAATGAATTTTACTACTATTTTTGCAACATTTTAAATAAAAATAGGGCTCATAGTAAAAATTAGGCCAAATTCTCATCCACTGAAGAAAATATCTGGCAGAACCATTGGTCATATTCGAAGTGAATCTACTTTCACCAACACATTTACTGAAGATTTCAGATTCTCTCATGGGTTAAAACAATAAAATCTGAAATTTACAGCACTTGATATTGTTATGTACCTCAATCTCAATGATTTCTTCGCTGAAATTAAAAAATACTGGCTCTAACTAACTTTTTTTCCTGGTGTATTTCAATTCATCTCTATTGAATGTAGGTAACTTGATTAGGCTAGAGTGAAATTTTTAACCTCATGTTAGGACCAACTATTCTGATAGAACTATCAATTCTAAGCATTATTTTGCATTGAGGCATGTGTCGAAAATGATTCTCCATTACGTCATTCGGTTTTAAAAATCCAAAAATTTTTAAATCGCCGCTCAATTTTCAATGAATTTTTACTACGCAATCACTAAATCCGGAATATCTTGGCCATTTAATGAGTTTTCTAATTTTTATCTTCAAAAATGGTAATCTTATCATCAAAAGGGCACATTGAACACTCTTTCACTGTTCCCTTATTTGTACAAATCATTTCTATGAATAAATATAAATGTTTCAATTTCAAAAAAAAAGGGGGGGGGCTTGAAGGTTAATTTCGTAACCAGTTAACCCTTTTGGTATTTTTGAAACTTTGAAATTCTATTGGTTTGGCAGATATCTGAATCAATTAAAGTTAAAATTGAAACCAACCATAGCTAAATTTCCGATCATCTATGAGACTTGAGGCCCTTAAACACCTCAAGATTAAAAAGTTAAGTTTTTATTACAGTGTGGTCTATCGATAAACTCGTGAGGTATCCGGTTGAAGAATGTTCTTTTTATGGATTCTCGTTCATCTGAATTAAATTAAGCATCCACCTCACCCCTTATCTACAAGCGTGTGCGCTACCAAAAAGCCTTTTATTTTGACTGTGTGTCCAGATTCATAAAATTCCCCGAGAGGTTTTTTCAGTTTTTATTTTTAATAGCCTACATAATTCTCATCCACCTTCCTCGTCAATGGACTTAGGGTAGACAGAAGAAATTGTTCATTTTTTAGATAAATAAATTTCCCTTTTTTTCAAGGGTTTCATCATTATTTAGCCATGGGAAAAAACCCAAGGTACACTCGCACACCCCCGCCTGTCTTCGAATGTTCATTTTATGTTTATCATTTGAATCATTTCAGAAGAGGACTTAATGTCCACTGGCCATTTTGAATAGAGCCTCTAGAGAGAGAGAGAGAGGGTTTTTACAAATATACAAAAAGTCAATAAAAATTAATTAATCTTAATAGTACATTCTATATCCTGTATATTTACACAACTTTTGGCGCAACAGAGATGATAGGATTTACTTGAAAATTTAGGTCATGACTCATACAAACCCTGTCTGTGTTCAAGTCTTGATTTTCGAGATCCCTGAATAATTTTTCTGTTGACAATCGGTTTTCTTGTCTTATTTTGATCCTTATAAATCATCTTTTGATACCTTTGTCACACTGAAAGCAGCTAAAAAACATTTCAACTCAAAGTTCTAAAAACTGGGAATTTGGCGCTACTTCAAGATTTGAAATATTCCTGAAAAAATGAATTTTTAAAAATTCTTATTTCTTCGTATCGTGAAAGATTTCAAAGATTGCGTAGTAAAAATTCATTGAAACTTGATCGGTGATTTGAAAAGTTATGGTTTTTCAAGGTAGAAATATTTTCGACACATGTTTACTGAGCCTTGCTTAAAAAACATTAATAGTTCTGATCCCTTTTGCATTAAAAGACTTGCCATTGTCTTACACACGGTTAATACGGGCAGAAATAATTGCTTGACTTTATATTTCTTTACATCAGACCGGGATAAGATCCGATTAAAGATCTCTCAAACCTTCTCACGACACAAGAGATCAGCAATATTCTCTCTTCCGAATAGAAAATCCAGAGAGATTAATTCTTCTATCAACTTTTGCCTAGACTTTTGTCTGAGATATCATTTGTGTAAGAAATCTCTTGCTTATTTATGTCTAGGAATATTTATGTGTAACTACAATAGACAAGAAAAAAAATCAGTTCAGTAATTTAATTGAAGATTTCCTCCCCCTCCTTATAATACCCTGACAAGACCCTGTTGTTTAATGGAAAACAATTGAAAAGATTCCCCTACGATAAGAAATCACATGACATCTGGAGGTGTTTATTCTGTCACTTGATCTTATCGAATTGTGTTCCCAAGGTCTTTCCTTTCACAACAGAAAACATTGCAATAAAAATTTATGTTCACAGGAAGGTATACAGATACAGATATGTTAAGAATGTAACATCATCATTATTAATTCAAGGCAGGAATTGATGACAATAGGGGAAAAAGTTTTTTCTTCTTTTCTCAAAAAACCTCTGACCATCTCTGCTAATTTGTCAATGTCTAAATTAGGATGTTTCACGTTGGAACAAACATGCACAGAGATTTCGATAAAACAAAAAAAACAAGATACATTTCCGTCAATATCGCCGGGTAATTTTTTTTGTATTTCCTGATTTCTCTCTTCTTTTCGGGGGAAAGCTTGTTTCTGGAAAAAATTATGCCTTGATCATCTTAATGAAAGTGGTAAAATAATATTCAATAGATCAATAATATTTCTCAATGAAATTTGTAAAGTTTAAACAAGATTCTTAATTCTTTATAACGATAAAAATATTTTTTTTTTTTTTTTGAAATCGAACATTTTCATTTATATACAGAATTATAAAGATTAATGATTGTACAAATAATATTTTTCCTATTTCAGGCAATTTATATCTCTAATTATGATACAAAGTTGATATTTGGACGTATTTGGAAATTTACGTGAATATTTCAATTGTAATAAACAAGATTTGATAAAATCTTCTTACGAATGTATTTAAATAAATGAGCATAAGTTTTCCAATAAAAACAGGCAACTCATCATAGTTATATATATATCAGTACTGAATAAATGAATAAAGCCATGTTATAAAAAGTGATCATCAAGGTACAAGAGTATCTGCTAACTGAGTATCGACAGTGGTTTCCGTTTTTGACAGGTTAAACCGCTCGGTATTCTATTGCGTAAAATTCTCTATTTTGAAAGACATGTCGTCGTTGACATTGGGCCCCTTTTAACCCATCATGTTATTGTTTTGAATGTTAAGTGAAAAGGAAAAATAGTTACATGAGGGCCCAAGAGAAACCAGTGAGTACATCTCTCGTCAGGTAAACTCTTCCTCTTCTTCTTCTTCGTGGTCTGTCTAGTTCTGTGACTAATGAGGCAATCCCTTTTGATTTTTCCCCTCTGAATAGTGTACCTTACCTCTCTCTTTATACATGTGTGTGGGCTACATGTTGAAAAAGTTTTTGAGTTGTACGAATTCGCTCGAATGATTTCTTCATTTTCGAATCAGTCAAAAGAATTAAAAGTTATCTGTGTTTTCTTTTGCAAACTGTGAATGAATGAATTGGCAAACTGTAAATAATTTAATTCCAGTTTTCAACCCAAGATAGTAAATAACACATTTCAATTTGAATGCTAATAATTATTCATATAACTACTTGAAAGTATAATCTGATAATAAATAAACCTTTTAGAAACACCAGATAAACGACAGTGCGACTCCTCGGAATCCATCTCCTCATGTTCTATCCAGAGTCCACGTCTCGATTTCTCCAACGGTAACAACACCTCTGTAATATCCCCTTCGTACAAGGTCACAAAGAGTGATAAAAAAGTAACGACATCGATGCATTCGACACCTACAACTTCCATTATATCCTCATCCACAAACGGGTCAACATCGACCAAACGACCTAGGTCTGCGTACACGAATCTCCAGCTGGTCGAGTTAGAGAAAGAATTTCATTTCTCAAACTATCTAGCCCAGCCGAGGAGAATCGAGTTAGCAGCCCAGCTGGGTCTCAGTGAAAGGCAGATCAAGATTTGGTTCCAGAACCGCCGCATGAAGCAAAAGAAGGAAATTCGAGAAGCGGAAAAGGTCAGAAATAGGTTAGCTCACTTTCCACTATTGGCTTTAATTCTCGTCTAAACAAAAACTTTTGCTCTGTAGATACGATAATTTTAATATAAATGGGCCACTTTTCGACGGCAAATTCCCACTTTACATGCCCCATTTCACGAATAGTTACCTGGCCGATTCAAGTCCACAGTCCCACAAGAACTCTTTTGGCCAGTTTGATTCCAATCCATTGATGAACTCACCCAAGTCTACTAACCAAGCTGATAATAATGAAAGCCCATCGAATATTCCCTTGAACAATCCAAACGCCAAGGCATCATCAGGCTTTATCAAGTGAGTCCTCAATCTAAATCTAATTAATACTTGAAATAATAAAAACTCAAATATGATAATTCAGGGAGAAAATACACGCCATGATGATACCGAACCAGATAGCCTCGTCCAGGATCAATGAGGATGCAGAAAATTTCGATAGCAGACACGAGGATGACGACAGCATTGCAGAAGATGACCAGGAGGAATTCCAGGACGTGGATACCCATGGCAAGGATTTTGAACAGAAAGGACTCTTGAGTTCCCATGAGGGGGAGAAGTATTGGAATCACAGCTCAACACCTTACAACAACACTCAGACTTTCTCATTTAACATGCAGAGTCATCAGAAAACATCAAACTTTTGAAAAATGGCACCTAAAAGTTATTTATTCTAACAGTTTTATTCTCTACCGACATTCTCTGAACTACCAAGACAATTGTAATGATCTGTAATTTGATTTTGTTTTTGTTTTAAAAAGTTATTGAATTTACTCGACCTGGTTGATATAAATCAATCTGACTGATTTAGTAAGAAGACATACTATTGCATGTTAACTCACAGCATAAGCCCAATGTAAATTTGACAAAATATACGTTTAAATTTTTATCATATTTTGTGTTGATAATAAGAATCTTGATTGAGGTAACGAGACTCAAAAATCATAATCTTTTATGGCATAATTTCAAAATTCCCTCTGCTGACTATTCATTCATAGTTCATTTTAATCACATTTTTTCACATTTACGCATAAAAATTAAAACGAGAGTTTTTTATTTGGAAAATATGATCTCACAGTGTGATTTTATTAATACATTTAGAAAGCTTTACACTGAGGTAGATAAAATCTAGAGTTAATACTGTCTGTTAAATACATAATAAGGAATTCTAAATACGATGCTAATTACCTATTATCTAATTTCAACTCTATTAATTTAAAATATAAATTGTCTGATTGTAATGACCTGACTATCAGTCAGTGACTAATCTTAAATCTGTCATGTCACACATTAGATCTAAATTAGATTACTCTAAGTCTTTACTTTATTCATACCTCCATTAACCAGATGATTTTCGTTCTGATTGCAGACACTAGTTTTTCATATTTTATAACTTTATGATTAGTTATCAATGATTACTAATCTCATTCGCCAATTTGATGAATTCGATAGAACATTTTTTTATTTATACATCATTTTTCATTTATTTTGCTTTGAACGAAAACCTCTATAAAGATTACTTTATTATTTTGTAATTATCAGTTTTATATAAATATAAGAAATTCGTCTAACAAAAAAGAAAAAAAAAAAAATTACAGCCGGTTCCAAAACTCAGTGAACATTTGACTCCGGGGCGAAGAGTGCGAAATACACGAACAAATATATCATAATATACCAATTTTTATTTTTTTTTTTGAATAAGCACATGTTATTAAATAAACAAAATCTACAATTTGTTTTGTTGTTGATGAGGGATCATTGATCCGTTTCTTTGGCAGCCCAAAGGATGGTTTTTTCAATGTCGACAAAGCTTTTGCCATCACTAAGACTATAAACTCTCCATTTATTTGGACAGAGAGCCAGGAGTTGATTAGCATACACTGTTCTGGAGCATATTGCGGACGAATGCGTCTAATTCCTCTCTGATCCCCTTCCAATGGGAGGTCCAGTTCTTAGGTCTTCTCCCTATTAAACAAGAAAACGTAGAAAAGCATAATTTAAATCAGGCGAATCAACTTGACAACGAAAGAAGAGTCCAACGATTTCAAAATTTCAATATTAAGGTATCTAAGAGATTTGTTTTTGTATGAAGACAATGGTTTTATCATCGATTAGTAAGAAAAAAAGCTTTTCATTTGTATGTTTAGTCTACATTGTTTAACACTCACCCGGTCAACCTTAAATATTGCATGGATGGTTTTTGGAGTCTTGAACACCAGTAAAAATTACAATTCGAGTGTAAATGATTTATTTTGCACTAAAATTCATTTAGAGTTGATTTCTTGATAATTGGCAGATCTTTTTGGTGAGTTCTGCATCATTTTTTCACTCAGCTCTTTCTTGTTTTTATGGAGGAATTCTGACTACTTCAAACAATAAAGAACATATAAGTTGTAGGATGCTGTATGTTTAGAAGATTCCAGAAGAAAGTTAGCGACCATCTAAATTTTTTTCTTCTGCAATTATAGTTTCCAACTTATCGACATAGAAAAACACTCCACCTTTTGATACATTATAGTACTGTATGATTTCAGGTGCTTTATGAATTTGTTCTGACTCAATTTCTCGATGAATAGTTGAAAGCATATGTGAACAAAGTTGCATCTTCTTCAAGGATATGTTGCTTGGTATCAGATTGGTATTCTTTGGGCAAGAAAGTCCGATTTCTTCTAACTATGCCAACGAATGGACTTCGACAGCAAATACTTAGCTAACTCCATAGAACTGAAAAAGTTATCAGCAATTAAAAAATAGCAAAACATCAAAAGTATAAACGAATAACAAATTAAAAAAACCATTCCAAGAAAATATCTCGATATGAAAATTTCATGCAGGATTAAAGTTAATTTGGGGTGTGTAAGACCCTAGAGACCGGGTGAGGGTTAATAAGTGAATCAAGATGATAAAAATAGCAAAATAATCCAGAAACCAAAACAGATACAATAGTTTTCATTGCATAATTTTAATTAGATTTTAAAATTAGCAAAAAACGCCCTTATATTGGGAACTTGAATAGAGGAAATCTCAAAGGGGTTGATGAAAAAATGAAACTTAGATATTTCTAAAGTAATGTATTCAATTGTATTTTCAGAGGTTTTTAAACTTGGATATGAAATCATCGAAAAAAAATTCGTCCTTCTCTACCTTATTTAGAATAAATTTTTTCTTTGGAATAGAAAAATTCGTTTCTTTGACAGCCCAAAGGATGGCTTTTTCAATGTCGACAAAGTTTTCACCATCACTAAGAAGGCTATAAACTCTCCAATTATTTGGACAGAGAGCCAGGGGTTGATTAGCATACAAACCATTAATAATTCCGCTTAATAATTCAACTATATCATTAGCTGTTAGCAATTTTGAGTAGTCCTCAAGTTTCTCTGCTCTGTCACTAACTCCACAAATGAGTAAGACACTGTTCTGGGGCATATTGCGGTCGAATGCGTCTAATTCCTCTTTGATCCCCTTCCAATGGGAGGTCCATTTCTTAGAATTGCATTTGGTCATTTCAAATGCGTTCCGGCGTTCATTACAAACAAAGTAAATTAAAATGTCCATATCACGGATCATCTCTTTAACCTCGAGGTTACAGAAATATGTCCTATCGTTTATCTTGACCAAAAGACTATTGAGACAGCGGTCGCCACCGAATAGGACTCCCTTTCTGTCGGCAGCCCTCCTTGCCTTGAGAATGTTTACGTTTATTGGAAAGGTAGACATATTCTCTTCCACAAAATATGGCTGAGGAGAATTATTATTACTCTGGTTGTGATCAATGTCTGATTCTTGATCTCCGAAAACTTGCAGCCTAAAATTTTTGATGGGTTTGCATAATTCTAGTGGATTTTGATCGGGAATGTATGATTTTTCAATAAAAAAAGAGTCTAAAGACATGTCATAGATTTCCGAGTATTTTCAGCTGGACCTCTCGGGGTAAACTTTTAATTGAAGACTTCCGCAACATGAGATTCGCGAACTGTGATTGAAGAAATTAAAAAAATTGAAATTATTTTTAACTTTCTATCTAACTTAAATCTACATTTCTATAATATTTAAAATTCAATTTGATTTGGGGTCAAGTTACAACTCACAATCTTTAAAATGTTTTGGTTTTTCATTCAACATGAGTACAAAATTTTACGTCATTTATCACGATAGTATTAAGAACATTTTCTAATGCGTGAAAAATTAACACTAAGGAAAATAATGATTACAATATATTATTTGAACATTGATTGAAGCAGGTAGATAAAATCTACAGTTATACTGAGTACAAGTTTGTTAAATACATAATAATTTTCTACAACTTTTTGTGTTGTATATCAGGGGTCATTGACAGCCTTAAGAGGAAAGTTCATCAATTAACCTTTGGTAAGAAAAAAGGTTGTCAATACAGAGGAAGCCCAGTAAATGAAAATTTTCATGAAATAAGTTTAGTAATGAATCACTTCTAATGATTCAAGGACACAACTGGTTAATCTTATTGATCAATGTACAATTGAAAATTGTATTCAAAACTCTGAGAAAATTCAGTTTGATCCATAAGGATCTACCTGAACTCCAGGAAAAGTTAGATCGTACTGGATTAGAAATATGTCAACTTTTATTATTTCTATCGGAAATTTGGAATAACTCTTGTATATTTTGGAAAATTAATAGAATTCAAGCAGGGAACGAATAATGTAAGTTGGTTGATATGAATTTGGGAATCTATGATTTTTAGGAAAACCTCGATTTAAAGGTTTATTGGAATCCTACTTATATGATTTGAAGAAAAATATCATTTTCAACTTTCAATTTTGCGAAAAAATGCCATTTTTATTGATTTCAAAGAGAGAGAACGATCAAAAGTTGATTTTCAGGATCCCATTAAGATAAGAAAGCCAAAAATCGCCGACAAATTTTCAAAAGTTTCACCATTTTTGAGGGATTCCGATATTTCATTAAAATTTAAATTCAACTCCCAAACGATAATGAAGTTATGCATTAGAACAGATTTAACATATTTGATTTTTAACCCCTATTCTGATCCTAAAAAACATCTTTTGATCACCCTACAACTTTCAAATCAATAAAAATTTTCAGCACAAAGCTTGAAAAAAAGGGATTTTGGCGCCAAATGGAAATTTGAAAAATGGCCATATTTTTCATAAAAATTGATTTCTTCAAATCATAAAAGAGGGCAACATATGCAGGATTCCAAAAAACTTAAACATATTCGAATTTTTGATGAGAAAATCGAGATTCTCGTAAAAATCATAGAATCCCAACTTCATATTAATCAGCCTTACAAATACAAAGAATAGACCTTCTAGTTATTGATAATCCATCTTCTACATTTTGGAAATTCATCTACAAACTCGTGCTTTTTGAAATTTTCCCTGAACATTTTAGAGCAGAAATAAAACACAAATTCGAATATTTCTCAAAATTTAAACACTAGAAATTTTGCAAATTTTCAGAATCTCACTATTTCAACACCCCGAGCACATTGTCAATATCTGAAAAAATAGAAAATTTTTTCTGAGAATTTAATGAGTAACTCATCAAGAGGATTTAGAAAATTCTTAGCTAGACTATCTGTAATCTAATTTTTAATTTGTTTTTGTTTTGAAAATTTTTTGAATTTACTCGATCTGGTGTCCCCAGGTAAAATGATCTTTTATCTCGGCATGAGCTCGATGTAAATTTTACAAAATTTAAATTTTTTTTGCTTATTTGTATAATTGAAGATCCCTTCAATATCATACAAGACGCCCTCAAGACCTCCGACCTTTGAAATAAATTGGATTTCAGGTTTCCTCTCCTCAAGAACCCAGTAGGTACACTTTCATGGGCAAATCCCAGGGCTCAGTCATTGGTCCCTAAAGAAAATAACTCAATTCTCCTCGGAAAAATCCTCTCTCTCCAGGCCAAACTTGCATTAGATTCCATCCCCTGCACAACCATCAAGTCCAGCTGTGCAATTCTTCAGAAACTCATCCCTGAAGACAAAGGCCTCTTCAGAAACGATTTTTCTTAATTCTACAATGTACATACTTACAATTGTATTTATATTTTTATTATAATTTTAATAAACATAAATTTCTATTCCAAAATGACCTTTTATGGCACAATTTCAAAATTCCCTCATTCATTCATAGTTCATTTTGAACAAACAAATAAATTCTTGAGCAAACATTTGTGCATAGAAAAGAGAGTTTTGATTTGGAAAATATGATCTCAAAGTGTGATTTTATTAATACATTTAGAAAGCTTTACACTGAGGTAGATAAAATCTACAGTTATACTGAGTACAAGTCTGTTAAATACATAATAATTTGTTGCGTTGTTGATTAAGCATCATTGATCCGTTTCTTTGGCAGCCCAAAGAATTGCTTTTTCAATGTCGACAAAGTTTTCACCATCACTAAGAAGGCTATAAACTCTCCATTTATTTGGACAGTCACACAAGGGTCTTGGATTCTGGTCATCGAACGACTTTTTAACAGTTCCGCCCAATAATTCAACTATATCATTAGCTGTTAGCAATTTTGAGTAGTCCTCAAGTTTCTCTGCTCTGTCACTAACTCCACAAATGAGTAAGACACTTTGCTGAGGCATATTGCGGATGAATGCGTCTAATTCCACTCTGATCCCTTCCCAGAGGGAGGTCCATTCCTCGGAATTGCATCTGGTCATTTCAAATTCGTCTCGGCGTCCATTACAAACAAAGTAAACTAAAATGTCCATTTCATAGATCATCTCTTTAACATTGTAATTAAGGTTACAGGAAAATGTCCCGTTGTCTCTCTTAAAGACATTTGTGACCAAAAGACTATTGAGACAGCGGTCGCCACCGAATAGGACTCCCTTTCTGTCGGCAGCCCTCCTTGCCTTGAGAATGTTAATGTTTATTGGAAAGGTAGACATTCTTTCTCCGACAAAATCTGGCTCAGGGGTCTTACTACTACACTTGTTACTATTGGCAATATCAACGACTATTCCTTGATCTCGGAAAAGCCGACGAAAACTTTTGTTGAGTCTGCCTAGTTTTAGTGACTTTGAAGCGGGAATGTTTGTCTTTTCAATAAAAAAAGAGTCTACGCCCAAAGACATGTCAATCCCGGGACCGATGAGAATGCAATTTTTCTGTTTATTTATCTGACTTTTCTGATTGTAGAGATTCATTTGCTCTTGTCTGTAGTTAAAAGCACTTCTGATAGTCGTGAATAACAAACCGACATTGTACTCATGACATGCTCTTTTCATTGTCATTATGTCTCTGATCAGATTCTCATCAAGCCAGTTCCAATTTAAAAGTTCCTCTTGAAAAAACCTTCTGCACATGACAAAGTCACGTGTTATCAACTCCCAGTCGGGACTGACCATTGAAAAGTTGATAAAGTCATCTATTTTTAAATTGCCGAGTATTTTCAGCTGGACCTCTCGGGGTAAACTTTTAATTGAAGACTTCCGCAACATGAGATTCGCGAACTGTGATTGAAGAAATTAAAAAAATTGAAATTATTTTTAACTTTCTATCTAACTAACCTACATCATATCTATATAAATTAAAATTCTTCACGCTCATTGGACAAGCTTAAACTCAATAATATTATGATGATTTGGAGTCAAGTTACAACTCACAATCTTAAAAATGTTTTAGTTTTTCATTCAACTTGACTACAAAATTTTACGTCATATTTCACGATTTTATTAAAAACGTTTTTTATTTACTAAAAACTATCTTTAAGGAAAAGAATGAATACAATATACTATTCAGTGTTAACTTTAATATTTTCTATAGCCAGATTAATTCTTTGTAAAGTCTATTTCTTGTTTGTGTACATCTTTGGCGACTCCATAGTACACGTTGGTGCGCAATTTAAAAATGAAACGCTACAACCACAACTCATACAATACTACTAATTCACGTCGACCAGATAATAATAGAGAAGGCAACTTTAATAGACGTGATGGTTTTAATCGAAGGCCGAATAACAATTTCGAAAGCAACTCACGCAGAGATATTAGAAACCGATCGCCACATGCAGACAACCATTCCTATCACAACAATCACCATAGGTAAATATATTCATTTTCTGGAGTATTTCCACACAAATCATCGAGTATTTCAAATAGCAAATTATCCGATATCTAATCTCTGTGATATTATCAAACCTATTTACAGATCATCATGGATCAATATTCCCTTATAAAATTTATAATTTGCTCCCTATGATATGAGAGACTCTACCGGGTTAACATTTGTGTGTGTACTATCAGTTATTTAAAAATTGGATTTATCTATCTATCTGATATCAGGAGTAATTTATTAAAAGGTGTATTTAGTTCTTCCACGAGTCCTTGCTGGCCCAGAGACTTATCATCCTCATGTGTTTAATAATCACTCTAGTTTTCTGTGTGTGTACTCTACCACTCTATCTATCTCTATTTATATTTGTCTCAACTTAATTATTATTCAGGCGAAATCAAGATGAAAATGGAACTCCACCTGCTCTTAATATCAATGAAATTGCTGGTTCATTGTCTTCAGCCTCAAATCCAAATCAGATTACAACAATTCTGGCCTCTGCAATTAATGCTGCCTTTTTGGCTGGAACTATGAATTCTAGTTCAAACAATAGAGGAAATAATAACCCTACTCATGCTTCTTCATCCATTGATCGACGAGATAGGGATTTAAAACGGCCGGCTAGACATTCCTTCTCTCCTCCGCCACCTCCTCATTCTAGACACCATAATAATCAACGAAATCTCAATAATCACCATGATGATCAAACGAGAACCCTATTCATTGGCAATTTAGATAGGTCTATCACCGAAGCTGAATTGCGGGACATATTTGAAGAGTTTGGCGTCCTGGAGGATGTTGATATAAAAACCACTAATAATGACAAGCATTATGCTTTTGTGAGATATCAAAACATGGATATTGCTGCACGAGCCCGCAGAGCACTAAACAATAAGACCTTGGGCAAACAGTCCATAAGAATTGCTTATGGTAAAATGATTCCGACTCGTTGTTTGTGGATTGGAAATCTTGGACCCTGGCTTAACTACCGTCAACTTCTTACTTTTATTGAGAGGCATGCATTCCCCGAAAAGGTTGTCTGGTCCACAGGAACCTCCAATGCTCATGCTCTTTTCAGGTCGATCTCAGTAGCTACTGATGTAGCTGATGCTATCAAAGGATACGTTTTTCCCGGCACTGATAAACCACTCAAAGTTGACTTCATTGATGATAGTAGAATGTTGAAGACTGTGCAAAATCGTTATTTAGGTCAAAAGCCAGGTCATCGAGGTGACAATAGATATAGAGATCATTCCAGAGATAGATCTAGACCTTACCAATCACCAGATAGATTTAATCGCAGGGATTCGCCAAAACGGAGAAAGCCTTCATGTGATAAAGACACTAGATCTAAAATTGTCAAACGTCCTCATACACCATTCTCTAATGCCTCTGATAACTCAGCTGACAGTGTTTCTGAAATTAGTGCTGATAACGAAACAGGAAAAACGCGCCCAACTAAATCTGCAGATGCAAAATCTTATCAAAACTTGACAAAAATTCTACCTGAAGTTTGGAAAGGCCTATTCAACTTGAAAGCCTGCCTTTACGGCTGCAAAATGTATTTGATTAGCGGCAACATTTCCATTATTAACAAGTACATAAAGGAGCCAATTAATAATGGATCAAGTCCTCCGACCAGAGAAACCAATACCTCCTCAAATGGTGAGCCGAAAACACCACCAGAGGAGGGTGAACAAATTGACGAAGATGAGGAGAATAATGTCTCTACTCTCGTCAAAAACGGAACCAACCTCAAGAATATTGATTTGATGATTACTCAAAGAATGAAGTTGGAACAACCTAAACTGGAAGAGCTAAAAGGTCAACTTATTAATGAAAATTTCTGTCTACTCCTTGCTACTGAGACAAGTCTCGATGTCAAGAGTAAAGAATCAAACTTCAAGTAAGCTTATTTAGTCCCAATTGCAATTTGCCCGATTAATTTTATTCTCTTTTTTTGCCTTTAGACCACTTCACAACCTTGTAAATTACCTCAAAGATAAAGATGCAGCTGGAATTGTATTGCTCAACAATAATGGTAGTAAAAAGAGCGAAGAAGGTTCGAATGTGACTACGTCCGGGGCTCTTCTCCATGTGATACCACCCAGTCCTTTTGCTGTTGAATTAATTCAAAAGTTTTGCTCTCCTCGTTTCGAAAAGACATCAAATTGTGAAACAGACAAATATCTTTTAGTCGCCATTGTGAAAGAGAATAATTAACAAAAAACTCATCATGTTTCATTGAAAATAAGTTGTTAACTTTGATTAATTGTTCATTAAAAAGTACAGAGTTGAAGAAAAACAGTCTTTTCTGTAAATAAAAATATTTTTATCTATTTCATTGTTATCTCATTTCATTCTCTCCGAGCAATAGTATTCATAGATTTCAATAGTAAATGTATTAGTCTTGGGTTGATTGGATACCAGAAAAGGGAGAATAGATTAAATAATGATGATCATTAGAAAATTCCACAACTATAAGTTATAGAGAAGATAAGGCGCGCGTCGTGTAGCATGGAATAATTTAACTCTATTGAAATTAATACTACAGTTGACAATTATAATTCAAAAGATTCGCTAATGCCTAAAAGAATTTATCATTTGAAGTATAGATAGATGAAAGGAATTATAAGGTTATGGTTTTTTAGCGGGGGTGGGGGAAAAAGGATAAATGAGTAACATAATAAAATAAATAATAAATACAATGTTTTTACATTAGAATCAATAAGAAAATGGTTTCAAAGTCTCATAATACGTATATATGTATGAACTGATACGAATGGAAACAAGTCTGATCATCTTTCACTATTCTTGAGGGCCTCGATGAACTCTTCCAACTTTTCTTGGATGTACCTCGTACGCTCTAAAAATGAGATGAGAAAATAACAATAAAAATCTCAAGGATTATCGATTCAAGAGTGAATACAGTCTTGAACAAACATGAAAAGAGCCGACAATCTACACCCAACTATAAAGAAAAATGATTCGGTTTAATGCTCACTTAAATCTTCAGCTAAGAGGACACGTTTACCATTGAAGATTTCTTTGAGACGACTCGGATCCTCGCCAATTTGGTTCAACTTTTGCTTAACAATATTCTCCATTCTTGCAGCTGTTAATAAGAAAAAAACATTGAATTAACAACTAAAGATGAGAATTCACTAGTTTTACAAAAAACTCTTAAATTCTTTATTATAATTATGGATATTCAGGAACAAATTTTTTGTTGATTACAGACAACTGAAACGATTAACCCCTTCGAACCCGTTGCAGCAATCGCCTAAAAATGTTGATTTAGAGGTATGATTGATATTTGGATTCAACAATAGACAAAACATTCGAATATGGCCGAAAAAGTTTACAAAAATTATCAGGAAATGCTCCAAAATTTGAATCTAATTTAGATACCAAATATCGGTACCTTATTGCTTCAAAACTTCTTAATTGATTGAGCGCAATTTATGGCTAACTTTATCATAAAATTAAAAAAATTATTATCTTCCTGTTTTTCGGGTGAAGAATATCCAGTGGTTTTTTAGAAATAGTGTTTCGTTCAAAGTGGAAACTCCGTACAGAGTATACACTGTAAAACTAATTAATAAATGCGGAAACTCGGTGTACAAATTGAACGGTTGATGATGTACACTTTGAACATAATAATGTGTACACTGTACACTTTAAGTTAGGGAAATAAGTCTCATCTATTTTAATGGTCTTTAAGTCTTAATTTAAGAAAAGAACTTAATTTCTTCTGCATTTCCCCCTATTTGACAGGCTTTCAATGGCACAATCCTAACTCAACATTCTCTGGTCCTGTGAAAATGAGACTTCCTTTGAGGCAGTTTGGATAAATGAGAGTTCAAATGAGACTTCTTTGCGATTTTCAAGAGGTTCTTATCTTCTTTTAATGACTTTATCGATAAGATTGTAATATTCCGTATCGTTAAGTCTTAATGAATTTCGGGTTGATAACTTGAAACCAAATCAAGTGTGAAGCCTGCACCTTTTTGACTCATTGTAGAGGTTTCTCAAATTCAGACTTCATGGGTTACATAAGACAAATACACTGTGGTCTTGAAACTTAATCAAGTGTAATAAATTTACTTTTTCTCAGTTAAATGCACAAAGACCAATTGATATCGGCACAGGATTATTGAAAACTGCAAAATAGGGCTTAAAACTTGTAAAACTTCATTGAGACTGAACGTCAGTGTATACACTGTACGGAGTTTCCACTTTGAACGTTAACATAGATAAACTTATAAAGGATATTCATTATATTTTGAGAGAGGACCTACTTTCATCATTGATTATTTGCTGGCGAAGGGCATTTGTTGTTGACTGGAGCATACGATTGAGTCTCGTGAAGAGTATTACCTCTCTAAAGTCTTTGTGATCCTTGACGTTATTGTCATTCTGGACAATGAAGAGAGAGAGGGGGGATTAATATCTATCTTTATTCACTTATGAGTAGAGAGGGAATTCAATCATTTTTCAAGATTGAGTAATAAAGTAAACCTCTATCGATTGATTAGAGAAGAAAGTGCAACATTGAAAAAATGATAAATGCGTCACAATATAATGGTTTCATGATGTCTGGATACAACGAGTTTTGGCTTTTGTGAGCTGATATTTTTACACTTTAATTGGGCCATGCGCCAATCATAGCTATTTAAGCTTGGTACTCGGTATTCTGGTTATAGTTTGTATTAATCTAATCAATTTTTTAGTTACCGAGTATCAGTTACTCAAGTAATCTGCACCAATCAAACGATTGAGAAGCTCAACTAATCGACAAGACAAGATAGAATAGAACTTGTAGCAGTATGAATAGAAATCTCTATTAGAGAGAAAGAGAGAGAGTGGGATGAACCAGTGTAAAATTGAGGTGTATTTTCGTAAGGGGAAAGATGATATAAACTCACCTTGACTAAATTCTTTGGGGAACTGTGAAGGAACCCTTTGGTGTAGAGATAATAGGCCTTCTTGTAATCGTTCTTACTGTCCTTGATCATCTTCAGGAGTTCCCTTTGGGCAATAATCTTGTAGATATTTTCAATGTGAGCACTGTTCACCTCGATTTCGTGTTGTAGACTGAGATTTCGCTTGATAACATTGAGGTCTTCCTCGTTCAGCTTGAGATCTATATAAATTAATCAATAAATGAGATAATTCAGGTAAATGAGAGGGGTGGGGGCAGGATAAGAGAGAATGTAATTTTCTAACTTGGATACATTCCATTTTGGATGTTGGTTAGGATCTCTTTGATGACAAGAGTGGACAACTTTTGTTCCTGGGTAGTATTCTTCCATTTCAGCCATCGAGAGACGATGTTGGGACCTTCTAGTTCTTGAATTTTCTTATTCACTGCAGAGAAATTAGAATTGGGTTGATTAATTGAACCATGTGTCTTGTCGATTATGATGCGAAATAGAGAATGGGTGAATTTAGGGATACAGTATTGTTAGATAATACATATACATATTCAGAATAAACTAGAGTTAATTGATATGAAGTTGAGAATCTATTGAATTTTCAAAAATGTCGATCTCTTGGAATTCTAATCATGTCCCATACTTTTTTTAATAAAAAAATTTTTGAGCGATCGAAATTTCATTGATTTTCAAGTAGTTAAAATGATGAAAAGATCAAAATTAAGCTCCCAAATGATAATGAGGTTGTGAATTTGAAAAGATTTAGCATGGTTTATTTTCTTGTCTAATTCTGATCCTGAAAAGCCTCTATTGACCACACTCGCACTTTCAAATCAATAAAAATGTTCAGTTCAAAGTTGGAAAGAAATGGGATTCCCAACTTTATATCAATTAGCTCTACATTCCGATTAACTAATCAATCAGTTGATACCTTTCAATCTTGAAGGAAATTTATGCAGATATAACTAATTTCAAATAATCAAAAATTGAAATCAAGACACAATGCCATTCTGTTCTGTGGGAGAAAGAGAGAGAGAGAGAGTGAGATCGATTTTACTGATTTCAAACTTACAGGCTTCAATGCGCATATCAACCTTGGCCAGTAGCAGTTCGACAGAATCGTCCCATGTCTTTTTGTCAAGGATTATTTGATCTTCCAGGGCAGTGGTTTGTATTATTTTCTTGAATATGAGAGATAATCTTTTTTACTTTGAAAGAAAATATCGAGACGACTACAACTCACCAGTCTGTTCAAAGCCTTCTCTTCCCAACAATGATCGCGTCTGGCCTCTTTGAGGACTTCTGTGTGAAGGGGATGGAAGATGGGGTCCAACTTTTCGAGATTCTTCTTGTCCACCTTATCTAGGTAAAAGTATAAGCTCTCGCGTCCTGAAGCAATGGCTTTTTCGGGAAGTGTAGATTTGGCCCAGTCCTTGAGGAGGATGTCCAACTTTATTTGGCTCTCTTGATAGCTGGTGATTGACTGGGTAGGAAGGAGGATTTCGTCAAATACGAAATCTTCAATTCGAGACCAGAAGCGTTTACGAATTGTCTCTTCCCATTCATTCGAAGTTATCGAATTCATGTCAAGGAACAGGTCTAGTACCTGAAATTAGGTCAGATCAATGTAAAGATGACAAGAAGAAAATAGAACCACTTAAAGTCTCCCTGTGCTATTTCTATGTCATATTCTTATTCATCACCCATTCCATAGGAAATCTAATATTAATCTCTTGTAAAATAACTCCTGAACTAAAGAACTATTTGCGTTAAAATGACTGTAGATTTGTAATCAAATTAAAGAAAAAAAAAGATTAAAAGAAAAATTTCTCCGGGACTTGAAGAGAGATAGGAACATACCTCATTTCGGGCCTTGTCAAAGAGAGCTGCCCGATCCATTTCTCGGAACGTGGGAAAATTGTGCTTCCATTCCGTTTCCAAATTGAACCTGATTGCACGATATGAGTCTGCCTGTTGTTCCACAGAATCACGGACAACTTTCCAGAATCTTTCACTCACAGCTTTGCTGAGATTTCTAGTTGTTGTCTGTTGCATGGGAAGACCAGATTCGTTGAAAATCTTTGACTCGGAGAAGAAGGCTTCCTCGTAGTCTTTGATACTTTGGATAGAATCATCCTGATTACCTTTGCCAGTGACGACAGCAAAGTAGCCCAACGCCTTCATGGGAAACAGTTTACCCTGGAGGATCTTTTTAATCTGAAATTTTAATTTTTAATCAGAACTACAATATTATTGATAAGTACTTGTAGAAGAACTAGATAATTTTTGTTGTGTATTTTTTGGATGATTTTTGTAAATTTGAAGCTATTCTACTGGTTATTCAGACAAAAAAAGTTGAACTCACCCTCTTTGGATTGTGAAGATTGGTTTCTGCCAGGTCGACCTTGGTAAGGACAAATATTGTTCTTTTGCCCTGTGGGTCAATTGATGAGACAAGATCAGTGACGTTACTCCTTTCAGCATCTATACTGCCATCTTGAATGCATAAAATGATGGCATTTGGATTGGACATGTGACTCTTGGATAGGTCCCTAATAGCTGTTCGAGTATTAGGATCCATTTCAGCCGTAACTGTGCTTATAATACCGGGTAAATCAACTAGAACAATTCTTTGGAGACCGGGTCCTTTGACATTGAGAGAAATCACTTCCGGGCTAATTGTCTGGCCCGGCTTCACTGATAACTTCATTTTCATCTCAATGTCATCACGGAGGGCGGCCAAATCATTCTCACTAGTCAGGTCATATTCACGAGGACTATCCTTGAATGTAGCAACATGATAGGGACCTTCAGATAGAGTAACCTTGACAGGACTTCGGGTCATCATCTCACCAGCACCCCTAGGGAAAATTCTGGCTTGTGCAATCATTTCGAGGACTGAAGTCTTTCCACTACTCTGATCACCGATAACAACTACACGAGGAAGTTGATCTTGTGCATTATAAGATGAATCGAGGTCGGCAAGTTCATCAAGAACTTCTGAGTACATATCAATCAGTGATTTCTAAAGTGATATATGAATTTAATGAATTTACATTTGACCTGGTCTTGACTGAGCCTTTCTTTGGTTGTAAGAGGAGTTCCTTGCGTAAATCAGTATTTTCTTTTTTCAATTTCTCCAGTTCTTTGGCATATTCATCCTTGGCTATTTTTACTTCATTTCGAAGTTCAGACAGTAATTTTGAACGAAGTTTACTTTCATTCACCTCGGTACTTTTTAATGTCTCTACTTTTGAATTATTTTCATTTGGAACGGTAGCTGACTTGAGTTTATCACCAAATGCTTCTGAAATATTTTTACTAAGCTCCTTCAAAGAATATTATTTAGCCATTAGAACTAACCTGCCCTTTTCTTAACGACTCTTCATAACCATATTGGAGGTATTGGAAAGCAGAATTATCAAAATTAATCGAAGGGAATTTTTCTCTGAGGTCATCAATTTGTTTATTAGCTGCATAGGCACTTCCAGTACCAACTGCACCTAAAATTGCCGGATATTTTATCAAACGAATGGTAGAACGAATTATTCCCCCGAATATATTCCTTTTTGGTGCATTTAACCTTTTTCTATAGTCAAATCTGAGAAGAGGTTTCTTCATATAACTAACATTGCGGAGATTATGCCTCAAATTGTGTCTCCTAAGAAGAAACATTTCGAAAAATGAAAGTAACAAAACAAAAATTTTCTCATGCCATCGAAAGCTTGAATTGGCAAATATTTTTGTTTGTTGATCCCATTTTACTGGCCAAGCAATTGAAAAATCTAAATCTCAATGTCAGATATCAATCAATATATCGAGCAAGTCAAAAAAGCCAATCAAACTGTAATTTTTTATTACTTATTTAAAGGGGGATTATTCCTTCATCAAAGTTGCCGTTCATGACAACAGATTTCCCAACGTAAATGTGACCAGGTACGTAGTCTCTTTGTAATTTCATCCAGTCGATGCCTGAGAAATTATATTGGCCATCAGAAATGCCTCAACAAATACCCTGGCAATCCTGCTTGTAATTATTTGGAAAAAGAAGTCAAGGATAATTGTTTTGCTGAACAGATTGAAGAATGGAACGCCCAGGTCGAAGAGGGCACATTTAGATGGATTATAGATTAATTAATTTTAGATAATGAAGTAATAGACACTCTATTTCTAAACATCCTCTCATCTCTTATCTCTTATTATTCATTTCAAGGAAGAATTTCAACACGCCCTTGATAATGAAACAAGATGCATTTAGCGATTCAAAGATTTTTAAATAAATTCAATGCATTCTTCATTACTTGATCAGCGAGCGCTTCAACACTTATTCCCTTAATCGATGAAACAACTTCTGCAACTTGAATTATGTTGATGGGTTCATTCCTTCCCTTGATCTGGTGATTAAAATCGTGTTTTTCTTTCTTCTTCTTATCAAAGGTGGTCTTGACAAATTTAAAGCCTTGAAAGAGTGAATAAATTTGGCTTACTAGGATGTGAAGGTTTTATTTCGCACCAAGGAGCATCTGTCTCAAGCATTATAAAATCAAGTGGAATATTCTTGACAACTTCCAAAGCCCCGTTACTTCTTAATGAGCATCCATTAATGCCAATGTAGAGACCTTCTTTGATTATATCATTAACCTGATCTGAGCTACCATCAAATGAATGAACAACCCCAGTGAATTTTTTTCCCACTTTATACTTGCGAAACAAACACATAAAATCATCAAATGCGTCCCTACAGTGGAGGAAGAGTGGCAAATCATAGTTGGATGAAAAGTCTAATTGCTTTTCAAAGCTAATCAGTTGTTCCTCTTTGCTGCTGAATTGTAAACGAGCATAGTCTAGTCCGAACTCCCCCAAAGAGACAACATGTTGCGGATTTTCCTCAACTAGTCTTTTCATTTCTCTCAAATTTTCATCAAGGTTCCTCAGAAAGTCTCTACTACGTGTAGGATGGAAACCAACTGTTGTGTATAAGCCCTTGTATTGTTTACAAATTTCCAGGGCTTCTTTTGTCTCGGGTATTTCGCCTGCAGTGACTATAATCTTTTCCAAGTTATTTTCAAAAGCTCTCTTGATGACACTATCCAGGTCATTAGGATGATGATTCTGACCGAAATATAACCCTTTGTAAGAGGAGTCAGTCAGATTTGCACCAATGTCTACGAATTTCTTCATCAATTTCATTTAATTTCACAGAAAAACGAACAAAAGCTAAATTTTCTATTACACTTGGTTATTTTAAGCTCCCAAATCAAAAAAATCTTTATCGGAAATTTTTTTTCAATCCGTTACCTCATGAATGATGACATTTTCATCAATATTACTGCGGGGATTTCTGCTACAAAATTCTCCATCTCGTTCCCTAAGACTCCAATCTCACTCTTCTCTGTGTATGATTCGTGCATTTCATTCGTCAAAACTCAACATTTCCAATAATATCAATCGTATTAGGATTATACAGAATAACAATTTGCTAATAAGAATTTCTTATTTTTCGACTGAACCAAAAAATCCTCCTGAAGAGGAGAAAAAGCCTTCTACAGAAATTGAGCAGAAAAAGAAGAAAACTCTGTGGCAAAAAGTCAAACACGAAGTTCTCCATTTCTACAATGGCTTCAAACTGCTCGGCGTCGAAATTCGCATAGCAATTGGAATATGTTTTAGGATTCTTAGAGGCAACTCTCTTACGAGACGTGAGCGTAATCAGCTAGTCCGAACTACAGCTGATATTTTTCGTCTAATACCATTCTCTGTATTTGTCATAATTCCATTTATGGAGCTTCTACTACCCTTGTACATAAAGTTCTTTCCCTTCATGATGCCTTCAACATTCAAGGAGCAGAAAAAAGTTTGTCTCATTTAAACTTTATTTCTTTATAACAGGAAGAAATTGCCATCAAGCAACAATTTCTGGGTAAACTCGAGATGGCCAAATTCCTCCAGGAAACCCTCAATAAGAATATTTCACTAAAGACAAATTCTGGCGATGAATCAGACAAAACTGTGAACGAGTTCACAGAGTTTCTCAAAGTCGTTAGTTAATCTCGCTCAATTTATTTCATGTTAAGGTTAGAGAGTCTGGTAAAATGCCTGACACTCGTGATATTATCAGATTCTCTCGTCTATTTGAAGACAACATTACACTAGAATCTCTTGACGAAGGAACTCTAAAGGCTCTTTGCAAACTGCTGGACTTGACTGCTATCGGTCCAAAGGACTTTTTACTATTCCAGTTGCATATGAGAGTCCGCCAACTCAAGGCACAAGATCAAATGATCAAGTC
Source organism: Gyrodactylus bullatarudis (assembly GCA_012064415.1). Classification (NCBI taxonomy): domain Eukaryota; kingdom Metazoa; phylum Platyhelminthes; class Monogenea; order Gyrodactylidea; family Gyrodactylidae; genus Gyrodactylus; species Gyrodactylus bullatarudis. Next base: position 63,030 of record SSNU01000119.1, on the reverse strand, counting down.
AGAGGGCATTGATTCAATACCCACTTTCGAGCTGCAAAGTTTATGCCGTGAACGAGGTATGCGATCAGCTGGTCTCACTGAAGAACGTCTCCGGCACCAGCTTAAGCAATGGCTCATCTTACAACTGGATCAAAAAGTTCCAATCTCTCTTTTACTCCTCTCTAGGGTTATGTATGTTCAGGATACTACACTGCCACCAGCCAAACAGCTCCAATTAGCCATTAGTAAGATTACTGATGGGGCATCTTCAGAGGCCACTCTTGCCATTGATAGTATTGATCCAAAGACAAAGATTGAAGCCCTCCGAAAGGAACAGGAACTCATCAAGGAAGAAAGAAAAGCGAAAAAAAGTGTTGTATCCAAGGAAGCCTCGTCATCTGAAGAGAAGGTAAGAATTTATCATAGACATTTAAGAAATTTCCTATACTCATTATTTAGGATAAGGTCAAGACTGAAGAACTTGTTGACACAGCTCAAGTTATCCATTCGACCACAGGAGTTGATGTTTCTGATCAACTTGAAAAGAACCGATCTGAGGAATCCATGACCAAGGAAGATTTGAGTGAAATCTCCAATGCTGTTCATCTAGTTCAGGAAAAATCCAACATTGACGAGACCATTAATGAAATGAAGGTAAGTTATTGGTTCAGGTTAGGTTTCTTTCATGTTCGTCGATATTATATCTCAAAAAATCTCGATAGGAAGATCTTGAAGAAGCCTACGAACGCCAGCTGAAGATAAAAGGAACAGATTCACAAATCGATTCAGATACCTTAAACCGTCTGGAAAATCTTTCAATTCCCGATGATAAAATCAAGCCGACGTCAAAAGAAGACAAGAAGCCTATTGACAAGTCAAACAAGGCTCTTACAGATCGTGTTGATCGTCTCCTGACAGAAGTCGACAAAATGATGGGCCAGTTGGTTACCAAGAAGAAAAATGTTACCGAGTCCATCGAGATGAGAAGACAAAAGGTTGCTGAAAGCAGCGATCCCACCATCCTCCAGGCTAAAATCCAGACAGATGAACAAAGATTAGTTGACATTGACCAGGTCCTCTTGGCACTGGATAAAATTACCAAATCAGAGAAACTCTCAAAGATGGAACGTCTCCTGGCCATAATTGATGAGGATAAGGACGGTAAAATTGAGACAGATCACATCATTTCTCTCATTGAAATGTTGGAAAAATCCGACATGGATATACCGGAGAAGGAGTTGAAAAAAATAATTGAAATGATTGATACCGAGAAGGAATTGGACCAGATGAAGAGTCTAGATACAAAACAGGATAACAATCCCAATTAGCTTATTTCACAATGCAGACAGCTCAATGATAGTGTGACTTGTATTGTATAAATTACAATTTAATTATTAATAAATTAAATTTTGATCTAATATTAGACATGGATACAACTTCCTCTGAGACAGTTCAGAATATTAAAATGAATTTTGAGAATGAAAAGATTTATAGATAAATTAAATTCCATTGCAAACAAAAATGATGGGAAATGTTGTTAAAATAGAAAAAAATACATATGGCTTCATGATCGTAAAAAGGAATTTGAGGTAGAAAAGAATTATTTACCGATTTTCTTGGTGAGCCAATTGAGGGAAAATTCTTCAGGATCGGTTAATTCTAAAGATTTTCCAACTTTTGCAGCAGCTGTCAACTGACTCAAGCTACGACTGTGAATAAACAGGCTTTCTGGTGGACCGACACTAGGCGAATAAAAAACTAAACAATATGGGTAAGATTTTCTGTCATCACTGTTGATCATTTCAAAGGTAAGAAGCAAATAAAGAGGTAGGTTGTCTAATTCATTGGCAATATCATCAAAGTCAACGTCGTTTAGCTCCTGTTGAATGACAAGATCTAGATTCTTATCAACAGACACTAAAATTGGACTAATTAATTCTTACTGATGAGTGCATTTGTTTTTTTGGATCTTGAAAGTCGAAGTTTATCTATTTTGACCTGATTTGATTCTGATATTACCAGCCCTTTCTCAGCCATTGGTGAAGAGTTTCCTGAGGAAATTTAATTTCGAAATCAACACACCACCCAACAAGAGTCAAATAATTTTTATTTTTTTAAACACGATCAAGCATATGAAATTAATTTTCAAAATATTTATGGACAATGTATATTAAATCAATAGTACTAGACGGTTTTAAAAGCTATTGCGAGCGGACAGAAATATCTGGATTTGATAACCAATTCAATGCTATAACTGGTCTTAATGGATCGGGAAAGTCTAATATTCTTGATTCAATTTGCTTCGTACTTGGCATAAGCAATCTATCTCAAGTTCGAGCCTCTAACTTGCAAGAACTCGTCTATAAAAATGGCCAAGCCGGTATTAGAAAGGCTACTGTTAGCATAACATTTGATAATACAGATCGTAAATGTTCTCCGTCCGGTTACGAAGATTACAGTGAAATAGTAATTACCAGACAAATTGCTATTGGTGGAAAGAATAAATACCTGATTAACGGAGTCACTGCTACGAACAGAAGAATTCACGACATGTTTATGTCCGTCCATTTGAATATTAACAATCCGCATTTTCTCATTATGCAAGGTCGGATAACCAAAGTCCTGAACATGAAGCCTATGGAAATTTTGTCTTTGCTTGAAGAGGCAGCTGGTACGAAATTATATGAGATCAAGAAGGAAGAAACTCTCAAGACAATTGAGAAGAAGGACATCAAACTGAGGGACATTGATAGTATCCATGCAGAGATTGCTCCGCAGATTGTCAAACTTAAGCAAGAACGAGATAAATACTTTAAATTTGAGAATATTTGCAGAGAACTCGAGTATGTCACTCGAATTGTCAACGGGTGCGATTACAAAAACCTCCTTAAAATAGTCAGTGACAATGATGATATCAATGATGAACTCAACAGGAAAATGAAAGAGGCCGAGGAGAATAACAAAAAGTTTAAGGAGGAGGAGGAAGAGCTGGTGGAAAAGATCAAAGTTCTCAAGGAAGAGATCAACGAACTAGAGACAAAAGTCCTCTCAGACATGGACTTGGTCACGAGTGAAGCTCGCAAGGCCAATGTTATCGCCAAGACGCAGGCTAACAGGGCTCTAACCCAGATGAAAGAACACGAAGAGAATATCTCTCTACTGAGGACGCAGAGGGACCAAGCCAAGACTTCTCTGGAGAGTAAAATAGAAAAGGCTGAAACTGCCAAGTCTGGTGAGTACAAGGAGTTGAAAGATCAAATTGTCCAGGCACAAAAGGAGCTATGTGAATCTGAGGAAAATCTCAAAGCCGTTTCGGCTGGTCTCTTGAGAACTGAGGAGGGTGTCACATCAACACTGGCCGAACAAGTCCGTCTCGCTGTTAATGCGAGGAACACAACAGAAACTGAAATTAAGCAAAACACAATGAAACTTCAGCATTTACGCAAAGAAGTCGTCGTTAAACGCGAAGAATGCAAACGGGCTGGAGCCTTGGACGATTCTGCCAATAGTGCCGATGATATTAAGCTCAGGGATTTAAAGAAGAATATTTCCTTCATCAAAGACGAAATCAAAGAGTTTAAAGAAAAAATCATCCAGCTTACCGGCAGCGATGAAGATGTAAATAGTAAGTTTTATTTCCTTGATATGGCCTGTCACTTGGGAATTTTTGTCTAATTAAAAACGTTTCAGTTCAAGGCTCCCGTCTCATGCAGACTATGAATGAATTGAATAGGGCTCGTGAAGATCTCAACCGAGAAATGCCCATGCTTCACTTTCAGTATAGGGATCCGGTTCCAAACTTCGATAGGCGTAAAGTGTACGGTGTCATGGCTAAACTTATAACTCCGAAAGATTCCAAGTTTGCCAAGGCCCTTGAGATTACAGCTGGTGGAAGAGTATGTTGGTTTGAAAATTTGTGGTTAATTTATTCTAACCCGTATCTTTACAGCTGTACAATATCGTTGTCGATGATGATAAAACAGCGAATTTGATTTTGAAGAAGGGCGAACTTCAACGTCGTGTAACGATTCTGCCTCTAAATCGTATTCAAGGTTCTCGGATAAACCCAAAAGTTATCAAAACAGCCCAAGATCTTGTCGGTGTAAACAATGTCTTTCCTGCAATTGATCTTCTTGACTTTGACAGGAATTTGACGCCAGCTGTCGAGTACATTTTTGGTAATACTCTGGTCTGTCCTGACCTCGATACAGCAATGAAAGTAGCCTTTGCTCCCGGCGTTGAAAAGAGAACTGTTACTTTTGACGGAGATATCTTTGACCCAATGGTAAGTTTCAAAATACTCTCAATGAACTTCAGTTCGAGATTTTTATTTTGAACTTTTCAGGGTACCCTATCTGGTGGCTCATCTAATTCACGAGGTAAACCGACTCTCCTGAAAATTCATGAACTGCAACAAATCGATAAAAAGTACTATGATGTCAAGAACCGTCTAACTCAGTTGAGACAAAAAGCTGAAGAAATTCGTATCATTGGTGAGTATTTTGTGATTACATTTCATATTCATCCGATATTGAATGCCTAAATAATTTGTAGAAAATCGTATTCGGGAATCTGACGCAAAGCGGTCTCATATTCAAGACGAAGCTGACCAGCTTGAGTATAAAATGCGCCAAACTGACAAATTCCGCATGCGAAACGACCTCGAACTCATGGAAGAGGAAATCGTCCAACTTGAAGAGGCTAGAATCAATTTAAAGAAGGAATTCGAAAATGCCCAAGAGAAAGCCAAGGCCATGGAAGATCGTCTTGCAAATATGCACGAAGATGCTGAACGTGAAAAGGCAGCAGCTACCAAGAGACTGGAAAAGGCCAGGAGAGAATTGGCCAGTCTCCAGGAGAAAATCGACGAGAAGGAACAACTCGCTCAAGTCTTGAACCTGGAAAAGGAACAACTCGAGAAGGAATATCAACAATTTGAGGTACGTCCTGAATATTCTTCTCAATTCTCTTCTATGTTGACATGTTCTATCCTCTCTGTTTGAATAGAAAATAGTTTCTGAGGCTGAAGCCAACTTGCCTTCATACCAAGCGGAAATTGATCGCTCCAAAGAGGAGTCTGAAAAGTGCCAGAAGAAACTTGATGAGCTCGAAGCAAAGTTGAATGAAACTGTCAGCAAGATCAAGTTCTCCAAGAAAACAATCATTGACCATGAGAATAAAATTGAAAAATGCCAAGAACTTGCTGCCTTCAATGAACGTGAGGTGGCCAAATTCAAGGATGAAATCAACATTCAGAAGAACTCAGCCAAAGATGCTAGAAATAAAATCAAATTTATGCGTGATAAGAACCCTTGGCTAGCTGAGGACGAACAAAATCTCTACGTCAAAGATGGCATCTACGATATTGACAATGAGCAGTTGAACGAGAAACGAAGAAAGCAACAAGAGCTCACTGCCGACAAGGATAAATTGGCCCCAATGGTTAACCAACAGGCCTTGAATAGTCTCAGTGCTGCTGAGAATCAATTCGCTATGACAACTAAACGACGCCAGATGGTTATCGAAGACAAAAAGAAACTCTACGAAGTCATCAAGAACTGTGACAATCAGCGAATAAAAACTCTTGAAACTGCTCACAAGAAAGTTAACCAAGTATGTTTAACTAACGCAGTCTTAATTTTCTTTGAATGAATTTTCATAGCGCACCTGATTGGTTGAAATTCGAGTCTAGAATTCATTCAAATGATTTACTACCAATTCTTATCAGTTATATTTAACAAATTACTCAATTTTTCAGGAGTTTGACAAAATATTCGGTACCATTTTGAAGAATAGTCGAGCCCAGTTAGTTCCCCCTGCAGGCAAGACAATTTTTGAAGGTCTCGAGTTTAAAATCGGTCTTGGCCAGGTTTGGAAAGAGTCATTGAATGAGTTGAGTGGTGGTCAAAGATCCCTTGTTGCTCTTTCCCTCATTCTAGCTCTTCTCTCCTATCAGCCGGCTCCTCTCTACATTTTGGATGAGGTCGACGCTGCCCTCGATTTATCGCACACCCAAAACATTGGCACCATCATCAAGAATCATTTCAAGAACTCTCAATTCATTGTAGTCTCTCTTAAGGACGGCATGTTCAATAACGCCAATGTCCTCTTCAAGACCAAGTTTGAGAATGGCATCTCCTCTGTTACAAGATTGGCCAACAAGAGACGTTAATTCTATATTCTCTATTTTTCTTACCTGTATTATAAAATTCGAAATTTGGCTATACACTAGAGCTTGTTGCAGATGATAATTCACTTCAACAGCTAGTCAATTGTTTGTTTTCATAATAGTTATTATTATTTGTACAAATATGAAAATAAATATCTTACACAGTATAAAAAATTTCAACTTTTTTAAAATAATAACCCTAAAGAAAATTTCAAACATGATCCTGATCTCAAAAAATAGAGTCTGTAGATAAATTTTATGATTTTGAATCTTGCGAATGGATGTTTTACAAATTATCTGTAATACAATGCGTAAAAATATTCTAAAATAAAAAACGTGAAAAACCATTATTTTAATTTTTTGAAGGGAAATTATTTTATCGTAAGACTCTATCGATTGTTTAAGAGATTCCGCATCAATTGATCTATTTACCACACCTCCAACTTGAGATCATCAGCTAAAAGAAGATTTTTAGTTTTTTTTCTCGAAATTGAAAACTTCAAACAACAGCGGAAAAGTTTTGAAAGAACAACTTGTTAGGTTTACACTGACTGTCTGTGTTTTTTGATCTAGGGTTTTCTTTTTTTTAGATTAAACATGAAAATATAAAATCTGTAAAGAAAACTTTATATATGAACAAGAAACTACAAAAATACATGAAATTTACTGGCATACAAAAGTAAATATCTGGAGAGGATTCTTTTAGATGGCGCTTATTCAAAAGTCTTGTAAATAAGTCTCTCCATTGGCCGCTAGCCAACCTTTCTTTCCGCCAAACAAATGGCTAGAATGACATACATTATCTTGGGTAATATTCGGGTAGATTTTAAACAATATGCCAAGAATAGTCTTCTCGATATGCATTTGCCGATGACGTGGGGTGTAGCCATCTCTGGCAGACCTAGCCAGTGTAATGACACTAGGCTGTACACGCATAAACCTATTTTTGATATCCTCTTCAAGAATTCTAAAGAGATCCTGCTCAATCTGTTGACTTTGCGGACTGTTGGTATTCTCGAGATATTCAATAACAGAAGGATTTGGCGGAGATAGATTCCGGCCGAGACAAATACTCATTCTCGGCTCATTAAAGGCACCCATCAGACTGAGATCTGGCTCTTGGTAACATATTCCGATCCTCTTTAGGGCGATCAGGTCCTCTGAGGTGATACTTGAAAGAGAAATACTACAAATTTAAACTGCAGTGAACTAAAGTTTTATAAACACTTTTTCTTGTAAATTGATATACTACAGTCCAGTAGTAAGTAATTTTATCAAGGAGTATACAACTTGTCAAATGAACATGGACACTTGAGAAAATGTTCAAGGTTTTGATGATAATGGTCTTTATGAAAACTTTACCATGATTAGGGGCTGATAAAGCTGTATTTAAAATCTAAGTTGTACTTACTTCTTCATATCTATACGATTTATTTCCTTAGACATCTGGCAATGTCGAAGTAAAAAATCGAAAATTCTAACACTCGGAGACATGATCTATAACTCATAGGAAAGCTACTTAAATTTTGGTTTATCGATTAAGGTTCAATTCTTGATCCTAGAGAGCTTTATCTACATATTGAGACCCATGATCCAAATTTCTGAGATTATTCTCAATGAAATTGAAAAGTATGAGCGAGAAGCTTTGAGCTAGAGTTAATGTTAATGAAATCAATTGGATAATTATCGCTTGAAAGAATGCTCCAAATGTTGTAGAGTTATGAAAGCAAGCTGCATTTAAAGCCTTATGAGTTCATGAATTGGTTGATGAAAAAATTTTATGAGAAAAACCGATCAAAATCAATATTTCTATATACATGTTGTAGAAAAGAAAGAGATATTTTTGGACGAGAGAACGGATGTGATAAATGAGGAACTGGAAGTAACCGTTTATTATTAAAACTAAAAAATGTTTGTCGTAGCATAAATTTGGTTGTCTCGACTGAAGAAATGAGGGAATCAGGTAATAAACAATTATTCATATCAGCATGTAAAGAGGTTCTAAGACATAATATTTTGAAGGGTCTGTTCATTATTGGATCTGATGAGAAATGGCTGAACCTATCAGATTTAGCCCTATCGAGACGATAAGAAAACCAATCTAGACAAAGACTCAAAGTTGATATAAAAAAATTCAAAATGAAATTCTCATGGGAATTCTATTCAATAAGGACTCTTTTTATCCCATCCAAGAGAGTCGATTTTTTATGGAATTTCTATTAAATCAGGTAGATGAAAACCTAATTTTTACTAGTCTTATTATTACTATCCAAGTTTAGATATCTCTTTGTGAATTATGAAATAGATTTTGTAATATTGTTTTGATCTGCGTAGTAACTGACAACTTCCAACTTTGAACCAATAAAGGGCGAACCTCACGAAACAATAAAGATAAGAATATCAACAGGGTTCAACTCGGAAAAACAGTGGATATATATTGTAACTTCATCAAGTGTATATTGGCGAGCAAGCAAAGGTCGCTACAGACTTGATCCCGGGCCACATTTATATAGAGTTACATTGCAAATTTTTTCTGCCCTTACATTGGCTCAAAAGATAACTTCTCAGAAATGGAGGGGCGATTATGAGCCAACCCGTAATTTGTACAAAAGAAAAGCCTTCTGTAGTCCTGGCGAAATAAAACTTTTATCATTTATTTCTACACCTCCTTGTTCTCTAACCTCTCCTATGTGTCTTGAATCGAGTAACAGTGGATGTTCTTTAATGAAGTTCGATAGAATCATTTAAAAATTATAATTGTTAGCATGACATTTGGAGATGTTCATCTATAGACTGAATAATAAAATTAGAAAGTTGATCAGTTTTCGGGCAATTGTAGGACTAAAATTTCTTTTGCATAAGCACAGACTGCTCACTGATGACTCATTAACCCTATCGTACCTCATATAAGCTAACACCACTTATAATACTTGTGAGTCTATTCACTACATACATGTCCATTGAAAGTTTTTATGAAAATTTTTATATCTGCATATATCGTCGCTAATAACACTGTGCAACAAAAAATCACTTTATCTTCACAACCAGGCTGAATTTCTGATTCTTATGGTGCTATTCGTTTTTTCAGTCAAATTTTTTTAGAGCCGGTATCGGCCGTTAGAGATTTTTTGGAGTTTTTTCTTTCGAGGGCTGTAACTTTTCTCAACTATATGATAGGTAAACAAAATTGGTCTTAAAAGGTAGCCAAATAGTTATTCTAGTTAGTTAGTGGATTTGAAATTTAATTTTATTTGATTATTGAACCGATTAAGCGGTTCAAATGCGAAAACTACAGTCTTTTCTTATTAATTAAGGATTGAAAACTCGTACACAGATTAACTTTATATCAATTTGTTCATTCCATTGAGCTGATTTCGAATATATAGGTTATATTTTTATTGGAGTTTCCTGTCAAAAGCTATGAGGTTTCACAGTTTCAAGTGTACTCGGTAATACATAGACCCATATACATACGCGAGAAGTAAAAAAATTTGACGAAAAAACGAATAGCACCATAAGAATCAGCGTGAAAAACTGAACAACATATCAAAAATTCAGCCTGGTTGATTTTTTTTGTTGCACCATGTTAGTAGATGGGAATGTATTCAAATTGCTCAAAAACATAATCTTATATGAGCAGTGTTTATTAAATACTTTAAAAGTTTCATTGAAGGTAGAATATTTACCGTTTGTATATGCTTAACAGGCTGATTCCAAAAATATACTCATATTACAATTCTATCTGATCTCACAATCAAATGGGTACAAGAAGATTAAGTTATCGATTTATTCTAACATCATTTCCCAGTCTTGCAAAATAACAATTTTTTCACTGTTTACTCTATAAAATTCGATTCTGGCAATTTGAAATTTTTTCTCGTGTAGATTTCGAGAATCATACGAATTTTTGATCTAAGAAGTTTATTATAGCTCGCATTAAATTTTAATTACTACGTCTTTAGTCAAAACGACTTGGAATTATAACATGAATTAGCTTACTTTGAAAACCAGTTGAACATGTTGTCAAAGGCAGACCTAGTAAATTCTGGATCGTGTGGACAAGAGAGGCTAGGTGAATGATTTACAAAGTTGAGTTTTAGCCGGTTCCTTGCTTCCTCGCAATTCTTTCGAGCAATGCAGTCCAATAAACCAGAGATGAATGTCTCTCGGAACCAGGTATTGGCCAAAACTTCACTATTTTCGGATAATCTTTCAGCACAAAATACAGAGCCCAGAAGGTTTTGAACTCGGCCCAATTCTTCTGTTCGATTCTTGAGAGTATCTGGCAAGGACGAAATTGGCAGTTGTACCCCGAAAAAGTCTTCATCAATATCGAGGATGAATTCAGAGTTGGATAAATCTTCTTGTTGAACATTTTCCAGGGGTAGTTTCAGAAAAGCGGTCGGTAGATTGATTATTTTCTCACATTCCACAGGGAGAGTTTTGGTTTCGTTCAAAGGAATGTAACACTCGAGGCCGTTGCATACACAGTTTATTCGAGATGAAGGCTCCTCATCGGGCACCTGATATTTTTCCAGATATTCAGATTTTATTTTGCCAATGAGAAGAGGTGTCAAATCGAATTCCTCTACAAAACTCGGAGTCCAAGGAGGAAACAATATCAGAGCTTTCGAGAGACGTTTGGTGTAAGCAAAACTCTAGGTGATAATATGAAGAAATAAAAGACTAACTACAATAAACATGTCATTTGAGGGCATAAGAGTAATTAATTCATCTTCACTCTTTATATCCTCTTGAATAGAACGTCCTTCGACGTGGAAAGGAGTTCCGAAATCTGAATGACCATCGTAATGAGCCTTAGATAAATATTTGATAACTCACTAGAACAACTCTCTTTCCCTTGGAAGTTGCATTTAACCAAAACGGAATAACTTCATGGTGTTCTTCGACAATAACTATTTTGCAATCTTTATTAACATCGATACCATGGTATGTTCGAATAAAATTATCAAGTGCAAAAGAATTTTGTCCAAAAGTGATATATAAAGTAATGAGAGCGAAGATTGTGAGGAGAAAAGATATTACTAGTATGACTCTTTGCTTAATTTTCATCGAAAAACTGAATTCATAGAGTAAATAATAATCTCTCACTTCATATTGGAGCCGAATTTAAAACACTAGTTTTTATCTTTAATAAAATTGTTTAATCAGGTTAAATTAATCCTGCAATATAGTGATTTTTCAATCTTAAGTGATAAATTATCGTTCAATGGTAATCAATGATTAGTAATCATTGTATTTATTTTTTAGATTAAATAGGAAAGAATAGTTTGATAATACATTTACAATCTAAATGGAATAATGTCGTCTAATGTTAGATTCTGCAATCTATATTCGAAACATGAACTGTTTGAGTAGTCTGGTGTCATTAGCTTTGTCTTGTATTTATAATTGGAAGCTGGCAGTAGAATGAACTCGTGTTTATTGAAAGGATAAAAGTTTTTAATTTCTTTGCATTTCACTGAATTAGAATGGTTATCGACAATTTTTTCGTACTTGTGTGAATAAGGATTTGTTCGACAATACCATAAATTATCTCCATAAGTCTTCCGGAGATATGCAAATGGATTATTCGGAATTGGGACAAGGAACTTGTCAAAAACATGGAAACTCACAGGTAGAATATCTGATAAGGAATATGAATAATTTCTACCGTACGAAGATTCTATTTCTTTCAGAGTACCATTTGAGATTTCATAGCCTGAAATATCTAGATAGGGCCATTTCCAGGGAAACTGCGAAAGCTTCCTACTGCCGACTGAATTTGAAAATAGTGTACTCTGTTTAGAATTTGCAAATAGCTTAATTTTTGTCCTATAACTGTAAACTTGAAAGCTTTTATGGCTTGGTATTGAATCTCCCCTTGAGTCAAAGAATTTTTCAATCCTACTCAGGTCCGCAGAATGCACCAAAATGTCAATATCATCATCCCATGGTATAAGTGTATTGTGTCGAATCGCGCCAAGGACACTTCCACCAGAAATGAACCAGGGATGTCTTAATTGGATAAGTTCAGTTGCCCTGAGCCAGTTCTCTAACAGATCCAATAAAAGCTGACGTTCACGATCTGTGATTCTTGGAAAGAATTCGGAAATGTTAGCCCGATTAAAGTTTTCCCAATGTTTCTCCATTACAGATTTTAAAAAATACTTTCTGTTGGACAGGCCATCTATGATCATGGGTCTTTTCATGTTCTCCACAAACAGAATACAAAGATCCTTTCTCTCTGTCGAGTATTGACTGTAGATAATGAGAAATAGAAAGGTTAGTAAAATCAAAATTTGAAGTTTAATCCGGAACAGGCAGGTGCTCTGTCTCTTCTCGTGTTTTTTACCAGCATCAGGCACTTTCATTTCTCTTTCTCCTAACGAGAACTACAACTTGGTTCCTCTCAAGAAGAATTTGAGAATGAAAACTCATTAATGCAATTCACAATCAGAGCGTAAGAGATTTGCATAATTCACATCTAGGGATTTTGTCATTTATTCAAATTCAAGACAAGATTAGTCACAGAATAGGTGAGAGTGAAATGACAAATATTATTATTGTATTTATTTAACATTATCATTGTTAAGTTATATTCTGGGTTCTTCTTTCTTCATTCATAAAATGATCATTGATCATCAGAGAGTGATGGAAAAAGGGAAAATGGATTTATGAAATCTCTATTAATACGTATTCCATAGACCCTCTCAGTCCTCTAGCGTAGTATAGGGTGAGAATGAGTAAGTGGAGGTATATAAACAGGCTTGTTATAAAACATATTAAAAAGTAAGTAAAAATGTATTACACAATGTTTGTGCGGAATTAGAGAGTAGTAATTCTTTTATACAACAGAACGAGATATCTCACTGCCAATTTGATAGTTGATAATATTATTCCAGTCCACTTTGGTCTTTGTAAGTGGAAGTTGACGTCTAAGAGTCTTGAAGGTGTTCTCACTCATCGATTTAAAGTTTTCACTGAACGCGACCTGGTAAATGTCCTCTTCATGTTGAATTTTGGTCAGCAGATCGCTGGCCAGAATTTCCGGGCTCTTGGCATCAATTTCAAGAGATATTTCCTTCGATGAGATTAATTGGACGTTGCCTTCTTCGTAAAGGTGTGTTTGAACTTTGATCCAGCCCCTTACGGTAACTGTTGTATCAGCCTGTTTACTGGGAAGTGAAATTGTGTACTCAGACCTCCAACGTCCAGACATTTCATTCTTTGAGTAGTGAGCTTCAGTGCAAATGATAAGCTTGCAGGGATCTCCAGATAGGGCGTAGACACTTACGCATCCATCCTTGAAATGTTTTTCAGTGTATTCTGTCATGAGCTTCTCTAGAGCCAGACGCCAGTTTTCATTGTCAGCACTGCCAAGCTCTTTATTATCCGGGAATGCTTTGGTCACTTCAGATACTTCATTTTTATCTGGATTAAAGAGAAAGCTGAGATGAGTTCTTGGACAGAGGAATTTATTCTTTTCCAAAGATCCATGACGAGTAATGAGAGCGCGTGTTGGAGGACTTCCTGGAATTTCAACTTGGAAAAACTGCTCCATGCAATGCTCCAACATGGTCCTTAAGCACAAATAATTAAATTTATAACTACTTTTCAATAACAGAATCAATTTTGGGGTTTTTACCAGCCAAAAATCTAACATCTAACACAATGATAAAAATTAAAATTACCATTTGTTACTTCCAAGAGTTCACAAGGAGGCGCAAGATTTACTAGATAACTAGCAGCGTTGGCCTAAGGTTATTTTTTCAATGCTTACTTTAATTTCGGTAATATCAGTCATTGTAATAATCTATGATAGAATTCGGAATAAAAAATTAAAATTATTTTAAATCGTAACAAAAATCCAAAAGTCTTTCTCTAGCTAATGTGAAGCTTTAAATAGTAAAAATTTTCAAAACAGAAAATTTTACAATATTATATTATTTATATATGCGCAGCATTAACAGACTCAACTTGGATAGAAAACTCACCAAATTATGTGTCCCAAATTTTAAAAGTGATTTATATTGAAATAGTTTCTAGACTCCCATAGAATATTGAATAAGAACATTTTTCTCAAGAGAAATGGATCCAAGTCAATAGATTTTACCCCAGGTACATCTTCTGAGCTTGGTTCGTCTTTCGCTTTTAGAATCAAAGGTGGATCCAGTTCTGGAGGCTCCAATTTCTCTTGCTCAAAGTGTGGGGGACCTCTATCGTCTCTTGATCCTCTGAATAGTTGTAAGCCTTTTATCGACTCATCCGTCCATCTCTATTTTCCTTTAGTCTTGGCCAAATTTTTAATATGCCACAAATGCCAACAGCTCTATACTTATATTGAGAAACCAACTGTGGAAGATTTCTTGGCCGGAGAACAAAACGCTCTCAAGGTTAATGAGAACCTATCACCACCATATCCCAAAGTTATTCACGAGTACATTAACCGCCATGTTATAGGACAGGAACAGGCCAAAAAAATATTATCTGTTCAAGTTTACAGCCATTACAATCGTATTTATCATGATGAAAGACTCAAGGGTTCAAACAGTTCCCGGAAAAATTTCAATTTCCAAGATTCCCAAACAGAAATGACTGCTATAGATGAATTTCTAAAAGCCTACTCCTCCACTAACGGTGTAGCTAGAACTAGCAGAAAAAATTCCTTTGCGCCAAATGATCAAGGTAATCAAGACTAGAAATCTTTTAATTATACTATTAGTCATCTACTTTTAAGTACGTATATTGATTTTTTTTAAATATAATTTTTTTACATATACTCATAGTGAAGGATTACATAATTAAATGGATTTCACATTCCGTTAGGCTAGACCTCTATAGATTTTGTGATGAAATGAATATATAATGGAACATTAAGTCTCTTATTTTCGGTGAGAAATTTTACAGAAATTATTTCCTTATTGATAGGCTTTAACCTTTAGCTTATTAATTGTAATTCAAGTCGTATTTATTGATTGTAGAGAATAAAATAACCAAGACAGTGACTAGCAGGATAAACTCCTCCGATCAGACTGATAAGAAAGTTAAAATTGAGAAGAGCAACATTGTCCTGCTCGGACCCACAGGTTCAGGGAAGACTCTCTTAGCTAAAACCCTCGCTGAGTGTCTCGACGTTCCGTTTGCCATTTGTGATTGTACCAGTCTAACACAGGCAGGTTATGTTGGTGAAGACATTGAATCGGTTGTGGCCAAACTTTTGGCCAACGCCCAGTACAACGTGGAGAAGGCTCAACAGGGCATCATCTTCCTCGATGAAGTCGACAAAATCACTAGCAAGTCTGGTCTAATGCACTCGTTCAGAGATGTTGGAGGCGAAGGTGTCCAACAGGGAATGCTTAAAATGCTCGAGGGCTCCATTGTCAATGTCCCTGACTTTAAGGGAAGCAGAAAGATGAAGGGTGACACAATTCCTGTGGACACGACGAATGTTTTGTTCATTGCCAGTGGAGCCTTCAACGGTCTTCAGAGGATCGTTAAACGGAGAGTTATGAAAAAGGTTAGATTTGAAAAATAATCAAACATTAATTGAGGGAAGTATTGCCGGGCTTCTTCCTTAAATACATTTATTGACTTTTATTTAACAAAGAATTCATCAAGAGGTTTAGACGACTAGTCAATATGTAGTTATAAAGCTTGATATTTATACAGAAAAATAATAAATTTATAGAATCATCCAATTAGTTGATCAGGTTCAACTTTTATCGTTTTGTAGAAGAAGAGAATCTAATTGTGTATTTATTTATTGGCTTGAAACTGATAATTACTTGTTGAGAAATAATTTGACGACTTCTCTAGGTATGCATTTACATCAACTGTAACTTGTTCCATGATTTGTGTCTCAGCCCTTTGAGTGGAGCTGCTCACCAAGGGACTTTTTTTGATTGGAACTAAAAGTAGGTTTATTGTCAAGAAGGATGGCTAAACCTGATCAACCAATCAGAGGATTCCATAAATGAATTATTTTTCTGCATAAACATCAAGTAGGGTGTAAGAGTCTGACGAGATCCGTTGAAATTATAACTGATCCTCTTAATGAATTTCTCATTAAATACAGTAGTTCAAAAAACATTAATTGACTCTAATGCTAAAAAAATATTTTTTTTTCTTCTGATCAGACAATGGGTTTCCTTGATGATGCCAAAGACGAAGCAAACAAGACCCAAGAGAAGAAGAGAATGAAACCCTTCTCAGAGAATCTTGATTTCGATCCAGAAAAGGATAAATCAACTGAAGATGATTATTACATGAGTATGGTTGAGCCGAGAGACCTAATCGATTTCGGACTTATTCCAGAATTTGTCGGTCGTTTTTCCATTGTCAGTGTCCTGCACTCTCTCAATGTCGACATGTTATTGAGGGTGTTTAAGGAACCGGAGAATTCCCTTCATCGTCAATTCTTGGAAATCTTCAATCTGGACAAGTGCAAGCTAACCATCACAGATGATGCAATGGAGGAGATTGCTAAAAAGGCATACAACAATAACACCGGTGCCCGAGGACTACGCTCTATAATTGTGAGTTTTGTTTTAGTATCGACCTATCCAATAAAATACAATCCGGTGGGGAAGATTATTACGATAAAAATATTCACGTAAATTTTTAAATACGTCCGAAAATCCACATAAATTCATAATTGGAAAAGTAGAAAAAAGGATATATTAACACCAAATGTACATTTCTCAAAGGTTCATCAGTAGTGTCTCTTTGATAATGATTAAAGTTAAAAGATGAATGAAAATAATAATTTACAAATTATGAAAGAAATAGTAAAAGTTTACGAAAAATAGAATAAATGTAAGCTGAAAAACACCAAAACTCTCCAATAAATAGCAACAGTGGAGAGAAAAGTGAAAAATCTCACATAGGCCAAGGTAGTTGAAGATTATAGGAACACATAGATTGGGTTTTTATTGATTGATAAAGAATTTCTCCTTTACCCATACATCTATGCTATCATTCAATTTGATTCAAAAAGATTTACTGAGACCTGAAGAGAAGACTCTATTGATTTATAAATTTCAATGTGACTGCGGATCTTCTTATATAGGACGTAAAATCAGAAAGTTGTCAACTAGAGGGAACGATCACCTTAAGAAAGATACAGCGATAACTAGGCATCTTAGACAGGAAGGGCATGAGGCTTCAATTTCGAATTTTTCAATTTTATACAAAAACCCGAGTGATGACAGTACAGACGTTTGGGTGAAGGAGAAATTCTTCATAAATCTATATAAACCAGACTTATTTGTTCAAAAGAATTATTCCTATAACCTTCAACATTTGGCCTATGTAAGCTTTTTCACTTTTCTCTCCACTGTTGCTATTTATTGGAGAGTTTTGGTGTTTTTTCAGCTTACATTTATTCTATTTTTCGTAAACTTTTACTATTTCTTTCATAATTTGTAAATTATTATTTTCATTCATCTTTTAACTTTAATCATTATCAAAGAGACACTACTGATGAACCTTTGAGAAAATACAATCAATTCTATTTTCAAATCTACTCCAGATTCTCAATGAATTCTTACCACTTGATCACTAAAATTCATTCTCTCTCGTGATTAATTATAGATTTTTTACATTGAAATATTATTGGACGAAATAATGCTTGAATCTCATTTGATGAAATTTATTTTCGATTCAATCTCCAAGAATATATAAATAGAATCGAAGGAATTACCTTTAATTCTCAAATGTTTGGAGCATCACTTTTTTTTCTTACCACGACAAAAACTATTAACGATTATTTTCTTAATTTGAATCATGTTTTTCATTTATTTGAGTTTTGATGACTAGGTATAAGTGCTATGGCATTTTATTATCTCTAATTCGATGCGCAGAAGTCACAAACCCTTAATTATAATTATCCTAGCATTTTCGAAATCAACTGAAAGTCATGCGCGGTTTATCTATAGCATTATAGAATTCTCATTTCTTACTTTCGAACCAAATCTATAGTAAGGGAGAATTTTAACGTATCAAACTTGAAACAATTCCTGGACTTGATCGTATATTTTTCTATTCCAATAATTCCTAATCATTTACTAGGATTATTATTCGGGAAACAACTAGCAAGACTATTCTATTTATTTAAATTGCTATTTTAAGAAGTTTTTTCTTTAATTTTATTAACTTCTTTATCAAGTTTATTGTTACAGGTGAAGAGGAACTCTGCCCTAGGATTTTTGTGAATTTTTGAACCTACTTCCATTCTATTTGGCGTAAAATTTGGGCCTTTTTTTCATCTACATAAATAATTGTGTAAGAATTAGGAAGAAGTCTGATTTGCTAATGATTCTGATTAGCTAATATACTTGAGTTGGAATAGAGGATATTTCTATGATTTCAAAAGTTAATCTCTCTTTTTCCAGGAAGAATCGCTCCTAGAGGCCAGATATGAAATACCTGGAAGTGACATCGTTGAGTGTATCGTAGATGCCGACGTCATAAGGGGCCTTAAAAAGCCAACCTTTGTCAAAAGTCAATGATTCTTACTGCCTCACTCTTATTAATGGTTTTTTTTCCATAAATTTCATGAAAGGAAACATTCACGTTTAGAACTCTTTCGATATATGAATCATAAATTACAGTATGATGATGATTTAATTTTATTCCTCATCGAATATTCCAATTTCTTGTTGTTAAACTTCTTCTTTTTTCAGAGTCTACCTTTTTTCTGTCTCTCCTCTTATGTAGATCCACTCGTCATATAAATTACTTGTATTTATTTTGAATAAATAAAAATATAATCTAGATATTTGTCAATTTCCACCAAATTATCCTCAAGTTCTTGAGTAAAAACATGCCATTAGTTTCAGTACAAAAGAGCTGTAGTTTAACAAAATAATATTTATTTTTACCCACATCAAGAGAGGGAACATCAAAAAATGTTCAATTTTTGTGGGGGGGAGAGAAAGTGAATTGTGGTTAACTTTCCAAGTACTCCAAATCCTCGAGAAACTCCTGGGTTAATTCGGTCTTTTTACATTCCTTATCAGAGGTGATGTTAGTTGTTATGCCTCGTTCAATGGTCTCCAACTTGTTCATAATTCTTACTATGAGCATAATGCCGAGGGATGTAGGTGAATTCATCGAAATTGGCTTCCGAAGGTCAACAGCACGTGAGAAGCAGGCCAGGGCATCTGTCAGCTTGTTCATCATCATGAGTGTAATGGCAAGGCCCTCCAAGGCAACAACTGAATCTCCGACCATCTTGAGTGCCTTCCTGTGACACTTGAGAGAGTCTGGGTACATTCTGTAACGTCAAATAGTTCCTATTAAACCTATGTATATTAAACTTGGCTCAGATACCCCAAATCGCAATTAATCTAAAATTTTAAGCCGTTTGAATGCAATTTTTATTCAGCACTGCATAGTAGAAAATTCCAATCAATTTGGGATATGTTGAAGATGTTTGGGTGAATAGGGTATCAGAGGATTAAAAATTTCGAATTTAAATTTCATCCAACAGATCCTTATTGTTGCCGAGAAATTTATTGGGAAAAAAAATATTTGACTCGCGCTATTCTAGATTCTATACATATTTGACAAAAGTATAGATACCCAAATTACACTGAAAGATATAAGTCAGACATACTTTGATCTACGAAGGGCATGGCCTAAATTGTTGTAGAACGACTCCCAGAACTTGGCGGGCAACCCAGAAGAGTCGACAATGTAATCAGATTCCAAAATTTTAATGGCATCCTTGATGTACAGACAGGAGTACTCATAGCTAAAAAGTTGTTATGATAAAAAGAAAGGAAAATGAGTGTATTTTTCCAGAGTAAATTGACTCACTTGCCAGATTTGTAGAAGCAAACTCCAATCTCGCCAAAGATGAATGGATTCTTTGTCTTGGACAAGGCTTCAGCTTCCTTGAAGCATTGGATAGCGACCCTTGTAGTCTCTGTTAGGCTATACTCCATTCCCATGTATAACACTGCCATATGTGAGCTAAGATTAATTGTAAATGGAGGGACAAAAACATACTCAACAATTGTATTGGCTGCTTCACAATATGCTGAAATGGCCTGATCTCGTTCGCCATCGGAACTGCTCACATGACCGAGGGCGATCCACGAATAGGCAAAATGACGATTAAGCTGAAGACTCTTTCTAAGCGGGAAGGAAGAGAGATTATTCTGTGGACTAACTTGAAGTGAGCTTTTGCAAGGTCTGATGAGCCGATGGAAAAATAGTAACATCCACTAGCATACCAGGAGACAGCCTTGTCTGGGTATGAATTGACCAACTCGTCAGATAGAATGAATAACTCTTTAAAAATTATGTCAAATTTGCTTACCATTCTGCTTTTCCAATACCTTCAGGACAGAGATGTGAATCGGGAGGCAATTCGGTTCGAAAGGATTCTTATCCAATATCCTAAAGATGAATAGAAATAAACTATCTCTTACTTTTTAGTCAGCTGATAACAATTGTGAAATTGACAGAAATAGAAGAAATTCTTGGCCTTACTCGTAAGGACATCCAGGTTGTTTTGCATTTTCTCGAATTCCTTTGGAAGCTCATTAAAATCAACTAGACCGTAATTGGAATTGTAAAGGTGCTTAGTTAACTGATGAAGATTGTCTTCTGGGTTGAATTTAAACTTTTCAATATCATTCGATAGATTGGTGAACTGAGAGAGACTCATGAAAGCATCATAATTCATTGGATCTACATCAAGAGTCTGTTTATAGTTGGATATGGCCATGGTTAGATTTCCGTTGGCCTCATGGATTTTACCCTTGAGGTAGTAAATGCAAGCTGGGAAATTATCATCGGGCAGGAAATCGTTGATAAGAGTCCCAAATGAAATTGTATAATCTTTAATTCCTTCGAGAATTTCTAGAGCAATTTCAAGTTGTTTTGTCTCAGAGTATGCTTTCGCTGTCAAATAAAAAGAGTGAAGATTCTAAAAGTTGTCAAATATTTATTACTTTAATTCCGCTATCTTCTATAATACGAATTGCTCTGTGATACTGTTTGTCAGTGAGAAGAAGGAATGCATAAAAAATCAAATACTCCACATTGTCTAATCGGGAAGAGGAGTAAAGAAGAAAAACTAACTTGGTTCTAAGCTATTTAGTTTGTTAGCCCAAAAAACAGCAGTATTTAGATTGTTCTGTAAAAAATTAGCAATTTAACTAACAATGCGCAAACAATTGAGGGAGTATTTATAAAGTCTGTCCAAAATTTTCTCATTCATTAAAAACTTTTGAAATTATTAGTCAGCAAAACACAAATAAGTGCTAAACAGTGATTGATTTTTGCGTTTAAGTGAAATGAATTTATGAAATATTAATCATGAAATTGGATATAGACACTCTTATTAGCGAAGTAAAACTCAATGGAATCGATAATATCTCAATCGAAGACTATCTCAACCAACTCTATGAAAGGTATATCCTATTTGACCCTAGTTTTACTGCTTCTAGGCAAATTTCCCCCAAAAACTTTGTTGATACATGTTTGGAATTATACATTTCAATAAACTATCTGATTGAGAGCAAAGATTCGGATATAGTAAATTCCTTTGCACATTTCTTGGCTATTGATCAACTCACTATTGATGCTCATCAGCCTTTTCTTAAATCAAATGGGCTTGGTCTCCTTGCAATAGCTCAGTTGATATCTTACAAATTAATGAACGAATCCAAAATCTTGAAGGAGCAATACGCTCTTGTCTATCTCAAGACTCTGCTTCTCCAACAACATCTCCACGACACAGAAAGATTTGAGTCAGTCAAATCCGAACTGATTGAGTTGACATCGAGTGAGTTTTTCTACCATTCAATCCTATCAAGTATAAGCCTTGAGATGTTTCTTAAAAAGTTTATCTATAAAATTTTCATTAGATTAACTTCCTATCCTATCAACTAATCAATTTATTGCGTACTTGTGTGTTTAATCTAAATTTAAAAAGTAGGTAGATATCACAGTAATATTTACTAATTGTTTAAAAAGCCATCTGACATTTGATGCAACGAAAGCTTCAACACATCTACTTGAATGTGATCTTGAGATTAATTGCAAACAAAAATATAAAACATGACAATCGTGAATTCAAAAGGACTGTCGGGAAATTAGTTAAAAAGATCAAGTTTGGCGAGGATAAATCCCATTACATTCAAGCTCTAACCAAAGATCTTCCCCTAAATTATAAAGCAAGAGTGGATAAAATTCTGGAGAATCCCAAGGAATTCAATTGTCATAATTATCAGGGATTTTTCAAAACCTTGGACGATTACAATTTGAATACTGTAAAGAAAATAATTCATGTGGCAATTTGTATTGATGAGAAGAAAGAAAGTCCTACAAATTCGCCGCCTTCTTCTTACAAAGTTGCAAGAAAATCCATAACAAGTAGTAAACCTTCTGGCAAGAAAAAAAAGAGGAAAAAGTCCAAAGAGTTTACCACCAGCACTGAAGAAAGTATTGAACCTGTAGTTGTTGTACCAGATGATGAAGTTTTGTCAGATCCCCCAGATGATAAGCAGGATAAGAAACCAGACGAAATAAAATTGGAAAAAAATCACAACGCCAAGAAACCCCCTAGGCCGGACACCGATATTAATCATCTCCTAAAGGGCCGCGGAATACAGAAAAAGAATAAAAAGCCGCAGAATGTTTCATCGGAAAGGCAAGAGGTTACAGTTGTCCCACCGCCATTAACTTTCATGGTCGAAACCAAGAAGGTTGAAGAAAAACAACCAATCCAACCAAGAAAGTCTAGCCTAAAGGAAGTAGCAGTAAAAATGAAAGAAACCATTCATCCCAGTCTGGATACTGTTGAGGATACAAAGGCGGATACTAAAGACTTGACCAATTGTTGTGTTGTTTGTCTAAAACGATTTTTTGTCAAATTTAAATAAAATACGTTATAATTTCTAGCTTATCTATTTTCCTTCTCTTTAGTAAACCTGGATAGTTTGTCCCGCTTTGATAGAATTGAATTCGCCTTCATTTCTGCCCATCTATTTGCATTCTACTATGAATTCGAACGGTCCGAACAAATGGTGGAAAAATTGTGCAAAGACTACTTGGAAATAAAAGTAAAATCTTTCGGTGCCCTTGGCAAACGAACCAAGTACCAGACTAATGAAATACCCCAGTTGACCCTTTCAATAGAAAAGCTAAAGGTTTCCCATGAACATGAAGAACATAATATAGACCTAAGGATGCCCAAGGTTATCCTACTCAAGGATGACACACTTTTGAATACTGTCGCCTTCTCTAATCTGGCACAGGACGAGAATGTATCCAAAGACGACCTAGCCTTCATCCTCCTTCTTAATGATGTCCACGTTCTCAGTTATCCTAGGGATTCAATGAGCAGAGAGCAGAGTCAATCCTATATTGAATATGTTATACGTGAATTTGAAAGGGGCAAAGCCTTCTCCTGGCCCCTGATGACAAAGGCACTGTTTGAAAGATGTCGCTTCGACAACCAGTCCTATCGTAGGGCAGAGAGAGCTCTCGAACAATTTGAGGAGTTATCTAATCAATTCAGCTACGAGAGTCCAACACTAGCTCAGCGATCACCCAGGGATCTCTTCATTTCTCGAATGCCAAACATTTGGAGTCTAGAGCTTGAGCAGGCTAATTTTCTCTACGAAATCGGATCAACAAAGAGTGCCTTGGACTTTTACTTGAAATGGGACCAATGGAAGAATATTATCATGTGCTATCAGAGGATGGGTCAACGAGAACTGGTTAGTTTCGGCCCCACTCATGTTCGAAAAATTCCATTCATATTTTTTTACTAGGCCACTAATCTGATTAAGGAGAGAATAAGTAAAGATGGTCCATCGGTTGAACTCTACCTGGCCCTTGGGGAAGCAACAACGGAATATGAATGGTACGAAAAGGCCTGGGAACATTCAAACCATAGGTCTGCCAAAGCAGCCCGTTCCCTTGCCAGAATCCACATGTTCACTCGCAAGGACTATCCTAAAGCCATAGAGTTTTTTGAAAAATCATTGGCCATTTCTAGCCTACAAGCTGATATTTGGTTCACATACGGTTGCTGTTGTCTTCAGATGAAGGAATTCGAGAAGGCTGTGAAAGCCTTTAGACGTTGTACCACATTGGAACCAGATGTACGATAGATAATTCACCCTAATTTATTCAATTGTATCTTAATCATGATCCTTTCTTCTCGCTCTAGAACTTTGAGGCCTGGAATAACTGTGCAAGTGCTCTCCTTATGAATAACCAACCGTAAGTAATCCATTCCACCTAAAGCTAATTGACATGAAGTTGGGAATCTATGATTTTTACGATAACCTCAATTTTTCGATCATCAAAAATTAGAATATGTAAAAGATTTTTTGGTATCCCACCTTCACGATTTGAAGAAAAATATCATTTTTCAAATTTCGGTTTGGCGCCAAAATCCCAATTTCTCGAACTTTGAACTTTTTATTGATTTGAAAGTGGGAGTGTAGCCTAAAGATTATTTTAGGATCACAATAAGAAAAAGAAATCAAATATGCTTAATCTGTTCTAATGCATAATTTTTGATAATTTTCACTGCTTGAAAATCAAAAAATTTCGACGAATTGTAATCCCTCGAAAATAGTGGATCTTTCGGAAATTTATCGACGATATTCGGCTTTCTTGTCTGATTCGGATCCTAAAAACATCTTTTGGCCAACATCTTTTGAATCAATAATAATTTTGAGTTCAAAGTTCGAAAAAATGGGCGCCAAACTGACATTTGAAAAATAATATTTTTCTTCAAATCGTAAAAGTGGCCAACATGATTACAATTTTGGTGTATTCTTTTCTCCAGTGAGATGGCATTGGAAATTTTCAATCAAGCAGCAAAATGCAGCTACGACTCAAAGAGAATCTGGGAGAACATTCTTATTGTACGTTTATACAGTTCGATAGATCATGTTTAAGCTTATTGTTTCTTTCCACTATTTAAAAGGTGGCCACTCAGCTAGGCAAATTCAAGCAGACAATTAACGCCTACAATCGTCTCATTGATATTGAAAAAAACTTTAGTGATGGCGAAGTTACTTCCATTCTCACGAGGGCCGTCATCGATAACATCAAAGATGGTGATGACAAGCCATGTATTGGCCTCAAAGAGTCTCTTTTAAAACTAATGGCCAGGGCTGTTTATGCTGATCCAAAGGTTTCTGAGATCCACATGAATCATGCAAAATTGCTGCTACATGATTGTG
This sequence comes from Gyrodactylus bullatarudis, assembly GCA_012064415.1. NCBI lineage: Eukaryota > Metazoa > Platyhelminthes > Monogenea > Gyrodactylidea > Gyrodactylidae > Gyrodactylus > Gyrodactylus bullatarudis. The sequence goes on along the minus strand of SSNU01000119.1, from coordinate 37,659 downwards.
AAAAGGTGGAGCTCTATCAGATTGCCTGTCAGTCAGCCCAAAAAGCTCATCACGCCATTGTTAAGGAAAAAGACAACCTCTGGGAACGTGATCAGGTTATCCGGGACAGACTTTTAGCCTATACAAACTACTGGATTGATCTCATTGTGGATATGTCGAAAAGGGTACCATTCCAAAGAGATTTAACTTGTGACGAGGAAATCTTCCGACAGACTCAACTGAGATCCCTCATACTCAATGTTACAATTCTAGAAAAGAGGATACTAGTAAGCTACCTGCCACCCCCCCCCCCCGTAATCAAAGGTTGTATTTTTCCTCAAATTTTAGACTGCCATCTCGAACATATCCGAGAACCCGGAGGAGATCAGTAAACTTGAACAGGCCCTCGCCGAGGTCAGGGAAATGCACAAAAGCCTCTTACCTCATCAGAAATAAACTTGACATTCTTTTAAAATATAAACCATCTTTTCTCTCTGCTCAAATTCTCATCATGACCTCCTTAATTACAAGGTAATCTTTTATTTGTAGTCAAATGTTAAAGTTATTGGTGCACAGGTTCTCATCAACCGTCCTGCCCAGATCTCTCATTACACCTGAGGGAATTTTGAATGAAAACTTTCTTGTCGCCATGAGGAAAAGCGTCCAGGTACGAAATATTGATTTCGATCTGGAGGAGTTGAAAACCCTTTGTCAGACCTATGAACAAGATAGGGACGAGAATCTCTTGGAGAAGATCCAGGTGAAGGCTTTCAACCTTCCAAATCTCGTCCATCCATTGACGCCTGTTGGGCCACCAGAGGCATTCAGGGTTTGTTCCTTCTTCAACTTGATTTTTTTTGATTGTGAATTATTATTATTGAAATCTAGATAATCTATACTGGAGGAAAACATAGAAACTACGTAGAAATGAAACCAGAAGAGGCCTGCAACTACGCTACAAACCTACGGGATAAAGGCTTTTCTTCCCTTCGTCGGAAGCGGATCAAAGGCTTCGTTAACAAGAATCCCTCACAAAATATCAACAGTAGTGGATTGAACTGTATCAAATTCCTTAATGTCGCCTGTGGCAGTGTTCAGCGGACCCTTTATCTCCAGAGTACTCTCGTTGATTTGAGTGATGCCATCATAAATTACAGCCTGGATAAACTCAAGGGATACGAATTCCAACAAATTATCGTCCCTGAAGTTATCCCTAGACTTGTTCTCAATGCTGCCGGATTTCCTACCGACAGTAAACGATCGCAAGTTGGTCCCATGCAACTTTTAAAATGACTCTTTACTTGATACTGTTTCTAGGTTTATCATATCTCCAAAGACTCCCTTAGTCACAATGACTGGTGCCTTATAGGGACTTCGGAACAATCTCTTGCGGCCTTTTGTTCTGGTCGTCAAGTGGACCTAGGCCTAGGAGAAAATCCCGAATCCACAAACGTCTATGCTCTCTGTTCGTTGAGTAAATGCTTTCGCCAGGAAATCTCATCCACGGAATCCTTCCTCTATAGGACGCATCAATTCAAAAAGGTTGAAATGTTTGCAGTGACTGCTCCCAACCTCGTCATCAGTGATGCCATGTTTATGAAGATGCTCAAGATTCAAATTGAACTCTGCGAGAGTCTCAATCTTCATTTCCGCGTCCTTGAAATGCCCACCAGTGAATTGGGCCCGTCAGCTTTTCGCAAGGTCGACATTGAAGCCTGGATGCCAGGTGAAAAGATTTTTGGAGAAGTTTCAAGTCTCAGCAATTGCACTGACTATCAGGCCCTTCGTCTCAATATAAATTGTATCAATCATGACGCCAGTCTGGTACCTGCGCATACTCTCAATGGGACTGCTTGTGCTATTCCGAGACTACTCAAATCTATTCTCGAGAGTAACCAAAATCCGGATGGCTCAATCACTGTGCCCCCAGTACTGGTTCCATACATGAGAAACAAAACTGATCATATTCACTGCAATGATGCCTACGTATTGGTTTGGCTCGCCAAAATGAACTCGTCTGCTGAATGATCTTTTCTTCAGATGTTAAAAATAAAACATGTTAAATAAGAGAATAAACATATGTAGCCTATTGGTTAGTTTCCATGTGTTTCATTTTTCTCTGGTGACCTTGATTTTTCTATTGAATAATCCATTATAATGAACTTTGTGCTTTTTCCTTCTTGTTTTCTTGTACAGTAAAAATAAATGTTTCAAAACGTGTTTACCTCGCTACATCTAAATGGTTTCACAAGCAATCGGTTATGTTTGTTGTCTAATAGCTGTTGTTTTTTATGGCGTTTGTTTTGTACCAGTCAAAAAGATCAACACTGGCGATGGAATGATCTTCCAATGGATCCTCTGCAACACAATCGGTCTCAGTGGTATTCTCTTCCAGACATTCCTGGGCGATGGACAATTCTACACCCTGTCGATTACCGGAGGGTTCATTTGGGCCTGTGGTAACATTCTGACAGTCCCAATTGTCAACCTGATCGGCCTCAGCTTGGGATTGCCAATTTGGTCAATATGCTCCATGGTAATGGGCTGGGCTTGTTCAAGGTTTGGCATTTTCTTTACACCTGGTATAGTCCCAAAGAATCTCTGGATGAGTTATTCAGGCATTGTTATCATAATCCTGGGTACCTGCATTTATGGGACAATAAAACTGTCTGGACAAGACCAAACCACTGAGAAAGATTCTAAAGTTGACAATGACCAGAATAATAATTCTCTCCGCCAAAAGTTTAACAGCTTCGACATTTATCACCAAAGTGAAATGGTCAAAAAGATGTTGTGAGTTTATTGATTTAGGCTTATCGATTCATATTTCAGGGGCATCTTCATGGCCGCTTTCAGTGGGATTTGTTATGGAATATTCTTTGAGCCGGCCAATTTCATCCAACATATCTATATTAATTCACCACAGATAGGATATCAATATGCCATGGGATCATTTCTGGGCGTATTTATTGGCGGAAATTTCTTCTTTATTGTCTATTGTATTTTAAATTTAAATAAAATAAAATTGCCAACCAGCCGCATATTCCTGCCCTCGTTTGCCTCTGGTTTCATTTGGTCGGCAGCGACGACAGCCTGGTTCTTTGCCAATTGCTCCTTGAGTAATATCATCACTTTTCCAGTTATATCCATGGGTCCGAGTCTGGTCGCCAGTTCAATTGGAATTATTTTCTTTGGCGAAATTCGTGGAATGTGCAACTATATAAAACTAGCCGTTTCTGCTCTTATCATTGGAACAGGTATAATTCTAACAACATTATCAAAGTGAAGAAATAACATTTATGACCTTTTAACCGAATTTTTATTATTTTTCGTAAAAAACTAAAATTAATCTTTAACAATGCGTGAATAATTCTTTTCTCTATAACCTATCGTTCACTTTAAGTATATTTTCCAAAAGGCATTTTGATACATTTTCAATCGTCTGGTCTGAATCTATCCACGTCCATACTTTTGGATAGCGCATAGATATTTTCTCGTAGGCTTTCAAAACTTTTGCTTGAAACTCCTGCGACTCAAAGATTTCCTCGCCAAAGCCTTCTCTAGATTTCAAAGATTCTATGTTTCTTGGCCTTAGACACAAGATGACATCAGGTTGAGGTAGTTCTTCCTCCATTTTGCAACACCACTCAAACATGTTTACAGACTCATTCTTTGAAATTGTGTACGCGATTCCTGAATAGGAATAACGATCACAAAGTACTATTTTCCCTTGGTTAAGAGCATTTTTTATAAAATCAGCACGCTCCCATCTATTAGCAACAAACAATAAATGAGCCACACGCGGATTTAGGGCTGTGTCTCCCTTCAAATAATCATTCAAACTTGATCCAATATTTGTAGTTCTATCTGGAAAACGCATTAGCTCCACTGAGAGTCCAAGTTGTTTCAGCTTCTCAAATAGTAGTCTACATTGAGTGGTTTTTCCAGTTCTGTCGAGACCCTCAAGAACAACGAAAATACCAGATTTCATTTAAATCGGAAAATATTAAATATTTTAACAATTTAAACGTAAGTGTTTAGGTTAGATAACTTTTAGTAAGTTACTAATAGTAACTTGGTTTTTTTTCAATTTGAATTTTGCGAATTTTATATTATAAAATTTATAACCTAGTGGATGTTGTTCCCCTGAAGAACACCACAACAACAATAATGGCAATATAGAGAATTTTATTAAAAATTAATCAGGAAATCTTTTATTTATTTTTAGATGCTTCCAAAGCTGCTTTTTTAGCTTTTACCTCCTCAGACAACTTTTTGAAGCGTAACATGCATTCTTTTCTGGTTCTTGTGCCAACGGCATCTGATATTATTTGCCATCTATCTTGTCCCTCTTGTAGAGTTTTGGGAGTTACTGTCCTTAAAGCACTTTCAAGAGCTTTTTGCTCCTCCACTGTCCATGTACGATTTGCTTCGGCTTCTATTGCCGTTGTAATCTGAGCTTCAATCTTACGTCCTTTGGCAGTCAAATCTCCGACTTTTTCCACATGTGCTTTCAGCTGATCGAAAGCCTGCTCATTCACCACCTTCCTCACAGAAGAACCATCTTCATTCAATGACTTGGCTTTCTTGAGTGCTTCCCTGGTTGAGAATTGGTCTTTGCCATCAAAGTTTAAATGCTGATTCAAATATGTAGCTATAACATCCCAACGCTTCTCTGTGCCTGGTGGAAATATTTTGATTGCCTTAACAAGACAATTTATGGCCTCTTGAGTCCATTTGTCAGCTTCAACTTGGTCTTCCTTGGCTTGAGATTCTTTTGTGCCATTCTTGGAATCATTATTATCTTCCGTATTCAACTTTTTGTGTTCTTTCACCTTGAGATTTCAAGAATATTAATAAGATTCAAAGAACTTACCTTCTCCTCAAATATTTCCTTTGCCTCTGATACCGTTCTAGCCGAGTCCAATCTTTCATTCAGCTGGGACAATCTAAAAAAGAGAATTAAATAGAAAAGAGGAAGTTACTCTAAGCCTGAGAGCAGTTGGCAAAGAACGTCCACGTTGAGAGAATGGTCGTAATTCATTTGCTTGTCATCTCCTTGGAAATAATTCCATTTATCCCCAACTAGTGACTTGAGTTGTTTCTTGCCCTTCTTCAACAGCGTCTTTTCTGCATCTCGGATTTTCTTTTGGTTCTCCAGTTCTTCCAGTCGTTTTCTTTTTTCCTCTTCTTCCTGTTTCTGCAGAATTTCTTCCTCGAGTTTACGTTGCTATAAGAGGAAATGATATGATTCTAAAGTAATACAATTACTTTTTCCATTGCTTCCCTGCGCTCGCTGGCAGCTTTGGCCTTGGATGCCTTTTTCTCATCTCTACGACGTTTCACTTCTAATTTTGCCTCTTCCAACCGCGGATCATTCTCAAAGGCCAAGAGAACGAGTCGTTGAATTCGCTTCACTTCTGCATTCATACGTTTCTCACGTTCCTGTTTGTTCTGCCGATCAATGTATCGCCGGTGATCTCGGCTAAAATGAAAAATTAACTAGGAATTTTGTTTTCAAGAACATGGTTGATTAACTCACTCTTCTCCCTTATCTTTTTCTTCTTCGTCAAGATACGAATAGTCCCGGATGCTTTGATAGGCTTCCCATTCATCGTAGAATTTGTTAACCTCGTGAATTGGAGTTGAAGAATTTCCTAGAAGCGGCATTGGCTGCTTTTTAGACCAACGAGCATTTCTCTTAAAGACGTCTGCGAGGCAATAAAAGTTTTCTTTAACTTCAGACAAGCTAGGAATGGAGTCATCTACCACTTTTTCATCAACACAATCATAAGCGTATCTTTTTCCTTGGTCACTTAAAATCTCAAATGCTTTGGTTATACATCCAAAATAATCACAGTTTGAATTCAAAACCTTTTCTCCTCTGTGTCTTCGCTTATCCGGATGGTGGTCGAGTAATCTTTTTCGATCTAAAAAATTATATTACAAACTAACATGCTTTTCTAATATCTTCATCCGAGGCTCTGAATCTCTGTTTTCCAAGACCAAGCACAGTATAATGGTCTGTTTTGCGCCAATCTGCAGGGTCTAATTTACGCAAATAATCGTCTTGAGATTCATCTTCTTCAAGATTCGTGAAATCCTCATCAATATAACCGAGAAATTCACGTAGAAGCGAAACGTGAGGATGGAACCCATATAGAATTAGTTGCTTGTTAATATTCTCTTAAAGATGAATGAAATAACATACTTTTGGACATCTGAATAATTTGAAAAATAATTCAATTTAAACAACAAGCAAAAATATTTTTGAAGTTGCATCTGTTTGAATATGATTTTTTTTCAATATGAAACTAAAATTCGAACATTTAGCTCCTAAATTGCAAGCTTTGAACCTCAAAATATCTACAGTTTTAATCTCATTCACTTCTGTGTCATTCTATGTGTTCTCTAAACTTGTTGATACAGATCGTTTAAAAATAAAATCAATAGAAAATGCAAGATATGAAAATCTATTCAACTTATTCACCTACCCCTTTCAATGTATATCTCTCATTGATATTTTTGGACTCGTTCTAGTACTAGTTAGTATGGACAGGATTGTATCGAAAATTTTATCAGAATTATCTATGATGATGGCTCTAGTTTTCACTACGATATCAAGTGGCTTATTCTACATTTTCACTATAAGCTTTATAATTGAATCCACGTCTATGAATGGACCATGGGTCTTGATAGGATTCTGTGCCTATCAAATATCTTATTCTGATCAAAAGTATCTGCATCCAATCATTCTGTCATATGCCTTATTCTCATTAGCTAACATTTGTATTATTATTCTGTGTTTAGTTATGAAAGAGGTCGTCTTCATGAAATTCTCTCTGATAATGCATTTCGGCCTGTTCTTCTCTTGGTTATACTCCTACCTTTTTGACAAGAGAAAAAATGCTCCATTGTAAGTTGACTGGAAAATAATTATCTCTAGTTCCGGATTGAGCAAAAATCAAACAGAATTTAACACTGTGATGAAAAAGTCATTCGATGTTCTATCTCGGCACAAGTTAGTCGTATTCCTTCATGTAATTCTATCATTAGACAAATTGCTCTTGCAGAACTTAACGAAAGGTTAAAGACCAAACAAGAACCATGTCCAAGTATTGTGTGATATTACATTTTTTTATTTATGAAAGAATATATACTTATTGATATTGAATTATATTGAAATTGACGTAATTTCTTGTTATTTCAACCAAACCTAATCTAATTTGATGAATACTTTATCAAAAATGGTCTGAAATAGTTTTTTTCTATTTCTGTTCAAAAAAAAGAGATCAAAGATTCCAAATTCACCATAAAAGACTTGACAATTCAACAATAAGAGAAATGATTGATCAATGTCACTAGCTTCTACAAGTGATTTCAGTGGCTCGTCCAATTTGGCTGCCACTTTCCTCCTGTCCAATACTGCCATTGGTATTGGTCTATTGGCTTTCCCGTATGGCTACTTCCTGGCAGGTGGATTTCTCGTCTCAATCATAATACAGGTTGTGAGTTGTCTACTTTCCCAATTCTCAGATTTTCTTTTTCCTATCAATCTTGACCATGGTTATCATCGGATATTACAGGAATAAATGTAATGCAAACTCGTACGAGGTCATCGTTGAGAAAATGTGCGGTAAATTGGCCAAACGAGTCGTTACCACACTCCTAACGATCTCATTATTCGGATCGTGCATAACTTTCCTCATTGCGATCGGGGATCAGTTTGAACAAGTTACCAATTATGCTCTCCTAAAGACCAATACACCTGAGAGGCCATGGTTCCTAGACCGAAGAGTAACAATGACTCTGTTCTCATTCTTGATAATCTTGCCGTTATCTCTTCTGAAGAATATCACCTTTCTTAAATACAGTAGTTACATAGGAATTATAAGTGTTGTATATGTGGTTTCCTACGTGACCATAGGATACTTCAAATTGGACCTGCCCAAACCAAACTACAAGACCATTTCTAATGATTTCAAGGGAATATTACGCTTGATTCTCACCATACTATTCGGATATCAAGCCCATGTCAGTGTCGTGCCGATCCATTGTTCCATGCGAAATCGCATGTCCCTGAAAGCTTTCACTTCAACCGTGACAATGTCCATGTCGGCCTGTTTCTTCCTCTATTCCACTGTGGGAACATTTGGCTATTTTTCTTTTGGCGACAAGGTCAATCCAAACATAATACTGAATTACAAGCCAAACGTTCCAATGATAATTTGCAATGCATTCTTGGGGGTTAAACTTTTGGCCTCGTATCCTATCCTTAGCTTTTGCGGGCGTCTATGTGTCTTCTCACTGATCCGAGAGGCCTGTGGTGAGGAAAAATTCAACAAACTCAAGGATATTCCAGTCTTCTCATATATCATCTCGATCTGTTGGTTCTTAGCCACCTTTGTTTTGGCCATTACCACTCCGGACATATCGTATGCCATAAGTGCTTTGGGTGGGATATCAGCCATTTACTCTTATGTTGGCCCTGGTAAGTTATATCATTGTTGATATCTTTTTATATTTAGGGTAAGACATAACTTTTCGACTTTTCGAGTTTATGATTTTATTTGATAAAAAATAAAGAGAGGAAATTCCTATTAAACCTGGGGTTTTAAATTTCATGTAAATACGTGGCATAATTTCAAATTTTTGAATGAATTTCGCTACGCTTTAATATTTTTAAATCTTTTTCTCATGTCAAATTAATTCTAGGTTTTGGAGGAACTAACCATTTTAGGGACGTATTCTTTAGTTTTCCGAAACGGCAAGCATATAGACTGATATCTTGTAAATCTACAAGTTTATAAGCCTTCATTATTATAATAATGAAGATAGATAATTATCTATAGAAAGACTGAAAATAAATCTAGAGCAGGAATATTCTAATCCCCTTGACAATGATTAATTTTTCCGATCCTAAATTATCAAACCATAGAATATTTATTTGGGTACTATTATTAGTTTTGAGAAACCTGAAAAACCAAATAGGAATTTTCATTTAACATATTACAGGCCTGCTAATTCTCATTGACCAATATGGTATATGGAGTCGACACGTTAGACTTCCCAAGACAAGTCCAAAGGGAATCAAACCCGTCATAGAGAAATTACCAGAGGAATTTGAAACCTGTCGAGCACTTGGATTGGCCTTGTACTCAAAAGCAGTAGGCGGATTTCTCTTGATGACTTTTGGCATATTCGCTTTCCTTCTTTCTACTTATTTGACAATAGAAAGCATTATATTAAACCATCAAAACTAATAATCTATCTATATAATTAAAAAATAAAAGTGTAGATTTTAATGAAATTTTAACCAGTGATACCTCAAGGGCCATTTTCGTAGCCAAAAAATCTCTTGATATGGCCTTAGTTGAGCTGTAATATCGATCACGTTAACACGTAAGCTTGCTTCTCATTTTAGTGTGTAGATCATAATCGTTCTCCCTCTTCATAGATTTATTTTTGTTATTCCTTCAGTAAATTAGAAAAAGTCTATTTAAATATTGATGGGTTGCTTGAAAGGGTACATTAAATTTTTCAAACAAAAATATTTCTTCTCCAACTTTAGATAACACTGCGTAGCGGGCTAGGATCACCTGTAGTAATAGTTAATGCTTGTTTCTTATTCACTATTAATATCAAACTGAATTATTAATAATAGTGCAAATATTAATAATAGTAACACATAAGATCTACTACAGATCTACGCAAAAGATGTAGCCTTTTTTCAATCTCACTAGACAAAATTTGTCAGGTCTATTAACTAGGGATTGGAAATCTTCTTTTTTTATAATCTCTTAGAATAATGTTGTCATGAGCTATTATAGTGGATGTTATTACCAAGGAAACATAGTTATCTATCCACAGATGATAAATCTTCAGGGGTTGCCCTACTATCAAACAACTCTCCCGATTTACCAGGATAACACGATCTCTGGTCCACGGTTCATCAACGATTCAAGGTCTTCATTCAACTCTGTAAAGAATAAAAAGAAATCCATTCGACGCTCATCTGAGGAGACCAAGCCAAAACCGAAGCCAACTCCAAAGCCAGTTCAGAAATTGAGTCAAAAACCAGCGCCAAAGCCAGCTTTAAAACCAACTCCAAAACCACCTCAAAAGACAACTTCAAAGCCTGGAGAGAAGACGAATCCGAGTCCCGGTCAAAAGACTGAATTAAAACCGAATCCAAGGCCAGGCTCTAACGACTCGAAGTCACCGACAACTGGAACAAGTGGCAAAAAGAATCCTAAAAAAGACAATGAAGAAGAGGCAGAGCCGCCAGCCGAAGTTGACGAAGAAGAAGCCAAAAAGAAGGCTGAACAAGAAGCAATTGACGCGGAGAAGCAAAAGAAAATCGATAAAATGAACGCCATCAAAAAGGAACAAGACGAACTTGTCAACTCTTTCAAGAGTATTCCTCTACCAAAATTGGCCAATGCCAACTCCAAGGATCCAAAGTTAGTCGACTACATGAGTGTAGGAACAATGCTCAAAATGATGGAGGAAAGTAAGGGCGCCATGTTCGATAAGCTCACCAATAAGCCGGTTAAACAGATTAATGCAAACTCTGACAGTTTCATATACAACCAGAAGAAATAAAACACACGAGATAGGGACACTTGAGATTGGCCACCGAAGCAAAGGTATTCATTCATCCTTGGTAATGTGATTCATTACTAAGGATAACACTTGCTCACTACTAGATTGAGGACGTGCAAGGAATATCTTTTACACCTGGTTGGAAGAAGACTCGGGAAGAAGAACCATGCATCCCCCCGTTATTGTTCCCCATTGTTTTGTTCTTCCATGCAAAATATTTATTGATTGTATAAAAAATTTACATGTGCAATCTTTTTTCAACTCTTCTCTATATATTACATCAAAATACAGTTCTCATTTAGTATCGATATCCTATTAAATACATTTAAGGGATAACCTTGACAAATTTACAGAGTTTATAGCTACAAAAATGATCTGACTAGTTACATGTGATCTCTTTTATTCTTTTGGATTTCCCGGTTAATGAACTAATCAGATTTAAGCAAATTAAAATTCAGTGAAAAAACACTTGAATAAAGCTTAATTAATAACCGGAATATAATTCAATATATCTTTTAATGCTTTCCGAGCATGAAAACGATTTTGAAAAAGGTATAAAATGTGTGAAATTTCCATTCTTTTGAATGGTATGAATGATTCTACAAATAAATAAACCTATTTTTTTCTCTCTGAAAATTCAACTTGTGTGATTCCTATTTTTACAAATTTCAATTTTTTAACATTTTCCCAAATTTTGTTAGATAGGAAAAATTCTGAGCACAGATTCTCGATCAGCATGATAATTTACATTGTGGAGTTTTTATATCTCGATAAACGATTATGACCTCACTACCACCCGTGTTATTGAATTGCAGGATCTTTGTTGGGAAAAAATTTTGACGAATTGAAAATATGCACGGTTAGAATCCTCTCAAAGAACTGAATTTGATTCTCACAAATTTTCAATCTTATTGCCTTAATTCCCCGTAATCAATAAAAATAAAAAATTCTATATTTGGCGCATTTTCGAAATTCAAAAATAGCTTAATTTCTCTCCGGAGAAAAACATTGATTTTTTTTGTAAGTAGCAGTAAATTCTCATGCAAGCTAATTTTAGATTGACACGCATAGAAATAAAGCTAGAAACAATCTCTCAAATGTTTATAAAATTTTTGAAAATGTTCAACAATCTCTGGTCAGAAAGGTGCATGTCGATAGTTTCACAAAATAATAAGCTGATAATCTGCAATGTTTCTACAGAAAAGGATCATTCTTTGACCATTAATTCTTTAAACTTGGTTCTTATTTGCCAACAGCAGGCTTATTAAACAATAGAGTAGGCCAAATTTTTCAAATTCTCCCAGCTTTAATCTCATTTTGAAGATGATCAAAAACTGACCATTTTTTCCAATAAAACCATAAGTTTTCGAATTTGTTCACGAGTGAAAATGACTATTTTTGAATGAATTTTACTAGGAGAGAAGACAAAATTAAGTTTTTTGAATAATTTTTGCTACATTTACAATACTATATAAATAAGGCTTATAGTAAAATATGAGTCTTTTTTCACATGCATGTTGAAATTCCTCGGCAATTAGGTGAAATTTTGATGATTTTTTTATATTAGAACAAAAATGTGTTTTTCTTTTTTAATACATCAATTTTCGATCAAGGCATGGAAGATTGTTCGGGGAAAATAAAATAGGCTATTATACAGTAATGTCAGAAACCATGTTCACCTGCTTATTTTAGAGAATTATTCATTCAGCAGAGAGACATAGTATCGATACCATTTAAGGTCCAGTAAGTCGCAAAGTTCACGATTGTCTTTTCCCATTTTGAGATGTACAATGTATAGATAATAAGTAATACCAAACTTTTATCATCTGAAATATACTTTTCATTAACAATAAATTAATTGCCAGACTGACTCACATGATTGAAAAGTTATTGCCGAAATCAATGTGCACTGCAGTCATAAAAAAAGAAAGCTGACTGAACTTTAATCAATCATTACAGTGTTAAAAATAGCTTTGGTCACGTCAACGCTGTGGATTCATTTGAAATAAATGTCCATCGGTTTCTGGACCTAGAAGCTGCAACAAATTTCCTTATGTTCCCTGGCCTAAATCGTCTCTGGCCAAGAACATCACTCTTGATCTGCTGCTAAAATCTTTACTTGTAATAATTTAAAAGTCGGGAATTTTCAGTATGCTCTTCTCCGGCCTACATGGTCTTGAAAGTCAGGTTATCCTGATTAAGGCAAAGACACGTGATATTTATTAACTAATCTTTTGGCTTTGCTTCAACCAAGAAATCAGGCAAATAATTTAACACATTGGGGAGGAAATTTTACAAAAAAATGTAGCATGTTTTTCTTAACTACGCTGTAACATTAGAATTGTATGAAGAGAATATTTTTCTGCAAGTGTTGGTGGAAAACCCATTTGGAATCTGCCTCTCTCTAACTATAAAATTGAGTATTCTTTCAAACGTTTTAGTTGTGAAATTGAATCTGAAAGCCTATTGGCCAGTGAGATATATCTTTTCATTGGCTTATCCCATGCATGTTTGTGAATGACTCTTTAGGATTTCTTCTCTTGCAAGATCAGTCCAACGTTTACTTTCAAAGAAGAAATTCACTTCAAGATTATGAAGTTTCTCGATGGGAAGAACACTCTGAAAGATGTCTCAGATGTTAAGGGAAACTATTCTGCTATTGAACAGAATCATGGTACACCTGAGAATGAAGACTTTTTCCTGATCAATAAGCCGGGAAAGTTACTGTGCAAGTAAGTTCCTCTGATCTTACTCAATCGGTCGTTTCATTATTTTTGTATTCACCAAAAACCTCTGATTAAATCAAGTGAAAATTTAGAAATAATTAATTTTTTTAGACTCTCAAAAACAGGATTTAAAATTTGACTATAACGTTGTTCGCTTGCTGCCTGACTATGTTGTATTCTGGCTTGTATTAGTCTATCTGTATAAAAAGAAAAAAGAGAGAAAGGTCTAGTATTTCTTAAAAAATAAGGATCATAAAAATTACAGTGATTGTTACAGTAATCAGAATTATTAGAGTAATAACTCTGTTAATATAATTCATCACTTGAAAGAACATTAAAATTAAGATTAGAATAAAAAACATTTAGATTACCCTGATAAAAATAAATAGGACTCACACTCCCAACTATTCTTATCAATACAAGCCAGAATACAATATAGTCAGGCAGCAAGCGAACAACGTTATAGTCAATCTATGCCGAACAGCTCCCTGAAGAACTACTTGGTTCAAAATTAGGATTTAAAATTGTTTAAAACGCAGTTGTCTTTATATTTTTGATTTAAATTATCATTCCACAAAATATAGCTGAGTTACCTTTCAATGCTTCTGATACGATTCGATTTTGATTAATTTTGAGCACTAGTTATAATTTTTTTGTTTATTTAGACGTAATTCATCAAGGCTATTTCATTTTGAGTAGACCTACTGTATACGATTTAAATAATTCTACAAAATTTCATCTCTGTAAAACCTGGGTTACATTTTTTCACGAAACAAATTTAATTAGGTGTACTTTATCAGTTATAGATAATTCTTTGTCTCTGCCCATTCGAAATGAAATGTCAGACTAGGAAAAAATTTCTATAGCGCACAATAATCGTCTGTAGGATGCATGATTGTTTTTTTGGAGATTTGCTTTTGGACAAACATTCTTTTCCTGTATGTCTGCTGGAAGATGATTACTAACTCACTCACTAAAAGGATTACATTTGGTCAAAATTCAAGCATTCAAAATAAAATGATTCCGCAGTTACATTAAATCGAATTAATACGAGAAAAATCCTATTAATTTGTAAGGCCAACTTTTGAATTCACGTCTTTCTAGATTTTTTCAATGAATTTTTATTACTACTAATTACTAAAATTCAATCGACATTGTAATCTTTTTCCGAGCAGACTATAGCCTTCTAAGATTTTTCAATGAATCTTTCTGCTACAATTCAATTGACGTTGTAATCTTTTTCCGAGCAAACTATAGCATAACCTTGAATTTAATTCAATATGCTGTTACGAATAAGTAATTCACGTAGTTTTTCAAACACGTCCGAAAATCCACTTAAATTCATAATTTAGAAAATTGAAAGAAGATATATTAAAACCAAATGTACATTTCTTGAAGTATCATCAGTGGTAATTCTTCAAAAATGATATGAGTTAAAAGTTCATTCAAAATAATAATTTACAAATCATGAAAGAAATAGTAAAAGTCAAAGAAAATAAGAATAAAATGCAAGCTGAAAAAACACCAAAACTCTCCAATAAATAGCAACAGTGGAGAGAAAAGTGAAAAAGCTTACATTGGCCAAGGTAATTGAAGATTATAGGAATAGTTTTTTTGAACACATAGATTAGGTTTATATAGGTTAATAAGAAATTTTTCTTTCACCCATACATCTATGCTGTCGTCATTGGGGTTTTTGTATAAAACGGAAAAATTAGAAACTGAAGCTGTATGATCTTCTTGTCTAAGGTGCCTAGTAACCGCAGTATCCTTCTTCAGATGATCCTCCGCTCTGGTAGATAATTTCCTAATAGTTCTACCTATATATGAGGCTCCACAATCACATTGGAATTTGTAAACTAATAGAGTTTTCTCCTCTGGCTTCAGCAAATCCTTATGAATCAAACTAAATAATCTCTGAGTTTTAAATACAATTTTCAATTGTATGTTATTATAATGTTGATTGATGAGATCATTTAGCCTTCTTCTAATATCATTACTGAACCCATCACCTTTGAAGTTGAGCTTCATAAAAATAGTTGTTTTCTCCAATTCATCTGTTTCGACAAGCTCATTTCTATCCATAGATACATTCATGAATTTGTCAACAAATTTACCGGGATAACCATTTTCCTTCAGACTTAACTTCACGTTCTCTATTTCGTTAGACCATTCCTCAGGGCTTGCTATCTTTCTTATCCTCTTACTTAGACCAATTACTAAGCCAACTTTATGAGAGATAGGACTGAAACTGGCATAATGTAGATACTTCCCGGTGTCAGTCTTCTTCTTATAAATATTTCTCAGAATTGATCCATCTTCTCTTCTAGTCAATTTGACATCTAAGAAACTCAAGATACCATTAGATTCTCTTTCCATAGTAAAAACTATATTCGGATGAAACGAATTCATCTTGGAGAAAAAATCATCTACTGATACGTTGGGTTTCATTAAAATAAAAGTGTCGTCAACATATCTGATGTAAACATCAGTGTAAGAATTGATTGTTTCAGACATTTTATTTAATTCTAACCAACCTAGAAAGATGTCTGCTAAAAGAGGACTAAGAGGTGAACCCATAGCTATCCCATCTTTCTGGATGAATACTTTGTTTCGAAACGATAATGGAACGTTTGTACAACAGATCCTAATAAGATCAGTGATTTCATTACTTTGCATTTCAAAACCTTCGTGTTCATCAATGAAATATGCTGTGTTTTAAAATTATTAAGATTCTAATTATAAATTGTAAAATAATCCTGCAAGCTGCCATGTCTATGGAAATAAATCAGAGAGAGAGAGAGGGAGAGAAATATAGAGGAATACAGAACCAACTTTGTAAGGCTTTTGATGCAGATGAGAGTTATTCCTCTCTCTTATCTGATCTCATCTGTATTTTGTCTTGATGAAACATAGGGGAGGAGCTAAGGCTGGATGAAAAGAATTCCAGATCAGCATGATCTCTCACTTATTTATTTACGATGGACATTTAACGGCATTTTCATGTTTTAAAACTTAAATTTATTTATAAATAAGTTTCCTTAATTAGACAAGACTGTTTGCATTGGTAGCAAACAACGACTCAAGTAAAAATAAAAGCTTGTTAGATCAGCGGAAAATCCTAAAAACCACATGAGCTAAAAACGAAAAAGATTTCAATAGATTTTTAGGCAGGTATCAGTTCGATTTCTGATTACTAATTGAATTTGTTTAAAATTACAAATGATGCCAAATCAAATTTTAAATCTTAATTTGATTCAAATTATTTGAATCGCGTTGGTAATCTTCTCCCAATTAATTCATCAAAACTACCAAATGATGTAAATGCTTCTGAAGAAAATTTGTATGTTTAAATTAAGAAATTGTAACTCCTAATTACATTTAAGTAGGTTATCACTTTTTTGGTGTAGAAAGTTTATTTATTTACTTATTTACAACTATCTTTGGAAATAATTAGTTAACAAATTATCCTTATCTGGTATCAGATTTAGTAAATATGTACAAATAGTTTTAATATTTTTTCGTGTCTATAGATGTTGTCGTTTTACGATATTATTATTAAAAATCTACAATTTTATTTATTACACCAGCAAAATGGCTTTTTTATTGTTAGAATGGGTAATCAGACATAATCCTGTATTTTCTAATTACCATTACTGTGTTTCACAACGAATGTCAAAAAGATAAAAAAGTCTTTCAGTTGTTATCTGATGGAAATTTAGTTCACAAATTACAAATATTAATGTTACAGACATAATAATCAGTCAATCATGAAATGATCATTATTGTTTCTCCCCTAGGGGCCCATACTCAAAAATAGTTTCAATATCAAATGGAGCAGGCCATTTTATCTGGATGGAAAGTGAAGGTAACCTGGTGCTGGAGTTCAAGTATGGAGATACAGGATGTGAATTTGCGTGAGTAATATAATATTTTCGTTTTATTCCAATAATACTTGCGAGTAAACACATGATTAAATTTAATTATACAGATGTTATTTGGAGCCAGAGCAGCCAGGAGTGAAGCTATTTCACCTGTCTGATTGTCCCGGGAAGCTGGGCGAAATTCCAAAGGAGATTTTGTTTCATTCTGGAAAAGAAGCTTCTTCTCACGGTTCACTCGGCACAAGACATTCATGTAATAAAGGATTTTTTAGTCAATTTTCCTCTGAACTTGAGTCAAATACACAAGGGTCTTGTTATATACTTCTGGAGTCAATCAAACCTGTTATAGAAAAACAAAAAGTGCCTTTCAAACTCAAATATCAATTAGTTCTTTGAAATAAATAAATAACTCTTAAGCAGATACTCTAATTCCTATTGATATTTTTATAACAGAAAAGTAAGGGATTATTAATCAGGTAAAAATTATTAATTCATCAAAATAGTTTATAGAAATTATCTGTCGAAAATAAATTTTGTTTTGGTTTTAAAGTTGAAAAAATAAATCGATCCGAGTTAAACAAAAGATTAATCAAAAATTTTTAATTTGTTAGAATAAAATCATGCGTTTTTAGCAACATTTTAAAGGTGTATTTGTTAAAATCATTTAGAGAATGATTTCTCCAAAGTCAGAGACAAATTGCTCAAGATGGTTGATAATTGTCTTCAACACGTTATTCCTTTTGTGTGGTTTATTCATATCAGTGGTTTCCCTGATTGCTATTTATACACCGAGATTTTCCATTAATTTATTTCCCTCTAGCTTGTATCCATTTCTTTTGCCCTTTGGCGTGATCTGCCTAATACTTGGAATCATTGTTACTTTTATATCTCTTATTGGTTGTGTTGGAGCTTCTGCAGAGAATAAATGCATAATAATTCTGGTAAGGATTTTACTCTTTAAATTTGTACAGTTTTTTACAACTCTATGTGGAATTTTCTTGGCTATCCTAGTTTCTGGTATTCTAATTGCTGTGTTTAGACAAGAGGTTTGTTTTATCAATAACTTCCATTCAGTTTGACTATTCTCTGCAACAACATTCGGAAGACATCATTGTCAAACATTATGGCAAAATCCCATTTTGGACTAACTTTGTTGATCATATTCAGGAAAAAGTGAGTATTTCCCTACCCAATATGTATGTATATTTAACACACATCTCTCGGTCCTTGATCTCGATAATAAACTTTATGTGTAGAATCCTAAACTTTCCCTCTGATTAATGAGAGACTTCCCATTTATCTTCACAGAACCAAATATGGACTTTAGATTTTACTATAGCAGTAGTAGCGTTGAAGTAATTATTATTATTTTTTATGTTCTACATTAAGCAACAGCAGCAAAATATACTAATGTGTTTTTTGAAGGGAAAAATATTTTTACAAAAGATTCATCCAGCAAACCTACCTACCAGACGGATATGGAAAAGTACAAGTTATAACTTTGATAGGTTCGAAAGTTCTCCGTAATGAGAGTTGCAAAAGGTTTTTTCATTGTAAGGAATCACTCCAAATTT
The DNA here is from genome assembly GCA_012064415.1 of Gyrodactylus bullatarudis. NCBI lineage: Eukaryota > Metazoa > Platyhelminthes > Monogenea > Gyrodactylidea > Gyrodactylidae > Gyrodactylus > Gyrodactylus bullatarudis. Next base: position 18,891 of record SSNU01000119.1, on the reverse strand, counting down.
TTTTCTTTGAGGGAACAGCTCAATTCTTCAAATCGCTTTAATCTGAATTTGGTAATGATTCAAAATATTCTGATCTCAACCTAACTATCAATACTGGTAAGACTAAAACTCTCTTTAACTCAACCCTTCCCAACAAATAATTGGTATATCTCACTAAATCGGTCAAAGATTTGGGTATTTCCTATGATCATAACCTCTCTATGGCTCCGCATCTCAAATCAGTTAAAAGGGACTCAAATTTCTTAATTTTAACAATGAAAAACCTGGTAACCTCTAAACCCCTACGATTAATTTTATACAAACAAATGATCGTTCCTACATTTGACTATGCATTCGGACTTATAAGGAATATTATCCGTAAAGTTAGTGATGAACTTGAGAAAATTCAAAGGAGATTTCTTCGTTCTTGTTTTGGCCCTTCCTCTTACAGTATCCTGCTAGCTGAGGCTCAACTTTTTCCTCTCTGGACTCGCAGACTTGTCTTCTCTATTTCTCTCCAGATTCAATGCAAAAAACTCTCGCCATCCCCGTACCTTACCAGGAACAACTTGAAGTTCCCATGCCTTCTAAACAACACTCTTGTCCTGAAGACCAGTTTCAACATTGATATCTACTCCCTCTCGGGTTTGCAAATTCGCAACATATGCGCCTTTCTTTAATGCTAATTCCACCAACTTCAGATATAAACTCGAATTATTTTGTTAAACCTTATCAATAACCAAGATTCAAATTTGTATATATTTTTTATATTTACCTCGAGATTCTACTAAATAAATTAAGTTTTCTATCAAAAAAAAAAATCAAAATATTGATTTATTACATAATATTACGAGAATATCTTCCCTCTCGCTTGTAATTATAGAAATTAATCCTTTTTTACTAACTACTGTATTAATGAAACTAATCAAAAGAGTGCAGAATGATAATAATATCCCAGTTGGTTGTGTAATCGATCAAAAACCATCCCTTCTAATAGTATGTATTAGAAACCAAGTACAACAAAGTTTCTCTCTAGTGTTTACATCGACATACATCCTGATATGTGTAATATTCACAAATATGTCTGTTGTACTATTTCAAATAGGCTAAGCAGTTAGCCTTCTCTCCAACCCATTGCATTCGTATAGGTTTGGTATTTTATTTAAAAAAGTATTTTTTCCAATTTTGAAATTACCACGATTTTTCATTCATATAACAAAAGAACTTTTCGATCTCTACCTGTGTGAATATAGCTGTATGTGGCTGTTAGCCTGTACCTTTTTCTGAAATCACTAATCTTGGATTAGTAGGAGCTTTATTTTTTTCATAAGATATTTGGGCGTATATTCTCATATATTAGATCCTATCTTTACTGGTCAAGAAGAGGAAAAATCGTCTGTGTATATAGTAGGTGCTCATTAATTGTCACCAGAGCGTGTCAGGCAGGCAGGCAAGATTGATGGTTTCCTCCTATTCCTACATCGTAAATTCCCTCACCCTCTGCTTTGCTCCACTATTGTATGATCAATTTTTTTTATCGTCAAGTTAAACGATGACTCATCAAAATGTCAAAATATGCATACTTACTCTATTCAAGATTATTCCTGTATCTCTTCTTGATCTCTTGCCACCTCCACCCCGTCTTAGAAATCTATCTATAGTAGGAAAGATTATCATCCCCTGATGCATGCTCCCAATTTCTTTTCCATATTTTTTTTAGTTAATGGAAATAAATTTTTTCCCCTCTTCAAAATCGATTCATTCACTGATAATGGGAACTACTGTAATATTGTTATCGACTCAGCCATTTATAACTCGTTCCTTCAAGTTATCTGATGATTCTCCTGAGGAATAGCTAAATGTTTTTTCTATTGCAGATGAATTGTTGTGGCCTTTCCGATGGAGATTCTCAAATATACCTCAACTCTAACTGGTACGAGATGATTGTGAAAAAGACCGACTATAGAGGCAAACGCCAGTTGGACGGCTATCAATTACCGCTTGTTCCAAGGTCCTGTTGCAAGAGGATACAGGGTCACGTTGACTATGATCGATGTCAGGGTAGTAAGGACGAGTCATCCCTACATATTAACCAACAAGTGAGGACTAATTAAATTTTAATCAGTCTCTATTCACAAAAATATCCTTCCATAGTCATTAATAGCCAATTTATTAATCAGGCTCTTTATTTCTTTCTGAATCTCTGGAATAAGAACGAGAATAGCAATTTTATAGATACATATATATTTGCACCCTGTTATAATGAAAATTTTGTGATTTTCAGTATTTCTCTCTCTCCCAATTCAATTTTCTGTCTGGAAAAATTTCCTTTATTGCACACATGAATGTAGTAGGCAATGTAGTCAACAGACATTACGACATACAGGCAGATGTGAAATGAAACAGTTGAAGAAACCAACATAAACATTTCGTAAATAGATAACATACAAATGAATCTATATTACAATCAATCTTGTACACTTCTTTCTCTTCCCTATGGTAGTAGCAAGAATCTTTGATAATCTCTACATAAAATACAGTAATTACTAGGCTAGGATGAAATTTTCAATCTCATATTAGGAACAACTTTTCTGATAGAACTATCAATCCGAATTAGAAATCCAACCATCATTTTGTATTGAAGCATTTGTCGAAAATGATTCTCCATTATGTCATTCGGTTTTAAAAATCCAAAAATTTTTCAAATCGCCGCTCAATTTCAATGAATTTTTACTACGGAATTCCGGAATATCTTGGTCATTTAATGAGTTCCTCAAAATTTATCTTCAAAAATAGCAATCTTGTCATCAAGAGGGGATTCATGGTTAATTTCGTCATTTTCTCATGTCCGTGGGATATTGTGGGAAAAACGGGCAATGACTAGAGCCTCAAAAAATAATACCTAAAAATAATTTTTTAAGATCTAAAATATTTGAAAAGTATTATTTTTCGATTTAAAGGTATTATTATAATACTTTATCGCTAATTTACAACAAATATATTACATGAACTATTTATAAGTAAAGAGAATAAAAATTTTAAAAACAAATTAATGTTGAAATTGATCTAAAACATCGAGATAATTTGTAGATATATAAGAAAAGAATTTTTATTCACTAAATGTACATTTCTTTATGGTTCATCAGTAGTGGACACATGAATAATGATAAAAGTTTAAAGTTCATTGAAAATAATATTTTACAATTTTTGAAAGAAATAGTAAAAGTTGAAGAAAATTAGAATAAATGTAAGCTAAAAAAACACCAAAACTCTTGAATAAATAGCAACAGTGAAGAGAAAAGTGAAAAAGCTCACATAGGCCAGGGTAATTGAAGGTTATAGGAATAATTTTTCTGAACACACAGATTTGGCTTAAAGTGATTGATGAAGAATTTCTCCTTCACCCACAAATCCGTGCTGTCATCCCCCGCATTTTTATACAAGATTGAAAAATTAGAAATTGAAGCTTCGTGGTTTTCCTGTTTGATATGTCTGGTCACCGCCGTATCCTTCTTGAGGTGATCGTTAGACCTGGTTGATAATTTCCTAATCGTACGTCCTATACGAGATAATATCCAAATTACTATTTCCAACGCTATTTTTGAGCTTAGCAAATTGTTAGACTATGAAAATCATCTTTCTACCTCAAAAGCATGAGGATTGAGTTCATTGATATGGATGAAATATGCTTTTATAATGTATTATTTTAATACCTTATCTTCAAAATAATACATTTTAAGACCTTATAACTTTGAACCCTGATGACATAGCAGAAAAATTATTAGTTTAAAATGGTTTTCATAACAGATGGAATAGCTGGTTAAAATAAGCATTTTAATACTTTTTGAGGCTCTAGCAATGACATAATGGAGAATGACTTTCACGCTTTAATTAAAAAATTATGGAAAACATGATCTGAGTAGTACTCAGTGAGTACTAAGGTTTATCAGAAAAGTAAGTCCTCTCGTGAGTTGTTCGGAGAAAAAAAAATTTTACCCTAGCCTAGTAATTACTGTACTAAAAATTGTTCTAAAACTATTGTTTAGGTTGTAATTCATCGTAATTTAAATCGCATAGATAAAAGAAGCATTTAGTTACCTCTTGAAATGAACTTGCTTCCAGGAATTTTTAGAGGCTTTCCGAAAAAATGGTTGTTTTTAATCTGATCTTTCTGTCATGAATTTTCTTCCCTATCAGACTGGATTTTGCAGAATTTAAATGGCGATCCAGATCTAAACTTTGTAAACTAGTCTAAAACAGGTGTAAAATGAAATTTCAAAATATGCATAAACCATTCAGGAAATTTACATGGTGGTGTTCAAAATATATTATTTTCTTGAATTCTGAATCAACTTCTCCATTTATTTTTCACCCCATCTATAGGACAATAAGGTCAAAGACTAGATTTCACTCTTGACATTTCAATGCCTCAGTTTGACTCTCCCTACTACAGACGAAGAAAGGCTACAACCTAAAAATTACATTTTCACTTTCCTAGATGGGTTTTCCCCCTCGGTTACTTTAGCCTTCTTTTATGGAAAATTCAATTTAATTCAAATCCACGATGACTAATCTCAAAGAGAATCATGTGGATTTCCCCACAAAACAAGATCCTTTCCCATATTAGAGTTACTCATCAGTAGGGAAGATAGATGCGTGAAAGTAATCTTGAATCATTCCACGTTTGTGCAAAAGTTGGAAACCCTGCGTTTATACATGTGGTTTATAAAATTTCGGCATAATTATTGTTCTTTGCTAACAAATATACTAATTAGTTTACTTCCGGACGATATTCACATTTCACGAAAGCACTTTTCAGCTAACTCAATTTTTTTTTCAATGAAATATTTATTCACAAATTACTTGAATGAAGTAATACTAAATGCATAGTAGAAATCATTGCAGTGGGGATAAAGATTGACAAGCCTATTTTTGATGTAAACAAAACTGAGATTTGAACTGAAATATCATTTTTATGTATCTCTAATTAGAGAAAGCTGGTTCATGTTACCTATCAAATGCAGATCTTAGTTATTATGATTATAGTAGAAATTACGTGATGAATCTCAACTGGAAGTCGAAATACTTGATCTTCTATAATTGAATTTTCCCTCTAATACTAGTCTGTTTTCCTTGTTTCCCTTTGGGCCTTTTATTCTATCTCAAGACAGAGAATAATCGAGTAAAACAGACACCTAAAATGAAAAGACGATTTGTTTATAAACCTCAATTGTCTTTGTTTTAATTCGTAGAGACATCACATAAACAAAATTTACAAAAAAATAAAAATGATCTTAATATGCTGTACTTTTCTTTAGCAAATGTATGCATGCTTTAGAAAAAAAGATTACATGCATTTTATTACATTTTCCCTTTATTTTTACAGGGTTGCTTGAGAGCCATTGCAAATTGGTTGAATAGGAATGGTTTCTATCTTCTCCTTGGCATCTTATCGATAGGTCTTATCCTGGTAAGTTGCATTTACATGTACTTTTTTAATATTTCCTTCAAGTCTTCATTAATGCTTGTAATTATATATCAATATATCACTGAATTGTATTTTTCACAGGTTAACTCTGTGATAATCTCTGATAAGGATGTTAAATGTACGCTTTTAACCTCACGCTCTATCCCATTCTTATTTTGATCAACCTGGAAATTTTGAAGTTAATTTTTTTGTACTGTTAAACTATGAATTTTTAATTTTGTTCTGATTTTAAAAAATTAAAATTTTCGCGCCAACATTTTATGAATGAATTTTACTACGAATTATAAATTTTACGTTTATTAAACAAACTGTGCGGTTTAAGATTTATTTCAAGACCTATTCGAAATAAGAAAATAAAACGTTTACTGATTCTGAGGGTTAGAGGAAATAGGTTTTCATTGATAAATTCATTCTACAAGTTAGATTGTAGTAAAACCAATTGTTTAGTATTGATTTTTATTAATTTTTATGGCCAGGTAACCACCAGGAATAAGGAGAATTTGATAAAATAAGTTTGATTTTACGGACATAGGGACTAGCTTCTTCATTCTAAGGCGCGCGTTAATTCCCAGGGTGCAATGAGATTGATATCTCCCATTTCTTGGCCAGATAGGTTTTTGCCATTTTTGTTTTCATTTTTATTTGTTACAATTACAACGTGGAGAATGGAGAAATTAAACTCAAAAATAGTTTATTTCTCTGGACTATTCGGCTTATTTGATTTAGCTCCTTAAAAATTTTAAGAATGAATGAATCTCCCTTCCATTGATAGTATCTGATCTGGGGCAATCTCTAATAGCTTCATCACTAATATCCTTTGGCACTAGATTTGGGTTACGTACTCAATAATTCTTCCAATAGAAGCTGACTTTGAATACAAAAATCAATCAATTGTAAGGGGATTGACCTCATATATTAATTGTAACTGGCTTCATTCTCCAATAATTGTTTTTGTCCATAATGTTGAGGGAAGAAAAACATAACAATTTGTTGTTGTTGCTGCTAAAATTCCCTCTTCAACTTTATGCACTAATGAATTGGGCATGAGGTAAAAAAGGGGAGGTGGAAGATGATAATCTTCTTCCAGAACATTGAACATTTATTCTTGCCTGTCATATGTACATAGGTTTGACTTAAATAGGGGACATAAAAATATTTGGTACAATTCAAAATTGCAATCATATTTTGGTACAATTTTCCTTTTGGTTTCATACAATTTTTTCCTTCTCTCAATGAATAATAATACTTTATCTATAGTAGAGTAGGCCAAATGTTTCAACTTTTCCCAGCCTTAATCTCATTTTGAAACGAGCATTTTTTCCATGCGTTTTCGAGTTTGTTCTGATTGTACAAAATCTCGATTTAAAATGACAATTTTTGAAAATGTGCCAAGATTTTTTGAATGAATTTTACTACAAAAATTAACATTTTTGAATAAAAATAGGGCTTATAGTGAAAATTGAGTGTTCTTTCACATGTCGGAAGAAATTCCTAGGCAATCAGGTGAATTTTGATGATTTTAGGGAAAATGAGATCAAGGAATAGAACATTGTTCGGGGAAAATAAAATTTCGTATCACCCTAATCTATAGGTGAAATTGTGTCATTGTGTAATAACTCATTATGTTTAATGCCTAGTCTAACCTCTTTCATACAAAATGCCCAACAAGATAGAATGAGTAACTGAGATCTTTTACGGATTCAAGTTAACCAGATATAATATATATGACCACTATGTTCAAACCGACTTTTTCCAATGATTCCAAAACATGCTAGTCAGGCATAAGCAATGCCATTGTTATTTGAGCTTCTTTAGATCGAAATTATCTATGTTCAGAGATGATAAGATTCATGTTCATAGAAGGTGAATAGCTAATTCAAAAATCAGGTATATTTTTTATTCATGGAATCCATCAAGGGTCTCAAGAGTAAATTTTCAATATCTAATATTTTTTGTAACCAGATCGAATGAAATTTAGAAAAAAATTCCCTTTTTTACATTGACTGAGTGTTTGTAACAATTGATTCCCAAATGAATCATCTCACTAACTCACCAGTAGACGGGAATTTCAATAAAAAATCAGACGCTAATAAAATTTAAGTAATTCCATGAGAGACTTTCTTTGTTTAGCTATAGTTACAATTCTCCATTAATTTCGGATTTTAACAGTGAACGAAAAGGGCCTACAAGTTACTCATCTCTGAGTAAGCAAACCTACTCTTGTGTCTATTCTTGGAAAGGTTCTTAGAATCTTCAGTTATCTCAATTATCTGAATTTATTTATACAATGAAATGATGGAATAGTTCTCACATCCAAAAAATATGAGAATTTCTCTCAATGCAACGTATCGATCAAGGAAAGACACACAATGTTAATGATAGTGAATTAAACTCTGCTGGGCATTGAGTCTCTGGAAAGATATCTTCTATCCAACTACACACAGAGTATCTAATGATAATACTACATCATATAGAAATAAGCTTAATTTTCCTTTTATGGCATTGTGTCATGCATGCCTTGTGTATTTACTTGATGTAATGTAATAAATACGTTCTCAACTGGTAGGTATATACTCCCGTAAGAGATTATAAATAAAATCTCTCGTGGGTATTATATATATCATTCAGTGTTAATCCGTTTGGCTTACTTTTCAATAATTCTTTGCCAAATTTCTCCAACCAAGGCAGAGAAATACATCTGTTGCAGTTTTGAATTTAGTTGGGAACTTTCATTATTAAAGATGAAGAAGATTACCTTTTGAAACCCTATACGAATTTCAACTGATTAATAATTTAGGACAGTAAAGGAAAAACAATTTTTTCCGTAGAGGAGCAATTTCTATAGATTTCATCAACTTTGTAGAATGGCGAGAGAAATCTAGTTCGAGATCTGGCGTTGGAAGATGTAAATAGAGAACTGCTTTGTGAATAGAATGAAGATAGTAAGAAGTAGGTTCCAAAAAAGAAAATGCAAGCTGAAAAAAAACGCCCTAAAAACTCAACATCAGTGGCAGAAATGAAGAGAAGGGGGGGAGCTCACATAAGCCAAGGTAGTAAGAGAGAGTATGTATGGTTTTTTTGAACGCACAAATCTGGTTTGATAGCATTGATAAAGAATTTCTCTTTAATCCACAGATCAGTACTGTCATCACCTGTGTTTTTATAAAATATAGAAAAATTGGATTTGTCAGCAATATGGCCATTATCGGACAGATGTTTATGAACCGAAGTATTTTTTTTGGAAAGATGTTCTTTTGACCTTGTCTTAACTTTTCTAATAGTTCTTCCAAGATAAGTCGAACCACAGTCGCATTGGAACTCATAAATTAAAAGAGTGTTTTCTTCAGGTTTGGACAGATCCTTATGATTTGAACTAAATAATCTTTGTGTTTTGAACACCCTAATTATCAGAGGAACAGAAAACTAAGCAGAATTCAGTTGAGAACTAAAGGTGCTCAGAATGATATAAAAATATAACACTTTCACTATCCTATAGTAGTGGTCTCTTAGAATGTGTTGCGCAGGTGGGATCTGCCAAAGGGAGCCTTGATATCGGAGATAAAGGATGAAGCTACACGAAAACTTTAGTGATATCATCTCATCTTCGCTTCGTTCATTGGATTTTATGTGTTTGTGGATGAGATCTTGAACAAGAATGCACTTTTAAAATTTGAGTAGAATTCCTCTCCAGAATAAATAAAGAAAGTAAGAAAAAGAATGAGTTAACGTGATGGTATTTCCCAACACTTTTAATTTGAAAAAGAAAACAAGGAGAAGTAGTAGTTTACAATGGAAAAAAAGTTGCCCTATCCTGTTGGCTCACACTCACTATAGGGAAATAAAGGAATTATTAATTCCCCAAGGAAGAGTACCATCCAGGCATTCATTCAAGAAATACTTTTCTTTTCTCTAATCGAGAAATTTGTGTCAATAGGTGCAGTTTTCTCCCTCCACTGATCGAGCGAGATTGATTGGATTCGGGTTCCCTTTCTTCGTTCCCAGATCTGATTTAGATCCCTACAATGTCACTACATGTTCCCTTGAATGGTACAATCTGGAAAAATTATCTCTTCAATGTTACATTTTTGAACATTTTTTCATTTAGATTTCACAAAAGGAATTGTTTAATTTTATTTTCACGCAATTGTTTCCTTGTTGAGAGTTGGTGGAAAATTTTTCATCGTTACTCAAAGTTTCATCGACCAGGGTACATGAAAAAAACCTTGTCACATTATGTTGATCCTCAACCCTAGAATGAAATTTTGGGGTCTATGCAACCCCCCACCACCATAAGGAAAAAAGAATTCTTCATTCAAGGGTTAAAGATAACGTTGATTCCTCTCTCAACTTGAAATCTACTTTTCAACTCAAAGTTTAAATAATTGCAATAATCGCGCCAACTCAATGTCTCCATTTTTTCGAAATTAATTTGGTGAATCGGTTTCCAAAATGTCTTCTCAAATTCATCGAGAATAGTTTAGGAATTTAAGGAAATTTAATCTGTGAGCTTTCCCATTACCATGTAGATCAGCTACCAAACTGGGGCACAACTGTAGCTTAATTTAGTGGTTTTATGTAAATTTTGAAACATTCTCGGCACCGATAGGGTTAATCCACAGATCAGTGCTGTCTACCACTTGGCTTCTTATTGAATAGTGAAAAATTTAGATTTGTCACTAACATGATTGATATCTAAAATAAGTACATACAGATAATACACAAAATTTTATTTTCCCCCATCAATGTTTCATATGTTGATAAGTATTTTAAAAAGTTAACGAAAAGACTGTAACCAACCTTTGTCTAAAGCCTCTTTTGGATAATCAATTACCTTCTTAAGTGGATGAGACGTTTGTATTGAAGTTTGTACAATTGTGAAGTTTGTATTTATTCCCCATATATTATTTCCATAGTTTTTCGGAATGATTCTTGCCCTATTGGAGTTGAGGAACATTATCAAGAACGAGTATATACGAATATACAGACAGAGCTATTACTGAAAGGAAACGTGATCAGATTCAATCATCATAATGGGTAATGCAATGCAATTCTATGGGAGTTCAGAATACAGTTCAATATTCCCCCTTGTATGATTATCAGTATCGTGTATTATATAATGTAAAACGTTTTTTTTCTTTTGCTTAAAAAACTTTATATTTAGACATGCATTATTTTCAGAGAGAAGAAGATCAAGAAAAAAATCAGTTTTGTAAATAATAATTTTTCTAATCTGTATTATTAATCATTTATCAGTAATTCATGAACTACAGAACTAGAGTTTTGTAAAGCCCAGGTATGCGAGGATAGCTCCGGACGATTTGAAAGAGTTTATCACCTCATACGTGTCCTTGGCGAGGGTTTCGCATTTCTTAAAGTTTGTCGCAATCTCGTTTGGCTGCTTCACCATCGAATCGACAATAAACGATCCAGACTGAATGTTATCATCTAAGATTGCCATTAGAGACGACTGGACACAATCCCAAGGGGTCCTGACACTTTTCACAAGACCACACGACAGCAATCGGATAGCTGGGGACTTTTGTGTTAATCCAGTTACCTGGCCTGGATCTACCATTAAAACCTTGAGTTTATTTTCCCTAATGAGCTTTCTATTAATCACTTCAGAGTTCAGGTAACGGGCATACATCATTTGGGCCAGCTTTGAGTTTGCATACGCCTCATACGGCCGGAAACCATCCTTCTTGGGTTCAAGATTGTCCACCTTACCGCTGACATAATCAGATGAGGTGTGTATGACGAGTTTTGAGTCTAAAGACTTTAAAAGCAACGGAATTAGAGCTTCAATCAGAATGTAATGTCCAATATGGTTAACTGCCATCTGGGTTTCGATCCCCTCGTAGCTCTCTGAGTAGCTCTCGAGTCTGATGTCTTCATTGCAGACGACAATATCGATGGCTGTTGCTTTCTTTGTAAAGTCTGTGAGAAATTTACCGATTGATTCAAACGAGGCTAAATCCAGTTTAGCTGGAATCAGTTGATCACCAACTATTGGTTTCAGGGTCTTCTTCACCAAGTCACCATGCTTACAGGCCTTTATTCCATGACTCTCAGAGCTGTACTTTTTCAAGAGGTTCTTTTTAGCCTCTTCTAGGAGAACTTTGTCCTTCCCAGCCATAATAACATTGCATCCCCGAAGGGCAAGTTCAGCAGTGATCTCCTGGCCAATGCCTCTCTCAGCACCTGTCACTAGGGCTAATTTGTTGTCAAGTCTCTTGGCTATTGTACACTTCTCTGTCATGGCTTCGAGCAATCCTCTTGTTTTCCACTGATGTTATTCACCTTGAGCAATGAGCAATTATCATTGAAATTAATGATTATTTCAACTATATCCGTTCTCAATCTCTCTCTTTCGTTAGATTGCAAAATTAATAAGATGTCTCAAATGCTACATTCTTCGTTATTGTTATTGGAGAAACACAGAGCAGTTTTTGTGATGAAATAATCACAGAGAAATGAGTTTTTTTGTCTGCTTGTGAGAAATTTGTTTGAAAATAAAACACATGATAAGCAGAACAGCTAAACAAAAACATGTTTGTTTACTTGCATTTAACCTTTTATCTTGAATTATCACATCTACTTGATAGTAGACACGTGATTAAAGAATTATAAAAACATTGCTATATAATTACATCACTTGACATCATTTGAACTCTGTTTTTTCAATCGAGAAATAAAAAAATCTATTTATTTTACAGTGATAAACTAAAGTACACCCAGTACGAGTTCTCAATAATTCATATGAGTATTGTACAATATATATATATATATATTTTATTCTCGAATTGATTAAAACAACCAGCTGCTCATAATGTAATTACTAATTATTGAAACAATAGAGATAGATACGAATTGATCAAAAGTGTGGATTTTATTATCATGTATAATGAGTGATGTTAACATTTACAACCTGTATAAATGGAACAATATTAGACATGGTGAGTAATACCGATTTTTTAGTTTAGTCTTATAACCACCTTATTGAATATGATGTAGTGTTCATATCCTGCAGAATTCTTATTTTCAGAATGGTTCTTAAAAATTTAAATCTTGCGCCAAAATATTTTGACTTAATTTCAGTAAACTAACTGCATTTAATGTTTTTATAGATAAAGTTCCTTGTAAATTACTGATGAATTTAACCTTAGTTTTCACAATATGCATATTGATAATAGAAGGCAATTTTCTTCATTATATGTAACAGGCTGCAGTAAATTAACCAGATACAGCTTTTTTACAGAAATAAACCTAATTAATAAAAAGTAATAAAAGTTTTATCTAAGTTTATCATGAAATTTGCACAAGATTTATTTTGGTTCTAATTCTGAAGGATCCTGTATAGTGTAGATTTTAAAGGAAAAGTTTTTTAAATTTCGAATCATTTAGATATATGTTCTTTAAATGAATCAAATCGTATCCTTTGATGCTATTTTTACAAAATTTTTTTCTTCATTGAATTATTTTATTTATTCTTTGGAAGTTTAAGTCAATTAAAATTTGAAAAACTGTCTAGAATTTCGATATACAATTCGAAATTACGTAGTGGAAGAGGGAGTTCAAAGTCCCAGGAACCTTGCTCAGACAATGCGTCCCCAGAGAAAAAAAATTTAATCTTTTGGAAAAAAATCACCTCTCTTTAAATTATAAGTATAGCACTTGTTTGACTAATAAGGATTTCCCTTTCAAATGGGTGATATGCCAAGTAATTTCTGATGCTTAGATGGATAATAATGAGTTGCTATTGGGAAAAGACTACCATTTACTCCTTAAATTAGGCTTATTTGATTTCATAATCGTCATTGTTAAGATACTTGTATAGCCAGACGTTTCTTTCACTACTTTTGATAACGATTAGTCAAGTGCCTTTGATGTTAAGGAGATGATCAAATTACGAAACTGTCTCGTGTATTTGGTTATCCTATCGTTCGGACGTAAATTTATGGGAATTTAGGACTTGGCCTTTTTCCAAACGCCATATTTGACTACTTTGGAGTAGTAAGTCATCTTAAATTTGAGATTTTAATTTTTCTTGAAATTCAACTGCTTCAAAGCTTTGATATTGATGAAAATTTTAAACTCAAACGTGGATATGTGATGCATTTAAAAAAATTATCGGCTTAGTTAATTATGGGATTAAAAAGATGAGTTAATTTGAGAAAAAACTAGAAAAACTATAGATATTTTTGTCTAAATTCGTCCGGTTACTCATAATTAACCTTACTAATCTCTTAATCAAAACCCTTATTATTTAACTGATAATTTCCGACTTTTTAATATACGCCCTATATAGGACGAATCTCACGAAAGTGTTGAAAAGATAGCGTCAAGTATTCATCCTATTAATTGCTATCATTTTTTCAATTCTCCTGAGGCGAACTGAAGTGCACATATCCCTGGAAAATCACTTATAAATATTCTGTTCATCTATATAGCCCTTATTGAAAAAATAATGCATAATGTTCATTCCGTTTGATCAGAGGATCAAAGTAGGGAGATGAAAAAACCATTTTGACTGCATTTGGTCAAAATGATAGAAATTTTGGCTCACAGCCTAGCCAAAAGAGTTGTGATTACTCTTTCACAGAAGACTATGTGTGCTTTGTGAATCTGCCAAATCTCATATGCATACCTTGACCTTTGGTTCTCATTCTTGAGAAGAATAGAAAAACATTTTTCGCCTGATCACACACCTCAAAGTAATGGACTAAATAGAAAAAGGGTCCGTTCACTTTGAATAGACATCCATCTATTAGATATATACAGTCAAGAATGTAGGTTTTTGTGCATTCCACGTTTAGAGCGAATCAAAATTTAGATGAGAAAGTATATCATTGACATATACAATATATACATAATATAAAATATGAGAATAAATGTATATTCTCTATATATATGTATAACCACATGTAGTAACATGAATTCTACCTAAGAGTCTAATCTATTGTGTGTGCTTGAGAGGTAAAGTAAAGGCAGACAAATAGAATAAAACTGAGTAATCATCCCCCTTATATGGATTTTTGTCATATCCCAATTATCAGTATGCTCAAATCAATTGTGAGTAGTCCCGGAGATACTCTTGAACTCGTTCCTGTTGTCTGAAGAGTGCTTAAAACCAAAGAAGAAGATTAAGAACCCTCACTTATTCTTTGGACTATCTAGATTGATAACTGGATAAACTTTAATCTTTTTACTTGATAGAAAAAAAACTTTGAAAAACAACCAAAGTTAGTTGTATCTCATTAGAGGATATTCTTGCTATATGAAATTATGATCAATTCAAGGAACTAAATTCATCTTTATTTCCCATCTTTATCCAGGAAGAAACCAAATATATTAACCCTTCACAACAGTAGTGAATAAGCAATGAAGAAAATCGTCAGTTTTATGTTAGTTTTCAGCCTACTTCTTGTGGAGCAAGCCAACACGGCAAATGAATACTTTGAAGAGGATGACGAAATTATTGAAGAGGAGAATTTAAATTATGATTTTTATTTTACAATGTGTGAAGACAGTAGTAACAAGTCGGACTCGACAATCTGCCGGCGTATCCTCTCAAATATAACGGGGCATGAGTTGAAATGTACCATACTGTTGGACTGTAAGGCATGCCAATTGGATACTGGATTCTTGCAGTATTTAGATTTTCTCCTCTGCAAATTCCCAGATAAAACAGCTCCCACAATCTTACTGAGTCTATGGCTGTTGGTATTATTAATGTGTTTTGCTACGATAGCAGATGAATTGTAAGCCATTGATAGGTTTAATATAAATTCTCTTAAGCTTCAGTCCCTGTTTGATTGCATTGGCCAGAACTCTACGAATGAATCAGAACCTAGCTGGTGTTACACTCTTGGCGTTTGGCAATGGAGCTCCTGATGTATTCAGTGCCATTACTGCCATCACTTCAGGAGGCCCAGATAATCCCGATGAAGGTCTTGGTCTTGGATTCCTCCTTGGCTCCGGATTTCTTGTTAATACTATTGCTGCTGGCGGTGTGATTATGATTAAACCCTTCAAATTATTCAGAAGACCCTTCCTAAAAGATACTCTATTCTATATGACGGCTGTGGCGTGGTCTGCTTCAATCCTAATCCGTCGTAAAATGACATTGGGTGACTCAATTGGCTTCTTATGTCTCTATACACTCTATGTTTTCACAACGTGGGCTGGTGGAGCTATAAGAAAACAGAGTATGACAAATGAAGATTCGATATTTAGAAAGATTTTCGGAAGTTTTGAGAAAAATCCACCAAAAGCCCAAGGAAATAATAATGAGTCAGACACACGGACTGGCTCTCTGGCCCTGAGCAATATTGCCACAGATAATGCCCAGAATGGAGACGGTAAATACTCTTTCCTTAAAGATTTTCTTCGTTCTATTAGATAGCACCGAGAATAAATTTTGCTTCACCAATCCTGTGTTCGAAGTTACCGACTATGAAAATGACGAGGCTCAACGCCAGAATACCAATGACGAGCGCAGAAACTCCACGGCCATTCAACAGGGTCGCAACAGGATCTCACAGAGACGAAGGACTCAGAGTAAAATCAGCGTCGTTGATCATGAGCTGCCGTATCTCGTCAGATGGATAATTGGTAATTTTGATTAATGTTTTCGAAATATAACAAGAAATCAATTAAACCTCTTTTGACAGCCCATGAACAAGACGATGTGGAATCCACCATTAGTAAGTTGATCAAGATTCACCTTGTAAATCTGTATGAAAGAAACAAAATCAATTCCAGATGAGAAGCTTAGCGTTCCAAAGACCCAGAAGCCTAATAATGCCCGAATCGATCGTACAAGCAGTGTCAATGTTCCGAGTAGGTTACATTACATTATCCGTCTTATTTAGATATGCAAAAGTTACAATTCTCTGATCGACGGTACTCGGATAACTCTCCAAGAACACAAGCCAACGAGATATACTTGACACCGCATGAGAGTGAGAAGAAGCTCTCGATTGATAGCAGTATCCCAGAGGAGACCCCGTACCAACTCAAAACTGACATACAAGAAATCATTGATGAAAAATACGTGCCGAAAGTCTATAAGTCACCCTCGATTGAACCTAGTAAAATCAGTTCAATTATCAATCCAAATAAAGCTATCAACGGTGTAGAGGAGGAAATTGAAAACTTTGATGCCATTCAAGATGAAAAGCTTACCTTTATTGAAAAGATTGAGGAGTGGGCGTGTCAGAATATGTGGAATCATTTCCTATTTTGTATCATACCTGTTGACCTATCTAATTGGCCCACTAAGGGAATTATCAACAAGATATTTTCGATAATTCGATCTCCCTTGATTTTCATCTTTCGGTTAACTGTTCCAGTTGTCCTGGAAGAGTTGGTGGAAAACGAAAACCTTGAAATAATTAATGAGAACGAGGTTGAAATCCAAACGGAAACCGATCACAAGAATAAGGACTCTGAATTTGTGAGTTTCTCTCTTTTGTTATTAACCAGTTATTGTCAACGATCGATTGTAAACTAAGATTAGACCAATAACTCGTATAGACCGATTCACAGAGTATGAATAATTTTTAATCGAATATTTTTTTCACACACCAAAAAAAACAAGAGAAAATAACAATGATTTTTGAAGAGAAGAGAAAACCAGCCTAAATTGATCTAGAGCAGTGTTATTCGATTTTATGAAATGTTAAAATTCAAGAGCTAGTGGTTTATAAGCATCCCTTAAATGCTTCTCATAAAATAAAACGTTTTCAATTTAAGCTATACAATCAATTAATGTGAAAAAAAATTTTTTAACTCATTTAAAATATTCAAGAAATTATGCCTCGGACAGCCTTTCATCCATGTTTATTTCTCGTGTATAAAACGTTTATTTTTACATGATACATTATCGTTTCAAATAGAAGCATGAAAAATAAATATAATGGTTACACAATCTAAAAATATATATTTATCTATGCCTATATTAGAAAAATACATACGGCGAATAGATTGGAAACCTTTTTTTGGTTCTATGCATTTTTAATCAGTTTTCAAATAAATAACGTATTCAAATAAATAACATATCCTATGTTGATTGACTTGGTTAAGAGGGAGGCGAGTCCACAGAAAGAACAAATTCAATCAAATATCAAATTATTCACTGGTATTGATCTCATGGAACATATATATGAAAAGGATAGAAAACCTTTTTGATGGTTTATTCAAAATATTTTATATTCACTTTGTAACTCGAGTATTATAATTGATATTTTACATCCCAAGTTGATAGTCTTTTGTTTTAATCATTGGTCTAAAGCCATTTGAAAAGTACTCAAATTACAGATAACGAGCCAAAACCTATTCTCCTGAATTTAAGATGTATTTCTTCTGCTTAGGTAATCTGTACAGCTCATGTCCTCGATGAGGAGGCTATGCACGGCTGGTGTAAGATTCTCAACTGTATTCATTGTATAACATGCCCAATGATATGGACTTTGTTGATATCTCGTGAGTCAAGACTTTAAAAGAGTTGAATTAACTAATTTTTTTATAATACAAAAATAAGAGGGCCAGGGACAATCGTTTGGACTACGCTATGTCGGCGACTCATCAATGCATGTTGTAACAGTGGCTTTCATCGTAGGAACCTTTGTTGCCTGTGTGGTCTTTCTAACTAGCAGATGGTACAAGCCACCTTCCCTTTATCATCGGCCGTTATATGCTCTCATGGGCTTTGTCACGTCAATCATTTGGATATACGCCCTGGCCAATGAGTTTGTCAATGCCCTGGAGAGTCTTGGCATCGTGTGGGAGATTAGTGAAGCCATTCTTGGCTTAATTGTCATGGCTATGGCTAGTTCAATCGGGGGTATGTTTCCCATTAAATTCATTGCATATTCTACGTATATTTCAAAGTTAAACAGACTTTTACTTTTAAGCTATGGCCTTGTGTAAATTATGTTTATAAAAATCCCTAGGTCAACCTAAAAATGAGCTCTCAGAGGGGAGGGGGTTGAGTAATGTGTTAATCAGGTTTGATCTTGGATAAATTTCTTCAGGAAGAAACATTTACAGTTTATAAACTTGGCATTCAGTCTAGAGTTATAGTTGAGTCTTTGATGGTTAGTTATCGAAATAGCAAAGTTCAAAATTAAATGATCAGATAAATATTTACATTTGCGTAATAAATTTATATACACTAAACTTCCTAGAAAATGTATTATCCGAAAAACAATCGATCGAAATATTTCTACCTGGTTACTCATGAGTACGAACATTAATTTTCAAAAATATTTTTAGAACCTCATGTGTTCTGAAACGCCAAATAAGGCTTGAACTTCACGATAAAATAATAAAAATTTGTATTTTGGCTAATATCACTATGCTCTTGCCTCTAAACCTTTTTCCATTAATCTAGCTCCATTAATAAGCGAAATATATTTCTT